>JAOXOE010000602.1:25472680-25525562 GCA_028565055.1 Phoeniculus purpureus | reverse complement strand
ATCCTGCTGTGGCAGGGGGATTGGACTAGATGATCTTTTGAGGTCCCTTCCAATCCCTAATGATTCTATGATTCTATTTGGAAAGCATTATTCCAAAAAAACCCAAAACATTAAGCATGGGGAAAAGTTGTTAAGGGAAGCTAAATTCACTGAATGATTTTAAATTGTCTTTAAAGCTTGAATCAATTCAACTTGAATTAATAGATTTGATAACATAGGAAGTAGAACCTACTTTCTCTCACCAAAAGGCTGGGGGAGCTGGATCTCTTTAGTTTGGAGGAGACTGAGGGGTGACCTCATTAATGTCTATTAAATACGTGAAGGGTGGGTGTCACAAAGATGGAGCCAGGCGCTGCTCAGTGGCATCTAGTGATAGGACAAGGGGCAATGGGTGTAAACTGGAACATAGGAAGTTCCAAGTCGCACAGGAATATATCCAGGTGGGTTTTAAAGGTCTCCAGAGAAGGAGACTCCACAACCCCTCTGGGCAGCCCCTTCCAGTGCTCTGTCACCCTCACTGGGAAGAAGTTCCTTTTCATATTTATGTGGAACCTCCTCTGTTGCCCCTAGTTCTATCATTGCATGCCACCAAGCAGAGCCTAGCTCCATTCTCCTGGTACCCATCATTTCCATATTTATAAACACTAATGAGGTCACCTCTCAGTCTCCTTTGTTCCAGGCTAAAGAGACCCAGCTCCCTCTCAGCTTTTCCTCATCAGGGAGATGTTCCACTCCCTTCATTACCTTTGTCGATCTGCACTAGGCTCTCTCAAGCAGTTCTGAACTGAGTGGCCCAGAACTGGACACACTATTCCAGATGTGGTCTCACCAAGGCAGAATAGAGAGGGAGGAGAACTTCTCTCGATCTACTAACCATCTCCCTCTGATCCACCCCAGGATGGCATTGGTTCTAATCAGTTCAGCTGAGACTTCAATTTTAAATAATTTACAATACAACTTGAAGGAAAACAGATAATTCTGAAAAAATGTTAATTCAAGCTATACTGGTTTTGTGGTTGCAGTAAAGTCTCGCTTTTCAGCTGCACTAGCGCAAACACAAGTGCCAGACTGCAGCCTTTACTGTTTTATCTATTGTTTTCATTTTTGCTGCACCCCTCATCTTTGCAAAAAAGTAAGGCATGGAAAGATGTTCTTTAAAGTGGATTTTATGGCAGATGACATTGAAGAAAACACAGAAAGAGAAGATTTGTATCACCTGCCATGGAAAAAACCCCCCAAACAGCTTATTGTTTGTGACTCCTGCCAAAGAGAGCACCTTTGTGGTCACCCATCAGGACAATGAGATTTGGCAGGTTTGATCAGGCCTTGAGAACCTTTCACAACAGAACTTTGTCAAACTTGTCCCTTCACTGCCCACAGTGCAGCACATTTACCCAATTCCCCTCTTGTTGCCCACACTGAGTATCATAGGCTCAACCTCGGCAGCAGCTAGCACCGAAGGGTTATGCATGCCACTAGTGCTCGCGCAACGCAGCTGTCACATCACCGACGAGTGAGATCGGTGGCCGTTCCTTGGGGCACAATAAAAAGGTACTGCAAATTTCACTTTGTAGTAACTACAGGCTACAGAAATTGCATTAGCTGCATTAGCCAGAGTCGTAGAAATATTCAGGAAGGTTAGCGGGATATGGTAGGTGTCACATTTATACCACGATAAAAAATCACTTTGCTAACTTATAATGTTTTCTGCTTTGGTAACACCCCATATTAAGGTGCCATTTCTAAATAATTTATTGTTATTTATTAATGTATAAGCCACTTTATAGGATGGTAGATAACAACCTAAATTCATGTATTAAAGATGCACGTACATGGTTTAACACAATTTACGTCCCACAATATCCTTTGCAACAGATTCTCATCGCATCGTCTGTTAAGCATTTATTACTAATGCATTTTATAACATGCTTTATAATACATTATTTGAGGAAGTGGCTGCATTTAGTGATCATTTTCATAAATAAGAATAAAGCATTTCTAAATGGCACCTTAATTTAAAGTGTTACCTTCACATTACTGGATAGTCACTCACCATTTGTCTCACTTTGCAGTTATTCTCAAAATGTACCTCTTAATAAAGGATGTGCTAAGTCCTATTTCCTCCCGTACACCACATGTGATTAAAAGTTTATCAAGGCACCGTCTTTCAGCTGCTCTCAAACCTTTGAAGGTTGTCAGCTCAGTCTGAATTTGTCTTAAGTAAACCTCAAACTGTTTATACTAAAAGAATACTTGCAAGGAAACAGGGTATAGAGGATAGTTGATCACCTACCAGGTTGGCCAGTGCTGGCTGCTTGGATTCCTTGTAGAATTCCATTTTCCGGGAAGTGAGAACAATCCAGGATGTTGACCAATTTTTCCTTCAAAACAGGTAAAAATTAAATGAATTAGAAAACATCAGCAAGGCATGCAGGCAGGAGGCAAAAGACTCTCCATTTCTAGACTTGGTTTTTAATTATTTCACATCAGAAACTTTTCTAAAGTCAACCCCCATCAAAGTGCTTCCACCATGCTAGCTATAGAATGTGGCCTAATAAAGTTAGAAGGTCGGCTTTCTCCTCATTTGTGGTTCAAAGCCTGTCTGTTCCTATGCCACCACTGTGCCTTAACCACAGGACAGCAGTGGGGATTATTCCCACATGCTTCTAGTTCACATGTACTTAGAGGACTCCAAAATAGCTGGTGCCCCTCTGGTAACACTTTAAATAGAACTGAGAATGAAAAATGTAATTTCAGTCAACGACACAGAGCTCAGCAAAGGGTCTGTTTTGAAAGGTCACAAATACTTTCTCCTTTCCCTAAATTAAAAATTTACATGAGGATAAGCGAGATAAAAATGATACCTGAGAGGGGTTTAAGTAATCTAATTAAACATCAGGAGTTCACAGTACAGCCCTAGAGACCTGGCAAACTGCTGGGGCCAGGGGTAAGTCAAAACACATATGGATGCATGAAATAGTGACCCCTGATGCTGAGGAACACGAGCACCTCCTAAAAAACCTCTCCTGTGTATATATTACATATAATGCAATGGTTTGAACCACCTCATAGTCATAAACAAATGCATTTGGTGTGATAGAAATCTGTTTTTAAATCAACATCTCAAGTTTGGTTCTCCAATTTGGGGGATCAGAACACCTGATGTTTACAGCACCACTGAAACTCACTGTTTATTTGGTTTGTATGAATGCAAATTGCAAATATGAACATTTTAGAACCCATCTGAGTGTCTGACAAACAGGTTGTTTCACACATACATTCTAGCATGTTAAAACTTGGAACCTGTCTGTAAGGACATGTAGACCCCAGGAAGGAGCAGTCAGAAACCCTATTCTTCAATACTGTCTTCTCTAGTCCCTTTAGCACTATCTGTTTAGGTATTCCTCAGTAACTCAAACACGTACATGTTTTGCCTCCAGCAAAACCTGGCATTGCTGGGTTTAAAAGCCAGTTGGTGGTCTTTGCAATGCTCACCTCCAGAACCATCTCAAAGCTCTGCTGCACTCAATATCCCCCTAACTGCACATCAGGCATAACAAGCAGTTTTTCTAGTCATGTTCTTCCTATCCAGTATGTTTCAGTCCTCATCTTAAAGAGCTTAGCCAATACTACAGGTGAAGCTCTTACACCACCAGCATTCTCAGAGGAACTTGCACTTGTTCCAGTGTGGGCAGAATTTAACACAGCACGAACTCAGAGTCATCCTTAAAATATGACAAGAGGCAACAACAAAAGAAACTTTCTGTGAAGAAGCTTAACACCTCTGCAGAATGTGGAACTGCATTTTTCATGCCATCTTTATGGGGAAATAAAGAAACTGGCATTGAGGAAAATAAAGAAATAGCAGGATCTTAGCAAATACCTGGCTGTCACTGACTAACATTTCCCCACAAAAGGACAGCATCAGTAATTCACTGCAGAATTTTCAGCTAAATTTATTACCACTATAAAGCTGTATCCTGAGGTAATGTGAGCCATGGTCATAGCTGTGGATTGTGTATATTGGCATAAAGATAGTTCAACCTCAGTTAATTATGTTTTAAGGTGCCCTTAGGAAACGAGTGCTGTAGCTGAGATTCACCATCAAGGTAGTGAACACAAGTTGTCTACTGGCAAACACAACCTCAGTTCTTTTTCATTTGCTCTAATTTTTTGTTTCTACTCAGAAAAAGTCTTGTAAGTGAACAGGGAAATAAGTGGCCAAGCATGACGTGCCAATTGAAACAGATTTTCCTATGAGTTGGATATCCTGGATAAATATAGATTTCCAGAGGATTAAAACCCTTTGGACACAGTTTAGATTCACTACCCAGATTGCTTGACATTAGCTATGGAGAAGAACATTTCTGTGTCACGGCCACTTGGATTAGTCAGAGAAATACAAACCAGGGACTGCATTTTGAGGTCCCCACACTTCTATCAAAAAACACAAATTTCTGATCAAACTAAGTGTTTTTTGCCAAGATTTTAAAATCTTGCTGAGATTTGAAAAGATTTCATTTCAACCTGGATCATATTAAAAAATAAAGCTTTTTTTAAAGCTTTGAAATAAAACAAAAAAGGAAATATAAAGTCTATGATTGAATCTTAAGTTAAATCAGATGAGATGTTTAAGTCTCATTCTGAATTTTAAGGGGAAAATTCCATCAGGAATAAAAAAAAAAAATGTAGTGGTTATGCTACTAGAGACACTAGAGGAATTCTAAAAGTTAATAAAACACAGCTGAATTGCACTGTATTAACCACAAGATTTTTCTCCTTTAAAATTTAAATTGCCTCAGTTCTTTTACCCTATGGTTGTTTCATTTAAGAAGTAATATTCTAAATTTCAAATATTCATTAGTTTTGTGACCTAAAGATAAAAGTTAAGTGAACTACACACCTTTTTTTCAGATTGCCCATAAAGCCATACTTTAAAGCTTTTTAGTCTCTGTACAGATGGAGACACGTTATATCTCTTGGAATACATGTAGTGACCTCAGGTTTTCAAGCTCTTTAGAAGAGACAGTTCACAATATTCTAGGTTTTGCTTTGCAGTACAAACGTTATTAAAAGGATCACTTCCAGCCAGTGAAGTTTGCGAAACTGGAAGAGTGGGAGCATACGCAGAATGGATGGATCCCCACTGCCCATGCTCTTCCTCTCTAAAAAGTCATAAACACCAGTCCATAGAAGAGCCAGCTAGAACTGGCAAGGATACGGTGTGCATTTGTCCGTACAGCTACACTGTCAGTGTCGTGGTTGAGCATCGATGCTGAAGAGCCTCTGCGATGTGCGACCTGACTCTGAGGCTGCAGAAGATGCTGCAGAACGGGCTGCATTTGCATTCTGTCAAACGGACACCTGATGGCAGCACGTTATAGCTGCAGTGGTGCTCACAATCTCTCAGGCTATTTAAAAATATAAGGCTATTCAGGGCTATATAAAAATCCAAAAGGATTGCCCTCTTCCCTGTGTCCAGCCACATTCCTAAGTCATGGAGATGCATTGTGCTAAGGACCTGCAATGTGCTGGGAAGGTAAAAGTTTCTGCTCATCTGGGCTGGTTCACAGGTGATGCTCAGCCTATGCACATTCGGCAGAAGCCTCTGTCTGTTACAAGAGTGGGGAATAGAGTACTATTGGCTTCAATGCCTTTTCCCAAAAATACCAGTTTCTGATGGCACCCAGCTGCAGCAGGCTTGGCCAAGCATTGACAATGTTCTTGTTTCAAGTGAGGATGGAATAGGTGACCTCCAGATTCCTTTTACTGTGAAATCCTAATTGTTTAGCACTCTATAGGTTTGAGAATCATACAATCACAGAGATGGAAGGGACCTCCACAAGTAATCTCGTCCAAACTCCCTCCAACAAGCAAAGAAATCACCCACCAGACCAGCTTGCCCAGAGCCCTGTCAAGCCTGACCTTGAATGTCAGCTGCGATGGGGCCTCCACCACCTCTCAAAGCAACCTGTTCCAGTGATTCCCCCACCCTCACACTAAGGAATCACAGAACATTATGGATTGGAAGGGATCTCGAAAGATCATCTAGTCCCATCCCCATGCCACAGCAGGATCACTTAGACCAAGACACACAGGAACATATCCAGGTGGGTTTTAAATATCTCCAGAGAAGGAGACTCCACAACCCTCCTCAGGAGCTTTTTCCTGATGTCTACCCTATCATTTGGCTTCTTTCTCCAGGCAGAAAATGTAGTATTTCATGTTACTCTCTCCTTCTCATTGGTAACAGAGCTGGTTACATCACTGCTGTTCCTTTACAGGCGTTTAAATATACGAAACCACAGCAAATCCTTCCATTAAAGACAGCATTAATATTCTACATTACTTTCAACATAGTGTTAAAATGCACAAGTGCTAATCATAGAATCATAGAGTTGGAAGGGACCTCCAAAGGTCACGTAGTCCAACCCCACTGCAACAATCTTGTCTTGGAATCACCATATGGTGAGATTTTACATCCCATCCTTGACTCATCAAGAACATGCCCACTAGAAAAATATATTATTGATTTGCCTGGTGCCATAAGATTATCCCTAATACATGTAGAACAGATAAATACACTACAGAGGCTGATGCTGGCACATAATCATCACATACAATTGAATTTTGCAACAAACGCTGTGATGTAAACATGTAGTACCTTAATTTCTTGCCGCCATCTGCTATTTTAGCTTTTAGAAGATAGCCTTCTTTCTCCACTACCTACAAGAAAAACAAACAAACCAAGCACATCATAATGATATCACATATTCAAATGAACTGATCCACTTAGCCCATGCACAAGAGTTTGCATCTAGCTAGTTCAGCATGGGGAATTTTATCTCAGATTCCCAGTGTAGAGGCCTATTTTTTCCTACACAGTCAGATCTTTTGAAAATTTGCAAATAATTTGAAGTTAGTAAGGATGCAGAATTAACACCCCCACACACACTAACCACAAAATCACAGAACATTAGGAATTAGAAGGGACCTCAAAAGATCATCTAGTCCAATCCCCCTGCCACAGAAGGATCACCTAGACTGAGTCACACAGGTGGGTTTTAAATGTCCCCAGAGAAGGAGACTCCACAACCCCCCTGGGAAGCCCATTCCAGTGTTCCATCACCCCCACTGTGAAGAAGTTCCTCGTGAGCCAGCAGTGTGCACTTGCAGCCCAGAGGGCAAACTGGATCCTGGCCTGCATCAGGAGAAGTGTGGCCACCAGGCCAAGGGAGGTGATTCTCCCCCTCTACTCAGCTCTGGTGAGACCCCACCTGGAGTACTGCATCCAGTTCTGGAGCCCTTCTTACAAGAAGGATGTGGACATGCTGGAGCGTGTGCAGAGGAGGGCCACGAGGATGATCAGAGGGCTGGAGCACCTCTGCTATGAGGACAGACTGAGAGAATTGGGCCTGTTCAGTCTGGAGAAGAGGAGGCTCCGAGGTGACCCTCTTGTGGCCTTCCAGTATCTGAAGGGGGCCTACAGAAGAGCTGGGCAGGGACTTTTTAGGATATCAGGTAGCAACAGGACTAGGGGGAATGGGGCAAAGCTGGAGCTGGGTAGATTTAGACTGCATGTGAGGAGGAAGTTCTTCACCATGAGAGTCTGGAATGGGTTGTCCAGGGAGGTGGTTGAGGCCCCATCCATGGAGGTGTTTAAGGCCAGGCTGGATGAGGCTCTGGCCAGTCTGGTCTAGGGTGGGGTGTCCCTGCCCATGGTGAGGGGGTTGGAACTGGATGATCCTGTGGTCCCTTCCAGCCCTGACTTCTATCTCTTCTATAGATTCTAATGAAACCTGATTCTTTTCCTCTGGTGTCAGAGCACATCAAGGACTCATCTCAGTATTGAGGGCACCAGAAATCTCATTGTAGGGTACCAAAGTACTCAAGTTGTGCTTGAGTTTTGGCGCATTAGAAGAAAGTCTTGCTCTAATTAGAGTCAAGACTTGCTCTTTTGTTTGCACTCCTGTCTCCTAACTGTTTTTCTTCACATTTCTGAGCATTTTTCTTAAACCAGAAATACTTGGTTCCCCACGATCTCCTAAACATCCTTTGTGCAGCTGGCACGTACAATTTGGGAGAGGGGTTATTTTGGGCTATGTGAATTCATATTTAAAAATTAAAAACCAAAGAAAACAAGACAACTGGTCTTCAGCCAAACCCACTGACCTGCCACATCATCAGGCCTCATTAGCTAATGATGTCCCAACTGTGTCAGTAATGAGAAAAGAGTAAAAATGGTCAGACTGGGTCTGTTTTCCCTTTCAAACTCTGAGTCAATGCCTGACTTAGATATTAGAAACCCCATGTGGAGTGTATTGTGAATTTTGTCACAAGCTGATTCTACAACAATTTCAGCAGAAGTTTGCTGTCTTCAAAGACGCTATATTGCAATAAAACATTTTTAAAATCAGACATGTCTGTTACTGTCATCATACAAAAGATCATTATTTTAACAGTGCAATGTGTTTATTTCCTTCAGTTTTGCCTATTGCTGGCATAGAGCATATAATGAAATACATAGTCTGTACCTATGGAAAGGTCTGTGGACAATGACTTAGGTGACATTTCCAAACGGGTCCATGAGGATTAATGTGTGCATTTCCTGTAATTTGTACTTATCTCATGCAAATTCCTGTCATGCATATCATTGACACAGAAAACCCAGAGAGAAAGTATGTAGGGATTATTTTGCACTCATGTCACTATTTATCTAGTGGTGGATGGATGAGTTATTAGAGCTAAAATAAGACCTAATCCACATCTCCACCTACTTCTTTTTTACTACTTCTTCTAAATCAAATGTACTTCACATCTTTTGATATTTTTCTTCTTCACCTTCTAACCCTTCATTTCTGTAGCACAATACTTCTGGTGCTTGGCCGGGGCCTGAGATGCCAAATAACATATTAAAAAGAATAACCTCTCTTGTATTTCCAGCCCATCTGGAAACTGCAACTGGGAGGAGCATTGGCTAGTCTTTGAAGCTGTTGATTGCTTCACTGAATCAGACCCAAAATCTCATGCTTTCAAAGTTTACTTCCCAACCAAGCCAAAACTAAAAGCAAATGTGATTTTTCAACATGCAACCTGAATCACCTCCGTTCTCACGTTTTGGGTAGTTAAAACTGGATGGGCTTCCAGATGAAAATGTTACTGCTCAGTCATATTTGACTTATATTTGTCTTGAGCTATGATGTCAAATCCACTAACAAATGTTGGGCATGTAAAATACCTGGATTTAAACGACACAGCAAATCCAGCATTTGTTTTAAATTAAAGTGCTTGAAATTCAACAGTTCAAAACCGCAGCGCTAAGCAAGGTAGCGTTCGTATATATTGATGGACTTGAATCAGTACAAGGTGCTATCTTGAAAAAATACATAGATTTCATTATTTGGTAGCGTGCATAGGTTTTTTTTCTATTATCATTAAGAAGAGCATTTATGGAATTAAAAAGTCTACCATAAAGACAAATGTAAAGATTTCTAGTCTGTGTCCGATATTTTTAGAACCTCTTTTTGGGGTGCCATAATTCTGTTCCTTAACATCTTCTTTTCTTTGTTTTCAAGACAAATCTTCCAAGACATCTCAGGATCAACTGACAATACTTCTGCAAAATATTTCCTAATGGTCTGCTTTGTTGTTTCTGTCTCAATAAATATCATCAGTTGTTGTTAGGCTGCTGCCCTTCCTGCACCTTTTCAACATATGGAAGGTTGAGAAAATGACCTGAAATGCCCTGAAGAACTAGCATGGAAATAGGAGAATTGAATTATTGTGTTTGGGTTTTTGGTTAGCTGGTTTTTTATTTGCTTTCTAGAAGAATATTGAAAGATGACAGTAAAAAGATGTATAAACATTTGAGTTTATAAGTTTGGTTTTTTTAAAAACACTCAACCCTCTCATGAGATTACTGTCTTGGAAAGGATAAGGAAAAGTAATTATCACTGTGCCACATATAAGTTATATAATTTGCTTAATTAGAAGAATTCAGATCTTCTGAACCTTCCTAATCCTGAAATGCTCATGTAGGTAAAAGTGCCATTGACACCAACGTTTCTTTGATGAACCTGTATTTGCATAGTTATTTTTTTTTTAATTGATAAATTCTTGTGGTTTCATTGCCCTTGATTCTCTTAATGTCATGGAAAATTTTGCTAAATTTTCCAATCACCTTTACTTATAAAAATTAATGTTAATTTTAAAAGTACCTTTGCATGGACAAACACAGGACAAAGACAGGGCAGAATTCCTTCACAGCAAGTATTACTACTGATGAAACATCAGTCTAGTACAACCAAGTTAAGAGCAAAGTCAAGCTCTATAAATTGCTTTGTACCTTCTAAAATTATCCTTGTTATTGATTAATCAAAGCCCCTCAGATCCCCTAACATCTTGAGGCATCCAAAGCCTCACGTATTTATTCTTTAGTAAAGCGTGTGTAACATTTACATTATAAACGCTTAGAACAACAAGAGTGATTTATCAGCTCTATAACGCGAAGGCTTACCGCATGGTCCTGCGTACTAATGATGTCTGCGAGTGTTAAGTTATGTTGGGAATGATTCCTTCTGTGACGGTTTACCTAAAAATAAATAAATGAAGAAATGCATTAAAGATTTTAAAATCTTAGCAGATTCAAATACATTCAGGTAGATATATACTAAGAAATTGGATTATTGGGCATGCACAGCATGCATTGGATGGGATTTTGGAAACCAGGTTTCTCACGCTACCCCATTTCTGTGAAAACTGCTGTTCCTCCAAGCCCTGTGTATTTGAATCATGCAGCTACTAAACTCCTGACATCTACAATATTAACATGTTTCTTTGTGATGCCACAATGGAATATCTACTTAAGAACAGACTGATAGTCACTTTAAATTATGAATTCTCCATCAGAAATCTCAAAAATTGCTTAACCAGATAGGTGCTCTTAAACTCACTTTGCAGAAATGGGAAAGATGCTAATTATAGCCTCAAGGCCACAAAGAAAGTCAACAAAGAAACAGTAACTGAGAACAAGGACATAATATATTTGGCATGTTTAAACTGCTGTAAAGTCTAGTTCTAAAATCTCTATAACTACAAGGCTACAGCAAAACTGGACTCCAATTTTACTGTTGTTCAAATACCAAGTTTGTGATTTCCTCCAGCTCCTTCTTTTCTAAGAGGAAGCCAATATAACCTTCAGTGACCTATCTCTGGCAAATCATTGCATTATGCCAGAAATTATTCAGACTAAATAAAAATTTCATCACAAATCAAGCATTTGTCAGAGTTCAATAGCATTTTACTTCCTTACAAATCAGGAACAAAGAGCAGGTCATCCAGAAGATTGTGCATGTGTGTGTATCAATATATTCACACAGACACAACTTCTACTGTTTAAATTCACTGTTAATGAATAATGATATAAATTGGAGTAGAGATCCTCTAAAATTCTCTGATTATCTCCCCTTTTAACCGAAGCCAAAAAAGCAAACAACAAAACACAGTCTCAAGTAGTTTCCACTGTATCCATCATAATGCATTCTCTTTTTCCCTATTAAAGCAGAGTTAACCAAAAGTCATAATGTATTCTGTTTATATTCAAGCATCTGAATATAGAAAATGTTCTTAATTAATCCAGAGGGCCACGCTCAAAAAACAGTTAAAAATGTTATGATCCCATATTTTTTCTCCACACTTTGCTTTCATGTTTATTTGTAAGCACTAACATTTTTAAGCCTTGAAATCTATATCCTAGATATCGCTCTACTCTCCTAGTCAGAGCTAATGAGCTTAATGAATTATCAGTTCTAAATTTAATACAAACATTTCAAAAGAAAGAGATAAAACATTCTTCACAATTCAAAAGTTTCTCTGACCTATTTATGAAGACTATCACTTAACAATTTCATTAAGGGTGAGTAACAGCTGGTGACATGGCTGTGTCCTAAAGTGTTTTTCTCTCTTAATATTCTGCATCTTAAGCAATCGAGCTTTCATAAGAAATACTTTAGTTAGTGGCAGTCCCTCCTTTGGGGAGAAAAAGAATGTCAGACCACATTTTCTGTATTTTGCAATCTTGTTTTCAGGAGTGTCATGTTCCTGTTTTATTAGCATGTAGTGTAAACAAGAATGATTTGCTGATGCTGTTGAGAGAACTTCTAGGATTACAGTCTTTCTGTTTAGATTTTCGATGGAACTTAATATTAATGCAGGCAGAGACATGTATATAAATTCAAAATAAATTAATCCCATTTATCTTTTTCTTTATCTGTCCCATTCAACAACTCTGAAGGTTCTATAGTGCTCAAGACTTATAACTATTCTGGTCTACATCATAGAATGTCTTTCTTACCCAGATCCCCCATTCTAATTATTCCACAACGTACAACAGAGGACATTGCCCAGCGATGCTTTCTCAACTACATTCTTCACTCATCCAAATTAAATAACAAGACACACCACCACTCCCGAGTATCTCATTTTAACACTCAGCTGCTCTCTCCAGGAATCATCCGCGTCTGTTGGGGGCCCAGTATGCAATTTTGTGAAGCGTACAGCATCGATCAGAGCTTTTGGTCTGGTCTTTGGTTCGACGATCAGAGTACTAGCAAGAGAAATGCTCACGTTTGATATGTGCTAAAAAGAATACCCCAAGTAGCCCACTAAATCTATCCGCAGCCAAACGAAGAAAGGAGATAGTAAGAAGTACTGTTTTTGTGCTACTGGCAAATTATTAGTGGCAGTGTAATGAAAAGACAATAGTAAGAGCTCCAGGAAATATGAAAGGGAAAAAAAATTAATTAAATTCCAGTTAGAGATGATGTTCTGTGCTTTAAAAGCCTCTTTGCTGTAAGCAAGGCAGAAACGTTAAGGATAACTGCATGCGTACAAGGAGAAGAAATAGACCTTTTAGCTAATTATTTAATGTGATAGTTGTACTGAAAAGGTGCTTCTCTTACAGGGCAAAACTAAAAGAAATTACCTTACTTCATAAAGGAGCAATCTCACCCAAGAAATTCCTGAAATTTGAGTCTGACTCTAGTTACAGAAATACCAGATCAATCTCTTCTGCGAAAACATCCCAAATATTTGGCTTTTGAATGGAATTAACGGAAACTGCAACCAAGCTCTGGATCACTTCTACCAGTGTTTTAGTTCGGAAAAAGAATTTTTTCAGAGAATTAATCAAAACAGCTTGAAAAAGCTCAGCAACACAGGCAATATATCCATTTAGATTGAATCATAAAACTCCAGCAGGTCTAATATGAATCTTTGATCTTAAAACCGTTTTGCAAGTGCTGCTGAATGAGTTAGTTCTATCACCTCCTTTATGATACATTCAGCTCAAAGTTAGAATGTTCTTAGGAAAACCTGGGTGCTAGCTGTCAGTAGACTGATGTTTTAGCAGACTCACAATTTCCAGTGGTGTACCAAAAATTTCTGGGAAATACCAGCTCAATTAATTTCATCCATTAACTCAATTTTTAATAGATAATCCATGAAGGACATGGATTGGGACTTTTTTTCTTCTCTGTAGCTCCATTTGATTACCCCTAATAAACTGAAGAAAAACCTAAATAATATCTGTCACAAGTCCTCTACCTCACCTCTAAGGGTATGGTGAAAGGCAGAGATATACAGGGGAAGTTTGTGAGATCCCTTTTTGGGAAAGGCAGCTTATCAGCAGTTTTCTGATTTGACGAACATTCTTCAGTCAGCAACAATGTCACCTGCAGCATTAAAAATCCACTCTGCGAGCGCTTGCAAGTCTGTGGGCAAGTCTGGTTTTGTTAAGTTCAGTCTCGGCAGCCCCCCCTCCCCCTAGCTAAAGGGTATCCATCTCCTACCAGAGTTATTTCAGCATCTAAGCACTAATCCGTCATCATCCTTTCTACAAAGGCAAACCTCCATTACATGTGCCTGGTATCCCAGCGTGAAGGGACAACCATCTGACAACTGCTGTTCTAACAGCGATGAGGTAAAATACAGTAACATGATGTTTAATTTCTTTTGGTGTTCCTCTTTGTTCTTCAAACTCTCCTTTTTGTGGGAATTCGTTGTGACTAACTCATTGCTAGCCTCTTCAAACAGCATGGCGTTGATTTAAAAGGAGACTTGAAGGACTGATTTGGATTTTATTTCCCATTACAGGGCGTATTTCTGATCTAATTCGTCTAGTCAATGAGAAGCAGCATACTTCTTGATTTCAACCTAACAAAACCAACCAGCATCTCTCAAAAGGACCAGACAGCTGCTCTAGTGCAAAGTATAGACGATTAATCATTTTCTGAAACACCCTTATGAATTTGCTTGTATCTCTACACAATTAAGATCATTATATTTCTAAGCATTTTCCAAGATTAGTAAGTAAGTTATTAACCACAGGTTATCCATCCACAAATGTCACCTACAAGTAGCCTGGGAAAATGAGAATTGGTTCGACCAAGCAGCAACTTGTGCAGCAGAGCTCCGCTTTGGGTGACGTCTACCTGCTGTTCTCTAATCCATCCCTGCACTGCACCACCAAGAAGAAGGGTCTCATGAGGGTTTTGTTCAATTTCTACTACGAAAAAACAACAAGCCTTGTCGTGTTGTTCATGCTTTGACCTTTTTTCTTAGAGATTTAACTATTGTTTTGTTTCATCCTACCCACAGTTGCAATCACATACATGGAGATTTCTTTATAAACACTCAAAAAAAGAAGGCAAGCCCCTACTGTTGAACCCCCGCTATGGCATGTTGCTCCACTCTGGACCTGGTCCAGTAAAGCACTCTGCAATGGGCTTAAGTGTTTTTCTGGACCAGGGCCAGGACACTCCATTCTTTATAGGATCAAACTCACTGGTGGCAGCTTGAAAGTTCGCAATAAAAGTACAAACTAGTCACATAAACTTTGGTGAAAGCTGTTCCCCTCAACAGAGAAGGAGTGATACCTGATTTAGTGATGTCTGTGGTCATTTCGTTCCCAGTCACTCCCACATGGCAGTGACAGCTCATAATTGCTTAGATAGAAAAACTTAATGAAAATATACTGTAGCATTTCCTAATGGCCCCATCCTTTGAAAGACACCTAGGCCATGGCAAGAGAAAGGAAAATCCTGTAACGTTTCACTCACTGCTGTGCTCAGAGTGATTTGTTTTAATTTAAAGATCAGTCTTGGGCAGCATGGCAAGTCCATTGTTATCTACGGGAGTTCTCTAGAAACAGCTCTGCCATGGGATCGGCCTTTCTGCTGTGAGAGGCACTGAGTAAAAAACCATGGGGGTCCCCTCTTGTTGATGCTCCTCTGTCATCTCAGAGGGTAACTGCTTAACTGAGGGAGCTGGGTCTCTTCAGCTTGGAGGAGAATGAAAGATGACCTCATTAATGTTTATAAATACATAAAGGGCCAGTGTCAGGACAACAGTACCAGGGTCTTCTCAGTTACGTCCAGTGATAGAACAAGGGTTAACAGATACAAACTGAAGTGTAGGAGGTTCTACATAAACATAGGAACACACTTTTTTACTGTGAAGGTGACCAAGCACTGGACCAGGCTGCCCAGAGAAATTGGGGAGGAGTCTTCTCTGGAGACATTCAAAACCAACCTGGACACATTCTTGTATGACCTACTGCTCTGGCAGGGGGGTTTGACTAGACGATCTTTTGAAGTCCCTTCAAACCCCTACCGTTCTGTGATTCTGTTTTGGTCCATCCTCAAGAAAAGGAGGCTGCCAAGAAACAGGCAGAGCAACCCCCTTCCCCCAACCCTCTGCTGTGGATTCTCTTGCATCACTAGAGCTGTGCATTAGAGCTCAGCAGAAGACCCCATCAGCCCTGGGGAAAGCTCGTGTCCCAGCAGGCTCCTTGCCAGCAGCCACAGCCACTGGTGCTCCTGACTTGCTCTCCTGCTCCTAACTCCATCCTCCAGCAGATTCCCATAGAACCACATTTCTTCTGGTTATTTTTTCCCCCTTGTCATTTGTTTCAAAGACATCTCCTCAGAATAAAATTAATGGAGACTACAGGGCAGTATCATGTGACATCAGTACTCTGCCTTTTTCCTCCTGCCCCTAAAGGCTTGCAGGGGGATAGAAGCAGGAAGTTCACTCTCAGTCCTGCCCCCACCATCCCACATTTGCTCCTTATCCTTCACCCCCACAACCCCTGAAAAGCACATTACTACATGCAGGTGGCCAAACGCTTTGCTCGGGAATAGGAACTTGCATGGATGAAGTTTTTGAGCGCTGGCTACAGACCAGATAATCTCTCTATGCATCATTTAATAAGGAAACTACTTCACAGTCCTTATAGGCTCGAGTCTGTTACATATGACATGTTCTCAGCAGAATCCGCAGACTGAAACCAGTGGGAGAAAAAAAAAAAAAAAGGGAAATCAAGCAGGATTGTGTTGGGTTGGCCCTGCATGTCTCCTTTGAGCACACTGCCCTCTACACTCAGTTCAGCTCTCCAGAGCCTGTGAAAATAATGATAATGGGTTTGCTTCCCTTGACCTTTTGCTCCTTTATAAATCAGAATCCTATAGACCTTTCCCACAGTGCGAGGGCCCTCCTTTGCGTTCAAGCCGGTGAAGATAGGTATTTTATATCAAGGCAATTTAATCACGTGGGCGTTCTCCCTGCCTTCAGGACTCACCGTAGACAAGCCCCGCAGCGCTTTTACTGCTGGAGTATCCCACTTATTCAGCCGTCTCATTCATGCAATACGAACAAAATAATTATCCCGGTCCTAGTTTCAATTTCAGCTACTGTTAGGATGAACTCGTTCTCTGCGATCAGAAAATAAATGAGTTTGATTACAAAGTACGATCTGTTTGAAACTATGCCACCTCCTTCCCCCCGTTGGGATCACCCCTCCAATAATTTTGGGTTATCTAGTTTAGGGCAATATTTTAAGGCTAAACCTGCATCAGGCACTAGGTACTTTCCTCCATTAATGGCTTGCTGTTTCCCAGGAGCAGGTTTTTCCCTAGAGTGGGAGCCCTTTTGTTCCTCCTGAGCTACTCAAATGAACTTTGAAATTTGTCCAATTGATCCTTGCTTTGAGGGAGTCCCAGCTGATGTAGTTGGCTTCATTTTTACCCTTTTCAGGAGTAGGAGATCTGCCAAAACCATATGTAGGAGCAGAGACAGCTACAAAAGGTTCTTACCACCCATATGAGTTCAAGAAATCCTAAGGCTGCTCTAAATTTGACTGTGGGTCACTCCATGTACCTGGGGATCAAACTATCACAAAGGGACCAACAACTGCACTGCCTCTAATCCTCAGGATTTCCAGCTGGAAATCAAACTGGAACCTGGTCTGAAAGCTTCAATATGCTTTAATTCTATTCAATACAATACTCATTGATTCCAGAAAAGAGCATTTAAATTGAGACTTCCTATGTGTTTGTACTTGCCTGTAACACCTAAAAAAATGCAGCAGCCTGTACACCGCAACAATACTGGTAATACACATAAAAATGTGTGTTCTAAAATACACTGAATTCCTATTCACATTTTTCTATTCATCATGCAGTTGCTACTTTGGGTTTACCATAATATTAGAATATATTAATCTTAACTACTGCAGGTGCTTAGGTAAAATTACAGATGAGTAGTGCACTGACGGTTGAAGAAATACAGAATAAAACCAGCGGCAATAAAAAAAAAATGCAACAGACACCAATATGTCACTGTTCTTTGCCTCTATGTCTAAAAAAATGTGTTCTCTGATGGTATGTCTATAAAAAGCAGAACATCAAAGGTGATACAGACAAAGAGTAATGATCTATTATCTCTTTATTTTCCTAAGATCCAAAGGGGACATGAAGACCATAATTGTGAGAACTCAGCTATTATAGTAAACTCTGTCAGAGAGTCTGAACTGAAAATGCACCCCAGAATACTATCATCAGGGTAAGAAGGAAGCAAAAAAAAAAGTCTAAACAACTAAAAAAACCCCACAAAACATTAAAACTTATTAAGCAAATGTGCAAAAAAATCCAAAAATTGCCTTTACAAAAATCACATAAAGCAGATACTCTACAATCAAAATGCTCTCAAAAGCGCCATCCCTCCCGAAAGGACTGTCTTAACAGAAAAAGCATAATTAACATTGATATCGCACTCCTGCAAGTCATCAGTTACTGTACGCCGTATAAATACCCTTGTATAAAACGCTATTCATATTCCTAGACAAATGCTCATCCTCTCTGGTGGACTCTACGTCAGTGCATCCCTTTATCCTGCCTATCTAATGCTTTCTTTCAGATTTAAACAAGCCAAAAACTCACCTTATGCTATTGCAGAAGCAATTTATATTTTTGAAGGTTAATCCAACTCAGCAGGATTTAGGGATGGCACTTTTGCTTGGTTGTGGGCATGTTGGCTCAGGCCAGACAGCTGTTTGGACATTCTCCACTGGGAATCTTGCCCTCAACACCCACAGTTGATGCACATACATGGTCTACTGGCTGCCTACTTCCATGCCCATCTGTTCAGATGGCATGGTGCCCACTCACAAGTTCGCTGGATCCTTGCCCTTAGTGTGTGGATGCCAGGCAATGATGGGCTTAGATGGGCAGCCTGCAAACCACTGAAAGTGATCATTTTTTTCCTGTAGGAAGTCCTTCCTCTGCGACTGCACTGAAGCATGGACACCACATGCTACCCTACACTTAATAACACCTGTGGACATATATGTGCCAGAAACATAAATGTGGGGGTAGGGAACAAAAAGGGCCAAAATGAAACGATACAAAAAAATTTGCAAGGATTCTTCCACAAGAAAATATCCTACGTTGTCAGTGTCAGTAGAAGGATAAAGGGATAACTGAGGTAACTCAGAAAAGACAGGCTCAAGCACCAGAGCCATGTGAACCAGAGCTCAGACTAGCTGATACTGCTTTCCTAGACCACTGTGCTTCTGACACTCAACTTCACCTAAAACACCTTGGGCTCCACACATCGCTCGGTAGCCATAGTCTGTGGAAACCAAAAGGTGGATCATACTAGAAACCGGTGTGAACCAAACCCAGACCTGTCTGTAATTGTTTAGCTTCAATGCACATTCCTTATACACTGTGCTGCAGAAAATATTCCTGGGTAAATTGCAGCATCAATAGAGGTAGCTAGTAAAAGAGTCATTTTAACAAAGATCCACTTCAATGTGTGTCATTGCCCTTTGAAACAGCAGCTGGCAAAACCCTACTTGGTAACAAGGGATTATTTTTACAAAAATTTGTAGAGGAAAGAGGAAAAAAAAGCCTCTTATTTTGTTTAAGTCCAAATCCAACCTGATAGCAGGTGTTTTTGAACAAATCAGTAGTGTTAAAGTATATTTCTTCCCCAATGTGATCTGATTAACAGCAAATCAACACACAATCATAACTTTATGATGTTGGACAATAAGCCACTTTAGAAATAGTATCTTGCTAACCACTCCAAAATAAAGATTGTTAATAAATCTGAAGTGAAATAGTGGCAAAGACCTTCTATGGGCATGGAAAACCCATGGCATTTTTGCAGATTTTTATCTGTCCTTCATACGCTGCACAGCAGCCACTGGAAAAGTTACACACTGTAGTTGTTGCTCTTTGATTAGATGACCAGGACTTTAAAAAGGAGGGATGAATAAAAAAATCAAAGAAGTCTCTATAGCTGAAAATATTTCCAAATGAATTTTCAAGGATTCCTCCTTTGTGCCAACATTGGAGAGCAAATTACGACTTTTACAAACATTCATGGAAAGTTAATAAAGTGAGCGGCAAATATCACGAAACAAAGTCACAAAATTTTTCTTACAAGAGTTTTTCCTCTCTTTTCTCCCCTCTCCCTTTTGCAGGCACCCCGATACCACTCTAACTTGCTAGCAGGCTTGAGAAGAGATATAAACGCTGTGGCGTGGCTGGATCTGCAGCTTGGCTTGGGGCTCTCATCTAGTCAGCAGTGGAAGCCTGCGCTCGCAGGCACATTTAAGCTGTGTCTAACTTAGTGTTTACTCTGGGGTGACTGGATTTGAGCGTGCTGACCCTACCCTAGAGAATTGTTTGCTGTGCAGAGACATCAGTCTTGTCTTTGAGCATGCTCCGCCAAATCAGTCGCGTGTGACTACTTGATCTGTTTTGGTCTGGACATATTGTCAGATCACTGTGTCCAAGCTTCACAGTAGCAGTGCTGAAAAAACCCTGGCTCTGGAATGAAATTAGATTTGTAAAGAACACCAGCCAAAGAACTTGCTAGGAGTAGCCAGCGACAAAAATCAAAGAATCTGAACAAAAACTACTCCGCTTCAACTTCTGACCTTAGTTCAGGTTCTTTAATCTGAACAGGAAAAAAAAGCACTAAGACAACCCCTTTACAACTGTTAGGTTGCTCACTCCAGGCAACACAGAGGTGAACCCTTGGCTTTTACAATGCAAAGTCCTTCGGTTTTGTCAGTACCAGAATCTTCACTAAGTACATTTTAACAAGATCGGAAGAATTATCTTGTAAACACGGGTCACAGCTGACAACCTCATCACTAAATCTTATTTAAAACTATTCAGAGACTGTAATACAGAACCACTTGGATACCTGTCAGACTGGTAATATTTTGGTGGCCACCAAACTTGCCACCTGTTCCCCCTCACCTTTACACTAATAACCTTGGGAATGTTTTTCCCCCCACCCAGTTGGCTCAGATTAGTCTCTCATAACATCACAACCTGGAGTCTTTTTAAAAGCAGCAGCATTGCCTATTAGCATCATTCAGAGGACCGAAGTGCATAGGCAGCAGAGGAAAATAAATGAATCAAAGTTTTCAGATTTCCTCCATGTCCCATTATAAACACTGACATGAAAGAAATGGAGCAATCAAAATAATAACTGATCTTCTTCAAGAAGCTTTTTAAGGAAATGGGTGATTTTGCAAAGGTCAATTAGCAAAATGACTCTCTCCTATTCTACTTGACGTTGTGATATTCAGCTAGGAAGCAAATGAAAATATTTAAAGGCTTAAGTTCTCTTCATTCTTCCTTTGAGATTTCTCAGTTTTATATTTAATTACAACCTTGTAGCAAACCAGGTAGGACAGCAGTGATTGCTCATACTGTTACCCAGCTCTGGGATTCTCCACTTGCAATTTGCTTTTACCTCACACAAAATCAGTAACCTGGCACTTTCAGAAAAACCTGCTGACACAGGAAAAGTGCCGTAGGTAAAGGTTATGGTTTGTGTTTCTTTAAATATCTAGATTAAGTCTTCACATTTTTATTGGATTCCAGGGTTCTTGATTTGATTCTTTGTCAGACAGGTTAAGAAGAAAGTTTAAAAATAGTGTCATCTATTTGTGTCTTGGCAAAGTCAGAACTACAACTGCAAAATACCATTGTTAACATTCTCAAGTATTATTTCTCCTTCTTAGTCAAAGAGTCCAAACAACACGACAGTCCCTTTTGTGCTTGCTCCATGATTTGGGCCGTGTGCTGAGGAGAAGCCGTAGGAGAGAGAAGTGTGTATTTCTGATTCAAGCTCACAAGCTCCTGGTTTTACTCCTGTGGCGTTACACTGACAGCAAACCACATCACGCTGATACAGCAGATAAAGAAGAAATGGAATTATCTTGTTTGAAACTCCTGAAGCGTCTAGACAGACTGGAAATCGCCCCTGATCTCATTTTCCTCATTCTGTTTGACAGAGAAGTCACCTACCTTACATACAGTAGAAAATCCTCAACAAAACAAGGATTACCCGGCTAGCATCCCCAATGTGGGCAGTGCATCAAGGCAGTAGTTGTG
This sequence comes from Phoeniculus purpureus, assembly GCA_028565055.1. Lineage (NCBI taxonomy): Eukaryota > Metazoa > Chordata > Aves > Bucerotiformes > Phoeniculidae > Phoeniculus > Phoeniculus purpureus. The sequence continues at coordinate 25,503,804 of JAOXOE010000602.1, read as the reverse complement.
TTGCACTGCCAGAGGGGTTACTGACATTATAAAAAAAAAATATAGATATATAACAAAAAGAAATGAAACTTTATAAAGAATAAAAGGGCATTTCAAAAAAACAAGTTAGCAAAATGTTAAAATAAAACCAACCCTCAGAGCTTTGACTATATTGCATGGCACACGGACCCTGCTGTGATGACCTTGAAGGTCTTTTCCAGCCTTGATGATTCTATAGCGCACTGCCAGTAATGTCACAAATACCCATCACATAATGGAGCCTTTACAGGGCTTTGATTTGTCACTTATCCACTGGGTTTCCTCCTCTTTCATCCTCAATCCAGTGAACGCTTTCAGATAGCACCTGCCACTGTATCTCTTTGCATCTCCACCCCTTGACATGGATAGGGAATCAAGACGGCACTGTTCACAGAAATGCTTGTATAAATCTTTTATCCACATTACTCTGGACTTTGCCTGGGAAATCTGTTTGATATCTCCCTGGAAGGGATCCATTTCTGGTTTGGAGGCACGAACAAATGAAGAATTTACCAATCCTTTTGGTAGTCTCCTACTAGACTTTGCAAAATGTACTCCAACTCTCATTTTATTTTGGGGGGCTTCCAACTTCCAGACAGTTCATCTCGTACTGCCTTTTTCTGCTACATTAAAGAATAATCTGGTGCCCAATGTTGTCCCTTAATGTAGGCAAGTAGAAAAATCAATGGCCTTTAAATTCTTTCACGTAATTTAAACATGCTGAGTGAGACCCATAGGTCCTTCATTGGCAAGACAAATTTCCTAACCTCCAGTATTACTTTTTGTCTCTTCTTCGCATAATCTTCATTATTTTAATGTCACTATTCTAGTAACCTTTTAATCAGGGACACTGACAGACAAGAGTGTTTGCTGCCTCTCCATTCTCACTCATCAGCTCAAGACGAAATACCTATAGGAGCTACATTTTGCAGCAAAATCTCAACACAGTTCCTAGTTCTGGGAGCAGCACACCCTATGTTTCCCATATTTACATATATTAGGATAAATTAAAATGCACATTGAGCCTTTCACCAATCCAGATCACTCTCCACAAGTGCCTTTACCCAGACCTATTTGCCAGTCCATCAATCTTTGCCTTATTTTTAAAGTGTTATTAGAACTGTTCTATTTACTTCCATATCATGGATAAAGAGAGTGATTAGTGCCAAGCTTAGTACTTTTCCCTGGAGTACAACTCAAAAAATTCACCCAGTTGATGATGATTCCCCAGGAACTCCTTTCTGAAACACATAAACTAATCAGTTCTTAATCCATTTAACGTGTGCTCCACTGATAGAGCACATGGCTAATACTTAAGCAGAATGTCACGTACTATTAAGTCGAGTGACTTTCACTATGGTTTGCAAACATGGCTGCCTATTTCAACAAGGCTTGCATCCAAAAAATAATGCTTTCTTGAAGGGGTTTTAATATTTTTCATTCAGTTATGATGACTGATACCGATAATGTTCCTAATGTCACAGGTTTTTTTTATTTAATTAAATCCTGCAGCAACATTTCCATTAGTTGACCTGATAAACTGTTAAGTTAATATGCCTACAAAGTTTTCCAAGTTAAGCTATTTTCCCCTTTTTGGGTATTGGCGTAGTGAATGTCCTCTTTGAAACTGCTGTGATTGCTGTTACAAGTCAATATTTATTCACCTGGGTTGAATTTAGTTGATTTGATTGAATGCATTGAAAATTTATTGAGTTTGAATTGAGTAGATTGTTGATTGAAATCAACACAGACCACATCAGAAATGTCTTTAAGGCCTTTAGCCTTAAAATAAAAGGCTGAAAACTGAAATAATAAATAAAAACTTTAGGTATCCTAAAATTGTGGCAAATACTGTTAGTTTTTCTGAAACTAGCATCACTGGTAGATGCCGTTCAACATGTTTCTAGTTATTAGCAGCATGAAACGCTAATCATCGGTGTCTTGTAATCAAATCACACATGATTTCAAAGCAAAAAATCCAAAAACCAGTTCCTCAAACCCCAGAAATATCTATTGGCTGTTCCTGGCTGGGTTTTTTTAGCAGCTGTATCATTTAACCATGTGGCAGAGATTTAAACTCCTAGGATGAGACTTAAAACAAGAATCTGGAAGTTCATACACAAAAAGTGCAGAACCTGAAGAAACTTGAAACCTTCAGGACACAGGAAAGCACCGGTTTGGTCCAGCGTGCCGGTGCTTGTAGGATTCCCCTCAGCAATACAGTATCTGGGGTGAAGGTTGTTATAGGGAAGATTTTAAATATAGTGCAGCCTTTGGCTGCTTTTCACTGTGCGAAGGGTCTGCCTAACGGATGCCTTTACATAAACCAGTCAACGCACCCCAGTTTGTCACTGCCTAGACCCAGTGACTATAGATCTGTAAGATCCAAACTCACAGCACATTGTCTTATAGAATGAACAAAATCTACATGGAATCTGCAACATCCATATGCTACAGTTGATTTTGCAGTGTGCTGCATTTAGTACAACCATCTCGTTATCTGTAAGGAAAGCCACCAAATCATAAGTGGGATAATTTGTCTGATTTATACAGGTGCACATACAATCAGAAAGGCAAAATGAGCTGTCATACTGCATCATGCTGATGTTTAACATATCTGCTTAAATCTTCTTGCAGGTTTAAACACTTGGGTGTGTTAAAGTGGAAAACAAGGGAAGATAAATCCTCCTAAATTGTGATTCCTTCAGTATTTTATTACGCATTGCCATAGAAACTAATTCACAGAGTATTTTCTATACAGCTTTGTAACAATCAGAATTCGAAAGATGCTCTGAATAAACGTCTTCAAGTGCTCTTAAACATCTTGAAATGGCAGTATACAAAGGGCCATTCTCTTCCCGGCTCAACTAACCAAAATGGACACTGATCTAAAATAAGTATCAGATCATCAGATCTATTACATAAACATTCAGGCACAGATAGTGGTTGCTGTAAGTGTTCAAAAGAACTAGTAAAAAGACATGTGTAACTCTAATAGGTGATTGAGAATGACCAGTGGGGAGCAGAAGCGGTTGTTTGTGTCTGTACTACTGCGAGAATTCATCTGTTCACAGTGCAAACACACAGTGAGATGCGCAATTCTGAATTTTTTTCCTAAACTCGATTCTTCTCATAATTACCAAGAGATTAAGACGTGGTCAGATGGCTTAGGTGGACTTCTCTATTCCTCAAAATTGCTTGCATGCACTTTGTAAGAGATATTTTTCTGAGCCTAACACCCTCTGTTTTGTAGGTCATACAGATATCTACAGACTGTGAGGATACTGAAGGCGCTTGTCCTTTAGCCTTCTGCCTCACCACATGATTGAGCATCCATATACCTTACAACCATACACCCTGTCGAGTGTTATTCTCTTACATATCACAATTTACCTCGCTTTCTCCACTCAAACATGCAACCAAGCTGAGCAACAAGCTGCTTCAGCTGCCATGTCATTTCAGTTTTTACACATCTTCTCTTTTTATGTGTGCTCTACATCTCCGTGACGTCTCATCTCCCCGTTCCACTGCCATAGGCTACAAGTCAGGAACAAAGCTCAGGCTCAATGTCAAACAGAGTGAAAATGGGAAAATATCATAGAAGAGAAAATTAATGGGCACAAACACAGCTCTAAAACTTCCACCCTTGTGGGCTTTGCAACTTGCCCCTTATTTGTTGGCAAAATCTGAGATAGAAGTGAGTAAAGGCATTTTCTACCAAAATGTTATTAAAAGGTTATCTGTCTAAAAAAACCACAACAAGTTCAAAAAAATCAAGGTGGAAATGTTGCATTTAGGAAATAAATAATCCTGTGGTGTGTGCCGTTAGATTCCCTTCGTCTGAAGAATTCACTGTTTTCCCCCCTTCTCTGTCATTTTCCTGCTTTTCTTGTCAGACCACCATGGCTGGTAGAGATTCACACTTCCAAAAAACACCTCAGTAATTTCTAGTGCTGAGTTTCAGACTTAGAAACGGACTCCAAGGCTGAAATCCTGGCTTCTCTGCCTAAACCAAGAACTTGCACTTAAAAACCAGAAACTGCAAGGTGAAACAAAATGTGAAATCTCTCTTGTCAACAGGTTCGCTAGCTCTGTCTTTAGAACAAAAGTGTCACCTCACACCTTTTCTTGTTGATTTTTCTCCTGTAAGTAATAAGCATCTTCATCCATCTAAAGAAATTATTGTATTTACAACCTATGTTTGGAAAATGAAATAAAAATCGCTAATCGAAATACTTTAAAATTGGTTGATCCTACCTGCATGGATGTGACTGGCAAATACACACAACGCCCTTGTCTGGAATCATGTTCTTAGATGTTGTTGGCCATTTGTTGACTATGAAATTTAATTCTTAGCTTAAGACCTTTTAAAAAACAAGAGTTGCATATTTCTATAAAAATAGAATCGTATATAAAGAAAAGGTGACGCCTGGCTTTTATTCTCACACTGTGGAAGCACTTTGTCTTACAAAATATAAACTTAGTGAGAGCCATGTATCTCTCCTCTCCAAACTAGTTTGATTTTCAAAAAGTCCTCCTTCAGCCTCTTGTAGATCCCCTCCACGCGAGTAAATACTAATAGGCTGAATATTAATGTAGGATCATAGGATGTTAGGGGTTGGAAGGGACCCAAAGACATCATCGAGTCCAACCCCCCTTCCAGAGCAGGACAAAACCATCTAACACAGATCACAGAGGAACATATCCAGGCGGGCCTTGAAAGTCCCCAGAGAAGGAGACTCCACAACCCCCCTGGGGAGCCTGTTCCAGTGCTCTGTGACCCTCACAGTAAAGAAGTTCCCCCTTGTGTTGAGGCGGAACCTCCTTTGCTGCAACTTACACCCATTGCTCCTTGTCCTATCACAGGGAGTAAGTGAAAAGAGTCTGTCCCCCCCCTCCTGGCCAGCCTTCAGATACTTATAAACATTTATCAAATTTTTGTCAAATATTTATCAACATCAATATTTTGTTTGGATACAGATAGTTCATTTGAGTTAAATTACTTTTTGACTAGCACCATACTTTACATAACCTGGTCTCTTACTGTATGGAAGCTTTACCCAAACATATTATATAGAAGCTCAATACCTCAGTTCACTTTTAAATTCCAGCGCTTCTTCCTTTCCCTAGTTGACGCACAGAGTTTAGATTTTTGAATCAACATGCTATAACTGAGCTTAATGCAAATTATATAGTTTTTTTCTCACATCTTTCAGATGAGCAACCCACAGCTGAAAAATAAAATGCCTCTTTTTTGGGGGGGCGGGGTAATGGGTGCATTCATGATGCCTTTTGACTCTGTTTATTAAGTAATCATATCTGGGTACAAGTGTCAACACAATTTACGTTTCCTATAATGTGAAGCAGATAACCTCAATTAACAACTAATTAGAGTCATTTCCCTATTAAGCAGTTTCCCTAATTGTTTTTGAAACCTGGAACTAAAATTGTAATAAATAATAAGCGATCAAAACATGTCCCTGCATTAGCTTCATCCAGGCTCTTCTGCTGGAGCTGGGAAAAACACAGCAGAAATAAGGGTTGAATACCCACGTGGTATTGAGGAAAGAAGGAAATGTTTTGTAGCTCCCGACCCCTGCACACTCTTTTTTGTTGTTTTGCATGTGGCCTTTTTTTCCCCTTAATGTGATTTTATTTCACTTCCCTCTCTCTTTCACCCCCATGATTTCTTATACGAACATCTCATGTATGAAGTATTTGACTTAATCATTACAGTGGATTGACTAGAGCTTATCAGGGAAAAGCCATCCCACAGGGTATTGCCTCTGTTGAACTACAGTTTATAGGAGTGTAAATTAATTTCATCCTTTATATTCTATCTTGCCAACATACTGAAGCCTTATTTATGTAAAATAATAAACATGACCTGGCTTTCCCAAATAAAACTACTTGTGCATTTGCTGCAGGTCATAAAAAATAAAGTCTTTCATTTTGATATCACTCTTTAAACGACTACACGTCACATCTCAAACAGAATAAACGAGATCACAGGGAAAAAAAATAATGAAATCTATTTCTGTGCTTACACTACATGATCTCATGGACAGCACTGTCTGCCACAGCCAAAAACGGGGGTAAAATAGTTAATCTTGTTACATACAGAAAGAAATCCATCAGCTGCTTCTCATACTAAGCCTAAACAAACAAGCAACCTACAAATTAACACAAAACCTACACAGAAGTCCTAGAAAAAACAACAACCAAGTGCAGTAGTAGTCTCTTAACCCGTAAACTCCACTCCAAGTCAAAGCCTCTACTGTTGCAGATCTATCTGTCACAATTGCAGATGGAGACCTGCACTGCTAGGATATAACATTTTATCTTGTAGGTAAGGAAAAAGAAAGATTTCTTAGAGTCCATGAAGTAACCGAAGTACCGGTGAGTACTCAGGAAGGCTTTTAGACTGTGTTTGACTAGGCTGCCCCATCCATCCATCCCACAAACAGGCCCTTTGCTGTTGTCTCTACACCTGCAGGAAATTTTGCCAGTCTCGAACAAGGGCTTACAGTTTATTTACTTTAAAAAAAATTAAATAAGATCATAAATAAAACCCAGATTCCAGAAAATAACAAGCAAAACCCCTAAGAAGATAACCTGAGAAATTCCAGGAAAGGGTTTGGCAGCTGTGGGAGCACATGAACTCTCCTGAAGGAATACAAACATTTAAATAATATATCTTGCTGGAAATTAGGCTTTGTGAGAGAGCCCATTGATTCCTTTTAAGTCATTTTATTAAAAGGTCTATTAATGCTTGGCTTGCACTTTGTGACTACGAGAAATGTTGGAACGAAGAGCTATCAAAGGTGGCTATCAAAGTTGGGGCTGGTGGTTTTTTTCCCCTCTTTTCCATTTAACTTTTTTCTAACTATTAAGCTGCTCATTTTGTGGAGACAATCATTAGTGTCTTTAATGTGAAACAAAGCTTCTGGATAAGAGCTGCTAGCTGAAGATCAATATGAAAGATATCATTTCAGTTCCAGCTTTAATAACTGTAACAATAGGGAGCCTGGCATCGCTGGCTTTATGCATTAATGTAATTTAGAATCTACCAGGTACAAATCTTATCAAACGCTAGCAGTGTCTGCGTTGGGATTTTATAGGTGAGGAAAGTGCATGATAAACGGCAAGTATTTTAAAGGTAAACTTTCATGTAATCAGGTTCGCCTGCCATAACACTGTTAAAGAATTAACATGAAGCAAGTAATGCAATAAACAAATAAATGCAAAGACATCCTTAGAAACCCATGGCAGTGTTTAAGGAAATCTAGTGGTGCACGAGCACATGGTGATGTGCCCAGAGGATATCGAGATGCCTCTCTTGTTTAGAGCTCTGTAAAAGTCATACGACCTACAAAACTAGAAAATTACAAATTACAGACAAACTCAACACAATTACAGATTTTCTAAAAACCACCTTACACAAAAGTCCACACTTACCTGAGTACAGGGTGCACAGCTCCTGGCCAAACCACAGACTAGCTAAGGAGCTTTTTCGAAGGCTCCCAGCAAAACACCAACAGTACCGACTAATAGCCCAATTACTTCTCCATTCAGGACCCTCAGCTCCACTCAGCTGCAGCATATTCACTTTTCTCACCCCTTTTCTTCCAGCTCACCTGGAAGAAATCCCTCCATCCCTCAGCTCCCTACTCATTCTGTGCTTTTAACAATTATCAGCTCATTGCCTCGACCTTTCCCAGGTGTTTGGGATTCACATAGTGGTGTCGTCCTTACTCTTCCACAACACTTTACCTACAGTCATGTTTTTCCTTATTCCAGCTCTTCAATTGCTTGACTTAAAATATGTATATATATTAGTCCCACAAAAAGATCAAATCAGACCTGAAAATGTTAAAACACTCATTTTTGGATCTTCCCTGCAAAGTTGTTCTTAAAACCTGATGCAACCAACTGGCAGTTTTTTTAAACCATTTGTTAAACTTCTGTCCAAATGTCTTCAGGTTTTAGTGCCTACAGGTGGCAATCTTAGATTTACACTTTAATTTTGAGAAAGATCTAAACTGGGAACAGTGTATTTTCAGTTTATCATTTGCTGATAAAAAATGGAAAGCTCAGAGTTGAAGTAGCCAACTACTGAAAAGAGTTGGCACCTGGCACTTTAATTTTTAAACATTGGGTTGTTGGGTGTTTTGTGTAATGAAGTTATAAAGTAAGAGTCTGACTTCAGCACCACAATCAAGAAAAATGAGCTCTTAAGGATGACAGAGCTGCTGATGTGGAGCTCAATTCATCCAAAAGCCAGGTTTGGTCCAAATAAACCCAGGAAAGTTTGGATGCTCATCTGGGTTTTCTACCTGCCTTGGGGCTAGAGATGTCAGGAGAACAGATTCACTCATCACAGCTGCAGCACTTCTAGTTCTGGCCACGGATGAACTCTCCAGGAAAATAATCTTTCTTACAGAGCCCTAGGGGGTAGGGATTCCAAAACTGGGGGCATATTCAGAGGCAGCATGCTTTTTGCTTTATCTGAATTTTCACTATACTCTTAAATGCAACTCTTTGCTGTAACTGACAGAATGTGTGGCAGCTCAGGCAGTCACTAATCATGAAAAGGAAAATGTTTCTGAAGTTTAGGTGTATTCAGTAGTGTCCTAAAGTATCAAACATGAGACAGTAGTGTTGGCTGCTGAAATTGAATGAAAGAAATCAGTTTGAGAAGAGCACAGAACTGCTTAACAGAGTCCACAGCAGAGACACAAAGATGTTGAAGGGAGTGGAACATCTCCCTAATGGAAAGGCTGAGGGAGCTGGGTCGCTTGAGCTTGAGAAAAGGAAACTGAGAGCTGACTCCATTAATGTTTATAAATATGGAAAAGGGAGGTGTCAGGAGGATGGAGCCAGGCTCTGCTCAGTGTCTTCTAGTGATAGGACAAGGGGCAACAAGTGTGAGCTGGAACAGAGGAGGTTCCACATCAATGTGAGAAAGAACTTCTTTGTGGTGAGGGTGATGGAGCACTGGAAGGGGCTGCCCAGGGGATTGTGGAATCTCCTCCTCTGGAGATGTTTAAAACCCATCTGGCCATGTTCCTGTGCGACTTGATCTAGTGTCAGGGGGGATTGGACTAGATGTTCTTTCGAGGTCCTTTGCAATCTCTAATGTCGTGTGCCTTTTTAGAGGGCAAGGTTTCAAAGCCAGCCTTGCCATGGCTCTGAACAGCCATAAAGACAAAACCATGCAACGTCCAGACATGGTTTCATTAAACCTGTGAGTGACACCAAACACAAAATCAAACCGAAAATAAAATATTACCACGTTGCCATGAGTGGATCAGATCCTGAATAATAATTAAAAAAAAAAATAAATGATGCTGACTTCAAAGGGAAGATGATTTCAGGCAGGAGAGTGCTGCTGTCAACTATTTGTCTAAGAGTCGGCACGTTGACTAATAAGGACGTCTGCTTTAAAACCTCTCTCAGAGCATTAAACAACATGGAGTAAGCACGTTGTATACAGCGGAACAGCACAGGCGCTTAGGGAATGCACAGAGTAACCTGATCCCTGTTTCATCACGTCGGCAGTGTTGTTAGTGTCGTTATTTCGCTGCAGTAATAAACAAATGCATTAAAAAAATGCCCACTCTGGTTCCTTACCTCTGCTGTCACGTTGCATCGGGTCACTTTGTGTCACATGATGTGATCTAATATAACTCAATGCAAGGAGACACATGTCCCTTCTCATTGGAAATTTAAAGAAATGGAGCTTACTTTTCCCCTGTGGGAAACTGTACAGGTCAGGTGCCCAAGACTAGCTACGGGAAGTTTGATATCATCTCAGTTTCAGTACCTACATATTTCAAATCTTACGGCATTTGGAAGGGAACAGTGTTAGATGCCACAATTTAGCCATAATGCAGTACTTAATGAAGATGGCTTAAGAGGAGTATAATTCCACAGCTCATGCTCCCTGTCACAGTGTGCGCCGGCACATGTCACCAAAGAGACTCTTGCAAACATTATTTTTAAGCATGATTTTAGAAATATAAAACATGAAAGCCCTCTGAGGAACCTAGTGCTGCTAAAAAGCACGTGGGTTATAGAATCAAGGGAACAGAACTGATTAAGGATCGAGCCAAAACAAGGCTCTTTTTTGATGAAAAATAGCAAAATAGTTAAGCACAGACAATATAAATAAGGAAAATGTACAGGACCTGGGGCCAAACTCCCCTCTCAGTTACACTAGAATAATTGTGGAATAATTCTATTTCAATTAATAGAGTTAATATGATGAGAATAAAATTATCTACGTAATGAGCATGATTGAAACATAACAGTCGAGCCAGCTCTGGGACAGACTGTGTAATACGTGCAAAGGAGATGTTCATCATCCTCAGACCCATTTTCCAGGTGGAGAAACAGAAGAAAGGACTCAAAATCTCTTGGCAGGCCAGTGTCAAAGCTGGGACCAAGGAAGTCGCAGTGCAATTCCTTCTGAATTTAGTTGCAATAAGTAAGTACGAAGTATTGACTTCCTGGCATCGTGGAACGTTGCTATCTCACTCCTGGAGCAAAACGATGTAGTTTTATAGTTGAGATGTTTAACACCAGGGTAGTAACTTCACTGACATTACCATGTCCATACGTTTAAGTGCCACTGCTTGTGGGATAAAGCAGCAGAAAAATTAGAAGCCTGAGAAGCACCTTCAGAATAGGCACAGGAAACAAGTTTTTCCTACTACCACAAGGATGTATAGGATGGACTATGAAACAATGACGATACAACAGCACAGAGATCAGTTCAATTTCAAAGAGAATTTAAGTTACAGAAACCAATAGAGTGTGAGGGTTCTGCATAGATAAAACCTCATGTCTAGATTTTCCTACACTGCTCAGTTGCCTTTCCAGGACAGGTCAAAGGCCACATTTTCTAGAGGTTTGGAATAAGCAAGTTTTGAGCTACAAGCATTTAATCCAACCCCATGATTGTCTTTTTACTTTGAACAAGCTAAAGCAAAGGAGACAAGCATTTGGAGTCATTACAATACACTTCATTTACATTGAATTAATGACTTCAGCACATTTTTGATAGAAGGAAGGGTATGTATGAGTCTTTTTCCCCCTTTTTTCTTCTAAACTCTTGGTTACAGAGCCCCACTGAAAGATAACCTCAGTCTGTACATGTACTGTGCTTTTACACAAGACATCACGTCTTACATGATGTGGCCAAAAAATGGATATAAGCATAAAGTTCCACTGATACTCTAAAGATCAGAGCAAAATCAATAATTTCAAAAGAAAAATAAAGAAAAAAACCCCAACAAACTCAAACATTTTGCTTTTCCAAGGATTTCCGGCAGGGTAAAGTTACGTCAAACCACCCAGCACCATAGCATCTGGTAGTCCGATGCAGAAAAGGGTCACACTTTAAGGGAACCATTGACTATTTGGCAGACATCTGAAAGGGTGAGTAGAGACTGTCATGGTACTGCCCCAAGCTCTTACACTGAGCCAGGACACCCCAAAGCACCAGATCCTTGAAAAGAACCATTGCTGGCATCTCAGGTTTCCACAGCTACTGCTGACATCTATGACAGAAAGGGCTGGTAAGAGACAAGAGTAGATGAGAAGAAAACATGAAACAAAAGAAGTGGAACACAGAATTTAGATGGCAAATTAAATAATGTTTTCCCAACCAGGGCTGTGGGATTTTTCCCCTCAAGAAATACATTACAACAGCGAGACACTACATTACAACACAGAATCACAGAACATTAGGGATTGGAAGGGACCTCAAAAGACCATCCAGTCCAATCCCCCTGCCACAGCAGGATCCTCTAGATAATGCTGCACAGGAACATGTCCAGGTAGGCTGTAAATGTCTCCAGAGAAAGATACTCCACAACCCCCCTGGGCAGCCCCTTCCAGTGCTCCATCACGCTCACTGTGCAGAAGTTCCTTCTCATATTGATGTGGAACCTCCTTCGTTCCACTTTACACCTATTGCCCCTTGTCCTACCCAACTGGATGCCACTGAGCAGGGCCTGGCTCTACCCTCCTGACACCCACACTTTCCATATTTATAAACATTAACAAGGTCACCCCTCAGCCTTTCCTCATCAGGCAGATGCTCCACTTCCTTCATAGTCTTTGTTGCTCTGCTCTGGACTCTCTCAAGCAGTTCCATGTCCTTCTTGAACTGAGGAGCCCAGAATGGGACATCATATCCCAGAGAAATGCCACATCTGAATAAGCATGAAGTTTTTCATTTTTTTAACCTGTTCTTAGTTTGTCCTAACCGTTCTAAAAATATATTTACTTCACAATTTCTAGGAATCTCAAAGGGATTCACAGGCTTTGAAGAACACATCGATCCCACCAAGCACCCCAAATTACAAACAGCTCCCTAACTGCTAATGCAAACATCTCACTTACTCTGTAGACGCTAGGAAAGCAACGAAGAGCTAAGGACAGAGGGAGGATGCAAAACTTAGGTTAACCTAACTTAGGTTAGGAAGCTATTTCCGCATTAAGAATCGCTTCAAATGTCTGGGTTTTTGAGCGACGGATGATAGGAATGTCCACAGTTTGGAGTCAGCCTCTCTTCTGGCTAGCAGCTCCCCAGTTTTCAAAGGAAAAAAAGGAAAACTATTAAAAAATACGAGCCCAGCCATTTGGCGTGGACTTGTGGTCGTGTAGCATCAGCGCTTCACCTGTAATCTCTAGTGCTGCTCTGCCCCCTTGTGCTGCTGGCGCCGCAGAGCAGCCGCCTTTGTGCGGAAAATCCCCCCCACCCTTGTCACTTCTCACTTCTCTGGCAAGTTCAAGGTCAGTGCCTAGCTATTTTCAGCTCATCTCTTCTTGATCCATGCAGAGAAATGACAAGGTAACGTGATTTGGGGTCAGCTGTATTACAGGAACCGTTACATAAACGGAGAAAGTGGAAATCAATCCTAGCTGACAGTGTCTTCAGGATAATCAGCGCTCACTCCATGCCGCTGTCAGCTCTCCTGCATCAAACACCATGTTACTTCTGTCAGATCCCCTTAACAGAACTGCTTTCTCACTTTTGGCAAAGTAAATAAATATTCCACTCGGGCTTGCATTTAATTCATTGTTTGGAGAACTTTAACACTTTGGACTTGCAAAGAGTGCCCGTTTATACAGGAAAAGACGTCTTGTCCTGTCATGTCCATTACTGCCTGCAAAGGGCGTCGCCAAAGATACAGTCCAGCCCTATGAAATGCCTCCTTCTTCATATTTTGGGCTTGATTTCTTCACGCACACGATCGTCCTCCAGTTCTCCGTCACCGAGCAGACCTCGTCTTCCCGAGGCTCTTACCAGGGTCCCCCTCACCCCAGCCGCATCAGGGCTGCTTTTTTTCTTAGCTCTAACATTTTAGGACACCTTCCTCAATTTGTTTGATTATTATTACTTTGTCTGAACCATTTCCTCCCCTAGCTAGACATCTTCCCTAACACAGAATTATGAACATATCATTTCACAAGATGTGCCGTGTTAGCCGCGTCTCGATGACAGCACATGGTATGTCAGTTTAGGGAAAGAACAGCAATTCTATCCCACCCACCTTGTGCTCCCATGGAACTGCCAAGCCCGCAGTCCTCCGCTGAAGAACAATTTACCATAATATTAGTTGTCAGTAAATTCAAAGACGGAACTCCTAAAGCTATAAAATGGATTAGAAGCAATTTAAAAAAGAATTAACAAACTAGAGTAAGAGTATACTGTCAACAAACAAATGCTTCATCATAGCACTGTAATTTGGAATTTTAATTACCCCTCTGCTTCTGTAACAAAACAATGTCTGAACTGGCAGCCATTTGAATCTCTCACAGGTCATTGAGCATTCTAGTTAATTACTCTATGAATAGCCTGTTTTTCTCCCCTCTGGAAACACGTTTCTAATGGCAGTCAAGGTCTGACAAATGTGTCATCTACATAATTAGCTAGGAAGCAACACAAAACATTAAACATGCTTTGTGCCGACAACTATCAAAACATTTCATTTGTTGTCAATTATTCATTACTTTGTAGGTTCTGAAGGGGTTGTTATTATGAAAATAAGTCCAGATGCTAACAAGGTTAGAGTTTTTGATTCAAATTACTAATCAGAGGGCTAACTTTAAAAAATGTATCCCGTGTACGTTCATGGCAGCGTTCAATCAGTACTAAATTATAAACGAATTTAGTCAAGCTCAAGTGAAAATAGCCATGGCAGAGCGCACACACTAATTTGTAGAGTTGCATCTCTCTTTGAAGTTTTAGGATCTAAGCTGAAGTAGCAAACTTTCAGAACCTTTGGCAAGACTAATTTGTGCTTGGTAAATAGAGTAAAGATTTTCACAGCGTGAGATAATGTAAGATTGCAAAAAAAAAAAAAAAGAAAAAAAAAGAAAGGAAAAAACCTCGAGGTTTTTTGAACCTTTTTTCTACCCTTCTGTCACACTGAGTAAAAGTCAAATTCAGCAATTCCGACTCATAATATCTCGTCTGAACTTCAGTTTGGTCTAACAAGGAAGCCAAACCAGTTACATTCACCACTCCCTTAATAGAGCTGAAATGAATTTATCCCCACTTTCAAGAAGAAATAGGTGCTGGCTATTTCTTTTTTCCTACGATCTCATTACGATGCTGCCTATCAAGCTCCACAGCTGAAATAGTACAGTGAAAACGTTTGGATGAGAAATAATTAGGGGGTGAACAATAAAATTAACTTCTTCCTTTTTAGGCAAGATTATTTCAGTTGAAGTGCTGTAATACAAACATACAACACAAAACACCTTCTCACAGGGCACACATAAGGGGGGAAAAAAGTGAAAAAAACCCCCATATTCAGGAAATCAAAGGCTAAAGAAACACCTGAACACAAAATGTTGATCCTGAAAAAGGTTTGGGAGAAAACTTGCATTGCTTATTGAAGGTAAACTGAACCCTCAGATCTCCTAATGGAAGAATTTTCTACTGTCAGTCTCACAGTCAAAGGGGTTTACGGTGTGTCTTTATGCTATGTGCTGCTCCTCATGCAGGGGCACATCTGGGAGCAGTGCCCAGCTGAGGTCCTCTGCCCCAGAGCCAGAGCAGCTCTTCAGGTGGGGAGCAAAGGGCTAGATGTATGAAATGGCTGAAAAACCGCAGTCGAGGGCCGATCGAGACCATCTGCAACGACACGCAGCAGAGAGCAATCTCGGTTTTGAAAGCACAAAACCAGTCTGAATGCAACAAGGGGACATATGACACACCTCATTTCTCATTTCCCTGTGCTAGAAAAAACAAGGACTAATGTTAGTCAACAGATCCTTTTGTTTTTTCTTTTTTTTTTGGGGGGGGATAATATTCATGTTGAAAAAGTGAAACTGGACTATGTTTACGGACTAACGGCTTTCATACCTACCCTGAAATACTTGGAGCAAACTTGCATTTATTACTAATTAACACATATGCCAAGGGAAACTCATCTATTTTTCTACATCTATTCCACTGCTGTTAGATGATTTGTGCATCACCTAGTCCCTTATTTCCTTACAGCGATGAAGGTAAGATGCATTTATAATGGTCTAGAGTGTGACGATATAATTTGCAGGCAATAAAGCCCGAGCAGTCATGATTAGAACACAATAAAGGGAGTATTCCCCCCGCTTCCACCTCAAATGTACTATGAGAGGAGAACGTTTTCTGCTATTAGAAATATTTTATTATTTTTCCCTCCGGAAAAAAAAGTAAACTGGGAAAAAAGAAGAAAAGGAATTCTCAAAAAACTTTCCCTGAATAAACTCTCTGATAAAAGAAACTCTGATGATCTCCCAGAGACTGAATTAATCCATTTTCAACTAAAACTACCCACAGCAATGAAACTGAAAATACTCGAAAAGAGGGCTGTAGCCTGTCTTGTAATTAACATTAAACAGATAACATATTTACGAGGAAGTCAAAATATTTTGGAAGCCGATAATCCTGTAAGCCCTAACACGGTATAAAAACAACAAATACATGCAAAGTGTTACTGTTACACATGCCTGCCTGATCAATGGTTTTCACATATTGATCTATAAATGGAGTTGACAGTCTGTGTTGGCTGCACATTTTCCAAGCAGCTCTATTTTTGTACAGAACCAATACGGGCAATTACCTTTGTTTGAGATGCCAAGTCTTATCAATTCAATGTGATTTAGTGTCATTTTAATTAAATATCAGGATCTACTTCAGGACAATCCATACAAACAAAGCCTCAAACTTGACTATAAGCCTGATTTGAAGTAAACATGTACGAGCCCTGCAATTTCAAAACATGGCTCAAAAACTCTGCTAAACAGAAGGCTTATATTTTTAGCAATTTTATTTCTGTCTTTTTGGCTAGCCACAACTTTGGCAAGTGTTCTGTGATCGCAGGAGTAAGAAACAAAAGAAGATTGCTTCCCGTCTCCCTGATAATGCATTAGAGAGATAAATAAACCTACCAGTTTGTTTAACCTAATCAGAGAAAAAGCTCTTACGCATTAACATTTTGGAATGTCTGAATAGGTTCTAATTCTTAATACAGACACCAATAAAAAAAGACATTTCATTGTTTGAAGTTGTTCTGAACAAAGCAAAATGCACTTCCCTGGGGTTTAACAGATGAAAATAGCAAATATTCATTTAGGTTGCTAGTTCAGGCACTAACATTAAGCACAGAAAGAGCCCTTGCTTGCCACAGTCTGTGTCCAGCCCCGTGATTTGTGCTCTTTAAACTCTACATTAATATCAATTTCAACCTTCGCACAAAGAGCGAGCGTTTCCATCGAAATAAATAACATAAACCCCCAAGAATCTACACTTAGCTTTTGCACCAGTTAGCTTATGCGTTCCACATTTGCATCTTCCCTACTCCAAAATGCATGGGTGCATATGGCCCTATGATGGATGATGCTTATCCTTCTTTGTCACACCACGGAAAATAATCTGCCCACCTTCAGAAGTGTAGCCCCAGGTGTGTTCACCAGCATCACAGCGGATGCTTAAGAATACAACAAATCCCTTCAAGAAAACGAGGTATTTTCTTCTATATAAATCACCGGTCTAGTTTTGTGCCTGTTCTGGTCCAGCGTGTCCATTTATTTTGTGTTTTCCAATGTGTTTTAGAAATACGTAGTCCTACTGATTGTGCAAAACGCGCCAAACGCCGATTGCCTTAATCCACTGGAGTCAGAAGGTTTTGCATAAGTTGAGTGAAAAGGATTTGACCCATTTATTAACAGAACATACAGCGCACACACCAAATATGGGTTGGGAATGACTGATGTTGCCCTCATATAGGTTTTAAGGAGAAAAATCTCTCTGATGACACGACAAAAATATTCAGTCAAGGTAAAATAGCAAATAAGCCTCATCAGTGGATGCTTATAGATTATATCCGTCCTGCGAATAGAGGCAGACACTGCAAACAGAGAATTTCCAAATAGAAAGAACTGGATAAATCCTTTTTTATCTTCTAGCACAAAATAATTAGCTCTGCTTGACATACTGGTAATACGCATCCTTTAGCAGGGATCTGTGAGCCTTCAGATGCAGAAGTGAAGCCTGTGTAGATAAGTGCCCTGGAAAAGAGTGTCACGGATTTTAAAACAAGATTACTAAATATATTAAAAAATGCATATATATGTGTGTGTGTGTGTGTGTGTGTGTGTGTGTGTCGGTTGGATCCTGCCTTCTCAAGATGCTTGGGCAGATGAGTGACTGCTCTCCCCAATTGCTTTCCACCAGATCCTTCAGAGATCACACACACAGATCCAGATGTGTCAGCGTGCCATCGATACATGAAACCGATGTTTCATTGGCTTTTTCACTCGAATCTCTGTTGCAGCATGGATTTGAAAAACATTTGCATCCTTAGGAATTTTGCTTTCAGTTGGGGCATCAGCAAACTTATTTAAGTAAATACACCAAAACACTTCCAGTCTGTCAATATCTAGTCAGAAAATTCTGCACCGCAAAAAGAGATGAAAAGAATTGAAACAGAGAGGAAATTAGTAGCATGGCAAGCTTTCAATCTATTATGTGGGAGCCAAGTTTGCTTGGTAAAATGACATATACTCAGTAAAATTCCGCTTTTATATAATTAGCTACTCAACAACCTCACACAAAGCAACTTCTCAGCTCTCAGCCAATGAGCATATATTGTACCTGCTATGGCAATTGGGATGCGGCAGTGAATATTTATGTCTAATTTAACTTTTTAGAGCTCTTGCTCTGTAACAGTCCAGCATACTATCCCCAAAACTAAAGTTATGTAACAAGGTAATATCAACAATGAGAAACTGCATGATAAAATCCTGCCCAAAAGTGAAAAATGCTAATTTTGTCTCATTTAGCAGCTGGATACAGAAATGCTCATTAGTTTTAAGAGGGTTAATCCTTTTAACTTTTGCATATTGATATGCCAATTATGCCTAATTGTACAAGAGGCATCAGTCAAGGTAATAGTGCATAAACACATGAAAGTTATTAAGTACATCCCAACATGTAATAAAGTAGGTGTTAATTGGTAGCTGAGTTCTGCAGGCTATTGAGGTGGATAATTCATTGAGAGATGGATCACTTGTAATTTCTCTACATAATTCCTTTTGCAGTCTCATGCTGTGATGTTTTCATGCTTGTCAAAAACAACTGCAGCCTAGTGCCTTTTGTTAAACACAGCCAATAAAATATGTTAGGCACCATTAAATATACTTAACTTTTAAACTTTTTCAAAGGTATGGCTCTTCCTGATAATACATTATAGCACTCCCACTAAATTACTATAAGCATCGTCTCAGGTCTGTAATAGAGGAACATGGCAAGGAAGAAACACGTGCAGTGTGCTTAAGGCAAACAGTATCGTATAAATGGAGGGTAAATGAGCACCTTATCAGCTGCTAAGATCTGAACAGATTTTTCTCTCCAGAAAAATAGGGTGAAATGAGTTAAGCTACAGTAGACAAAGTAATGATTAAACTCATATATTTCTGAAGGTATCTGAATGTTGAGGTTGAACTTTGAGTCAAAAGGGAAGAAAATACAGAAGTTATTGGAGGTTCCCTCCATCTAATAACTTTGTTAGAACAAAGCTGAATATTTCATAGGAATCCATTGCCACCGCAAAACATAAAATTAATGGTTGGCATGGTTGTGAGAAGTGACTGAGACGTGGGACTCTGTCCCCAGCTAACAGAGTTTTCTCCCTCATTTGCATTTCCCGATAACAAAATGGGTCTGGAGTCCAAGAAGTGGCTAACATTGCATAAATAATTTTGTAACATCATATGGCCTCAGCTGCAAGTTGCCACCATTACAGAAGAAAATTAACCAGGGGAGACTCATACCAATCAGTTTGTTTAGTAGCTCAGAAGGAGTACAGGGGCAGGGACGCAACTGGCAATAGAGTTCATCACTAACTATTTAATCTCAAAAAAACCCCAAACCAGTAATGGATAAAAACCAACTCAACCCTTTCAACTCTGTCAACTATGAAAACAATGGCAAGTTCAGTCTCTGATTTTTTTTACAACCGTTCATTCTTGCAGCAAGACCCATTTTTGTGATGTATAAAGTTGTCCTTTATTTACCAAGTTGTAATTTTCATGTCTTTTCTTTCAACTGCTTTTAAAGTTTGCCTTTTTCAGAAATCAGGACATATATCTGACACAGTAAGTATTATTCTCTACAGCTGCTGTGCTTCACATACGAGAGTTGAACTGCTGAGTAAATGCCATGGTCAAGGCCACCAAAGCCAAATCTTATTTCCAAACCTAACCACACTCCTAAAAATGTGTTAGCACCATTAAATCCCTCCTTTGAAACCAGGACCTTAACCACACTTCAGATAATTCTGTATTCTTTAAAAAATTGGCAGACTCAGAATATTTTAGGAGTATTTTACTTACAGGCTCAGCGACTTTCACATTCTCAGACAGAATCATAGATTTGCTTTGGCTCAGTCTATCATGGTGACTGTTGGCATTTTTGATCCTCATTTGAACAGCTCCTGCACTGTGGTGGGAAGGATTAGCCTTTTCAGGATCTGTACTGGAGGTTGTAGACCTTTCCATGGTTACTGAGTGGACCTGAAGAATGGAAAATAAGAGCATTAATTTAGGGACTCTTCATACAAAAACACAGCAACACCAGTTATATGTAGCTGTAGTCAAAAGAAGCACCACAGTTATCTTGCTGGCAAGGTCTTGATCATCTTTGAACACCAGGATAACTATTAGTTGTGTCAGCCTGTAGTTTTATTATTGTCCTTATCACTCACCCATCCGAACCGCCTTGGAAGAGTTAGTTTATGTAAAAGATTATCCTTATCTCAAAAGCCATTCTCCTCCATGGTGTAATCTCCCTGCAAGCCTCTGCCACGTCCAGCTGGCAGCCACTACACTTTGTCTTTGGCCCTGCTCGCACTACACATTTTAAATCTTGCAAAGGAAAACGATGTGCTGTGAAGCCAATTAACATATCTTACCTCCACAGTTCGATACGTGCCTGCTACAAGTGCATTACGGGACCGTGCTGCAACACTGCCAGCGGCTAGATTCAAACCCAGACCTAATCAGACTTCCCGTAATTTTTACCATTCTACCAATGGCGCAGATGGAATTTTTGTTTCTCTGTTCATTGTTAAATTTTGGAAGTAAATAAATGGCTGAGCTCATCAGCTCCTCAGCCTTTGGAGGGACCAGAGGGAACCTGTGCAGAGCGACCACCTTCTCTAGCAGCACTGCTGGTCAACCTCCTGTCTTGGCATTATTGCAACACAACAGACTCTAGCCTTGCTAGTCAAACTCCCCAAAAGAGTTTTAATCAGCAAAAGCTGGTTTTTACTTCCTGTGCAAAGTACCAGGGCAGTGACATACAATGCTTGCTCTACTTTCTTGCCCCCCACTTCACCCTGGCACTAGTATAGGTAGGCTGTGGGTGAAGCCACAAGCAAATTCGCTATCTTTACTGCTATGCTACCATTGTGTAAGGAAGAGGTACTAGGTAAGGTAGAGTCGATGAGTTCCCAACTATAGAAATTGATAGTTTCCCCACTATGGGGCCAGGGAAATGGAAATTTCTTGAGGAGCAATTAGAACACGGACTGTTGAAAATCAGTACTTTCCAAACGAGTTGGAAAAGCACAACTTCTTCTAGCAACATCTCACCAGCCTCTGAAGAATGTAGATGTTTAAATTCCCTAATTTCAAGCAAGTCTATTTTTGTAAAGGCATCAGAGAAGATACACTACCAGTGTGAAGGTGGAAGGGCACAACTCTCGCTGTCTCCTGGTCCGGATAATTTCTTAAATGTAGAAGAAAATCATGACAAGTGAAACAGTCACAGAATGGTTGAGGCTAGAAGACACTTCTGGAGGTCATCTGAACCTGCTTAAGCAGGACCACCTAAAGGTGGCTTTCCAGGACCACATCCAAAAGGTTTTTGAATATCTTTAGGGGGATTTAAACTCATACAGCCAGAGATTCAGACATACAAGGAGATACAGCACTCTTGAAAAGGGAAATGAGAAGAAAGTGTGTCCATATTCACCATTACTAAGCCAATACCACATACCAAGACAGAAACATGAATAAAAACAACAGCAAACCTTATGCTTGCTGTTTCCAGCACTTAACTGTTCACTTGAGGATCCCTACAGAAGCTGAAGCACAGAAAGAGAGGAGGAAAGCCTGGCTAAGGCAGTTTCTTGCTACTAAGGAGCATGCATATCTGATTCTCCTGCAGGTATGGGACACCAGAGAAAACTCTTGACATGGACCTTTGACAGAAAGCACTGTATGCTCTTCCTCCCTGAGGCTCTCTCACTACCCAGTCACTGCTCAAACCCATGTCATGGGGATACTTTGCCATTTTGGCAGTGAGGTCTGCAGCATCTCTAAGTAGGAAACGATTTTTTTTCCCCCTTCTAAACTTGGAAAGTCAAACCATTTTGTATTTCATGTTGGTATCAAATCAAAATTGCTTCTCAACAGATTTTCAGTAGGCTCCAGGCTGGAGAGCCGATCAGACTCGAGAGACGAGAGAAACACTGGTTCTGTCACTGATCCAATGTTTGGCTGGAGCACATCTCTCAGATTTTCTTCTGAAATCTCCCAGCTATAAAACTCTGACATATCTCTTCTTGGGAGCATTATGAGTTTTAATTAGGTAGGCTCTGTCTGGTGGTGTAAGTACATCATGTGCTGTAAAAATGTTGAATAGTATGACAAAGTCATGCCCTGGATCTCAAGTAGTAACACAGTCAGTAAATGACAAGTCTGCAAAGGCTTCTGAACGTTTTTGTTGTAATCTTGTTGAAACTTAGATAATTCTCCCCAAAAGTGTAACTGATTCACACACATCAGAGTATCACAGAAGGCTTTGTGAGCCACTGAAATTATGGGAACCACCATACGAAGACAAAAAACCCCCTCAACATTTGTGCCATCAGGTTTTATTTGTCTTAGTGAAGAGCACAGTGAGACCTTGCAGAACATGAAGGAAGGGTCCAAGTGACAAATGTTGCTCCTCTAGGATTTCCAGGTAGAAACCCTTTGCCGTCCAAACTCTGTGGAGACTCCTGACAGTGTTACTGGTGCCACATACCAGTAGATGGCACCATGAATTTGAGCTCCACAAACTCAACGGCAGGGCATCCACATTTGTAAGAACTTGGTAGTACTTAACACTCTGACCTTTTGGGTTTTTTTTGAACTTTGAAAAAGAGCAGAGGGCAAGGCAGACAGGAAACAGATAAAATATTAACCGAAAATATTAATGTTTGTAAATATGGAAAGGGCAGGTGTCTGGAGGATGGAACCAGGCTCTGCTCAGTGTCATCTAATGATAAGACAAGAGGCAGTGGGTGTCAGCTGGAACATAGGACGTTCATGAGAAACCTGAGAAGGAACATGAGAAACATGAGAAGGAACTTCTTCACGGTGAGGGTGGCAGAGCACTGGAACAGGTTGCTCCGAGAGTTTGTGGCGTCTACTTCCATGGAGATGCTTAAAATTTGCCTGGACATGTTCCTGTGCAACTTGATCTAGGTGGTCCTGCTGTGGCAGGCAGATTGGACTGGATGGTATTTCAAGGTCCCTTCCAATCACTAATGTTCTGTGAGTCTGTGTTTCTGTGAATCCTATCTGAAGCTTGGTTTGATGCTTCCAAACTCTTAATAGCAGCACCAGGACCAAGATCAAGTAAGTTTTGCAGGAGAATTCATTTCACGTACTTTGGAAGGCAGAGCTGCCAAGCCCTGTGCAACTGCTTGTGAGGCACTCCATGTTCATTACATAATTAGCTAATTTGCCTTTTGGCAAATAGTTAGCATCTGGATATAAATTTTAGTTATGCAACCTCCTACGGTAGATTTGCTGGAGAACAACATTAAACCAAGACAGACCTTATCCCCACTTCCCTCCCTGTTGTTTAAAGGGTTGCTGGAGCAAAGGGGGATCGTAACTTGAAGTCATTCAGCTAAGAGAAGGAGGACAGTGGAACATCAAGAAAAATCCTATTGGATTTGGATCCTGTTGGCTCCAATAAGTACCATTTTTGGGCCACTGTGGAAGAGATGCAGCAAACTTGACAAGGATAAGGAAAAGACAGGGGATAGTAGAGGTACAAGAAAAATCCTTGACATGAGGTTGGGTAAATGATCACACAGAATCACTCTGGTTGGGAAAAACCCCTGGGATCATCAAGTCCAACCATCTACCCTACCTTACAAGTTCAACCCTAAACCATATCCCTCAGGGAAAACCTAGTGTGGAAAAAAAGGACAAACTTAATTTGTGGAGAGAGGGTAGATCAACTTGATTTTGGGGCAAGAAATGTAATTGAACTGAAGGTCCAAAATAATCTCTTTGGCTAAGTAAGACATCAAAAAATAATCCAGTCCAACACAGCCAGCCACCACTTTTGGAGACATCCTCAGGAGTTCCAAAGCCCTCACTGAAGGAAGAAGCCTTCATGAATGAAATTAACTTTGTTGTGTCAACACTTACAGTCATTTTTCGCACAAATTGGTCTGTGTTTGAGATGCTCAGAGACCACCTACAGGTTGGAGGCAGCTGCTAAATAATCATGGAACCCCTGACATAGCTGGCAGATCAATGGTTAAGATCCCAAAAGCCCAGTTTCTAACTGTACAGCTGACTTTCAGACAACGTGGTGTGGAAGTAATGAGTATCACAGAGATGAAAACCAGAAAGGGTATTGTGGATGCAGATCTCTACACGCAGGAAAACCAGCCCACTTCTGAGATTCAGGGGCCCAATGTAGTCAGAATAACACAGCAAATTGCAGAGATCGGATCTTGGGCTTCCTCATAAAGTGCTGGGTCTTGGAAAACTATATTTGAGAACATTGTTTTTAAAGTTTCTTCTAAAACAGTGTTTTCACAGAGTCTTGATGTTTGATTACAGTGAAAATATCGAAATTAGATCTAATTTTCCTTTGGTGAGAAAAATATTTTTCAGCCTTTTCATTTTAAAGAGAGAAAGGGGATGATAAAGATTTGACATTGTTAACTACCCAATGGAAAACTAAACAAGACAAACAAAATGCTCCTTCTGCTATTTATAACTTCCATGAGAAAAGAAAGAAAACATATTTTTTAGCTTTTTGCAAAAATTAAGAGAGTAAGTTGCTCAAATCTCTGCTGTTCTTATATCTTTGGTAGCTTAGCTACTGTTTCTGTCGTACAATAAGAGCAGGTGTTTTCCTCCTGTGGCACCTCATGGAGCTAGAGGGACTTTCATATTGCATTGAATAGGTTTTTAATCCATTTTGTCCAGAAATTGATCAGTTAATGACCGGACTGACTGGTACTAGCCAAGAACTCTATTTTGTGAGTTTTGGTACAGTGTCAGTAATACCAGTATACAGGTTTTCCACCAAGCAAAGCAGTAGTGGTATTTCTGAATTTTAGCTTGAGTTATGCCTACACTTTCTACCACTACATCCAGTGAAAGACAGAACACAAATGTTCATGTTGTTAACAACTTGTACTGAGTAGCTGTAACAAGAATCACAGAACTGGTGTCTCTAGTGACTGATACCTGTGAGGTAGACCTGACTGGAAAAAACTACCAAGGATGGTTGTTTTCACAGGATCGCAGAATTACTGAGGCTGGAAAAGACCTCTAAGATCATCAAGCTCAGCTCATGATCTAACATCACCACAATCATCTAGACCACAGCATTAAGTGCCACATCCTGTCTATCCTTAAACACCTCCAGGGATGTGGACTCCACCACTTCCCTGGGCAGTCCATTCCAATGTCTGATCACCCTTTCCATGAGGAAGGGCTTCCTATCATCCAACCCAAATGTCCCCTGGTGCAGTGTGGATGTATTTATATATTTTTATTTTTCCATAATAATCCAGTAAGAGCACAAGATAACTCAACTGCATTCGTTAGGTCTAAGACCTTCAAATAATTATTATAGCCAAGGAAAAAGGAAAGTATTTGGCAAAAAAGTTGTGCTTTTATCCAAGAATGGAAGAAGAAATCTATCCATGGTAAATACAACTTGTTGTGTTTGTTATTCAGGGTTATGAGATTGAAAGAACTGTATGTATTTTCAGCACTTATCAAAATAAGCTTTTTGTTTCTTCCAGCTTCACTTCCTGTGACGTAAGCACCAGCATCAAGTCAGAAACATAATGAACATGAAAGTGCTCAACACAGAAACGTGAACACGCTGCTAAATTAAAATGCTTCTTGCTACATCCACTAATTCTATCCTTCTGCTGAAGAGCAGCCATCAGAACCCAGCATAATAAAACCGTAACAAAACCAGCACTAGTTTCACCATTACACTAGACCCATGAGCCTGAAAAACCATAGAAGTGGAAGAGGAAGTAAGAGTTAACCAGAGTAAAAACAAGCTAACACCACACACGTGGTGAGTCAGAGGGTTCTTGTAAAAGAGAAAACATATTGCTGTGTCTGTGAGAGTATTGCTTAAAACCAACACACCTACCTAAGTATTTCTGCTGCTGGGTTCTGCTCTCAGCCTTTCCCCACACAGTTTGTTATCTCTGCTGAAGTACAGCTCAGGGGCAGTAAGCGCTTAAGCACACGCTGATGGAAATAAAGGGGGACAGATGAAAAAACTGTAGGTAAAGAGCGGGGACAACAAGTTAACTGCCACATAGCCTTTTTCAATTATTCTTATCTGCACTCTGCTGTGTATTTTATCTTTTTTTCCCAACCATCCCCACCACGCTGCTCGCACAGCTAACACATCACACATCTGCGCCCAGGGCTCGGACACAAACAGCAGAAGCTGCTGAGGGTTATGGTGTCCTGGGCTGGTGCCCAGAAGTGTCCTGAAGCCGGTTAATCCGAGTGCTAGAAAAGCAGAAATTCTATAGTAATAAAAACACAAAGCAGATGTAACATTCCTCTGTCTTCCCCTTTGCGGAAAGATGTCATCCAGGCTGGACTAATTTGTACTTAGGAACTAGTATTAATTTTAACCATCAGTCGTATCTGCACTAGAGCAGGAGATCAGGAATGACATTACATCACCATTGTCTGGGCATTTACTCCTGTTTTTATCTTTTTATATTAGACAGGCAATAAAGCCGCGTTCCAAGCAGAGTTCTCTCTGCTGTAAAATGTTAAATGTCCTAAACGCAGCAGCACAGTTCCCCTTATCGACAAAACCTACAATCTCGTCAGCAAGCACCAGGGAATTAGTTGATAGTCCCTAAGTCCTACGAAAGCTATGATCAGAAATATTAACTATCACAACCTCTTTTAATTTCGTTACCTGTTGCAGCCATTAGACCTTTGATTTTGTCTCTAGGAACAGACAACACACTGAGGTGTGTGAAGTTCATAGAGGTCATCTTATCTCACGTGTCTAAAGGATGGCTTTGTACTCACTCTTTTCTAGCTCAGTAGTTGAGGATTTTCTGCAAATAAATGGTCCACAGAATTCTTCACGCAGCTCTAATTTACAGGTACAGTTGCCCATGACTCTCCCGTGCTCAAAGAGTAAAACATCCTTCCTATTTTGTTTGCAGCAGTGTCTCACTGCCCAGCGCTTCTGTGTTACCACGTGCAGAACGTGCTGATCAGCCCATCCCTCACAACTTTGTATATGCTCCGAGGTGCATCATCCGCTCTTTGTGAAGGCAAATTCCTTGACAAATCCTAACAGACCCAAATCCTAACAGACTTCCTAGGCAGTAGCCCAATACAAGTAAAGCATTTTCAAGTGTTGTTGTTAAACAACTCTTAGGCTAGAGAATTTTTCGTCTCTGAGATTTCACCTTGATCCTCGATGCAATGACCGTTTCAACACAAAAAGTGTTTATTCTCTGTGGTTAAGAGAGGATTGCATTTTACAATAAGACTTGATTAATAACTACAGAATTCTCAAGGCTGAAATCTCAGGTACTAGATTTGTTCCAGTAGCAACAAGGTGCGTTACTGTTAAAAATAGGTTCTTCCTAGTTTGTGCAATACCGGATGTGCGATTCCACTGAGGTGGTAAAGGCCTGATCCTGGTCACAGGCTCACAGCAAAGCCACTGAAGTCGGTGGAATTACAGCAGAGCAAAAGTAACACCAAGCACACCCGAGGAGGAAAGTCAACGTACTTATTGCACTGTGTAACCAGGTCAAGAAATGCACTTTATAACAAGCTGCAAGAGGGAAGGACGCAGAGACTTGCCCCACTGTGCAGCAGTAACCCTGTTGTTTGAGTTTGCCTCCAAGAACACACTCTAAGGTTGTTTTGATGAATGGGCTCCTAAGCATTGAAGGATTAATACGCAGTACTTCATGTTTCATATTAGGAGTATCTTACTCACTACGTATGGTACCTCACAGACCCGCACGGATGTGGCGTGTACACCACACAATAACTTACACTGTGAGAGCTGGAAGCTTTCCGTGATTTCCTGCCCATCGACCACAATGTTAAAAATAAAAGTGGCTTACTGGCATGAAGATTGACTGCAGGGGTTTTGCATTTTTTTCAACTAGTAAGAGCACCTTACACGGTAAAAAAGTTGAAAGACTAGAAATGACAGAAGATTGACACAGGGCTCCACTTTCTAGCCTAGAAAAGTAAAATATCCAAACCAAATGTACACTTTCAGTGGAAATATTATTAATTTTTACAGACTGTTGAGTGATTTGTCTCAAGGATTGGATGAAGAGACACATGAAGGCAGAAAATGTTGATAGCTGTGCTAGACTGGCAGCGGCTATCAGCGAGGGCTTCAGCAGGTACCTGAGCTCCTCCTTTGTGTCATTCTGAAATTCCATAGAAGACGAGAGCTGAAAGCCCCAGGGTCTGTTTCCTGCTATGTGTAGACATTTTTAACCAGAAGGACTAGACAGCAAAGAAAAGCAGAGATCTGGAAAAGAGACTTGTTCCCTATAGGGCAGAGATTCACTATCCCTGGAAATACTTTTGTATCTGAACAGAAATGACCTGAGTTAGGAAGAGAATGAGAGACTTTACTATTCCAGAATTGTTCAGATACAATGACAATTGTATCCTCGCATCCACATTTAATGATCCAACTCTATCCGGTAATCTCTCAATAGCTGTTACCTACAGGACTTACCAGCACGAAGAAAATCTTGCTAGGAAATACCACTGGGATGTTATTTGTGACAACAAAACCACATACAATAGGGTAAAAGAGCTCCTTCAACTCAGCAAGCGACTGCATATGGTCACACCTCTTCTTGCATTACTTATGACAAGTGAAGGTGTCAGGAAAAGTAACAGTTGTTCCAGAAGCTCGTCCATCCCAATACATCATATGTGGCAGCATAATGGAGTCTATTTTCACCACTCCCGTGTCATTGCAGTGTCTCAATTTCAAGTGGAACTTGAAGCTAAAAGTATCCTTTGTGTACAGTTTGGCCTGCAAATGTTCTGGGAACATTTGTCCATAGTAGAAATTCACTTGAATATGTAAAAGAACATGCCTGGGAAAAACTGTTACTTCTAGGTCTTCCTGCTGGCAGCACATTTCATTTCTTTCGGGAGTGCATCTGATCTGTGGCACCTGCCTCCTTTTATCTGAGCTGTGCAAGCTAACCTACCACCCTTCGAAGGATGAGCATTTGCCATATAGACACGGTCTTAAAAAAACCAAACTGACAGGATGAGCACTGGCCACATAAACATGGTCTTAAAAAACCCAAATTATGACCATCATTCTATATGTAACATCTCTTATGCATCTTATGACACCATTAGTAGAAGGAAAGAGGTTCTCCTTCCCCTCTACTCTGCCCTGGTGAGACCACATCTGGAACATTGTGTCCCGTTCTGGGCCACTCAGTTCAAGAAGGACACAGAGCTGCTTGAGAGAGTTAGTCCAGAGCAGAGCCACAAAGATGATGAAGGGAGTGGAACATCTCCCTGACAAGGAAAGGCTGAGGGAGCTGGGTCTCTTTAGCTTGGAAAAAAGGAGACTGAAGGGTGACCCAATTAACGTTGATAAATGTGGAAAGGGTGGGTGTCAGGAGCATGGAGCCAGGCTCTGCTAAGTGGCATCTAATGATACAACAAGGGGCAATGAGTGTGAGCTGGAACAGAGGAGGTTCCACACCAATCTGAGAAGGAACAACTTGTCATTGAGGGTGATGGAGCACTGGAACAGGCTGCCCAGGGGAGTTGTGGAGTCTCCTTTTCTGGAGACGTTTAAAACCCGCCTGGATACGTTCCTGTGCGTCTCGATCTAGGTGATCCTGCTGTGGCCGGGGGATTGGATTCGATGATATTTCAAGGTCCCGTCCAATCCCTAATGTTTTGTGGTCTGACCAAAGGCAGCAAGTAGTTTACAGCGTCATAAACCTTCATAACAATTTAATATTGATTTAACACCAAATAAGATCTGAGACTTGCTAGAGGTGGATGTCTGGTTATTCCTGACCTGCCCTCACTCGTCACATGAGGAAAAGATAATTTCCTTCTACCTCCTTCCTTTCTGCTCTATATTTATGTACAGTACAGAGCAGAATGACGGCTTTCCAGCCACCGCAAGTAAGAGTGACCAGCCGTAAACTCATTTTACACCTGTGTGTGGTGCTTGTCACACGGTAACTTTTTAGTTTAAAGCTGTCTGATTCTGAAGAAAAGAAAAAACAGCCAATGTTTTCTCTAGGAAGATCACATAAGAATCACAAATTTTCTCCGGTGCTTGAAAGAAATCTGTTCCTATAGCCTAAATGTTCAGAAAAGTGTTGTTACTTTTGATGTTGCCAGATCTGAAGTGATGAGATACTATGGGAAAGGTTATTCTTGCAGTATTTACAGATACAAGCAGAAGCAGAAGTGACAGAAATTTCAAAGTAAGGCTGCTTGAAATACTTCCAGCTCAATTTTGCAGAACTTCTCCTCACAGAGATTCAGATATTCATCCAAACTTTCCATGCTTACCTGAACTAGACATGTGGTGATGGTAATTTTGGAACAGCCCAAACTCTCTGGAGAAGCAGAAAAGCTAGAACCACATGACAAACTCATGTATTAGAAAAATATTTTTTAAACGCCTGAAAGCTTCCTGCAAATAGCCAAAGAAACAAACTTCCTGTGAGCTCTAGAGTTCAGAGCTTTGCCAGCATGCACTTCAGTTTCAATTTGACAGAAGCAACATACATAAGGTATCACAAGGCCGGCTCAGGTAGGATGCTACAGCCCCTTTGCAACCTGCACCTCATCCATGTACAGGCATATTCCCCACTGCCTTATCTATGGTGGAGGAAGGACTTTGCACTCATCACTGAGTAAGTCTACACATGTTTGATCCCACTCTCCATCACTTGTTTCTCAGTCCACCTCTAAACCTGTTGTGCACTACTGAGGACATGGAGCAGCTGGAAATCATGTCTCAGTTTGCTTCCTAGTTCTTAGTTTCTGCAGCAGCAGCATCCCCTTCACTAGAAATCATAGGATCATAGAATCATTAGGGATTGGAAGGGACCTCGAAAGATCATCTAGTCCAATCCCCCTGCCAGGGGCAGGGACACCCCACACTAGATCAGGCTGGCCAGATCCTCATCCAGCCTGGCCCTAAACACCTTCAGGGTTGGGGCCTAACCCACCTCCTGGGGAAAAAAAAAAAGTCT
>JAOXOE010000602.1:25454769-25472002 GCA_028565055.1 Phoeniculus purpureus | reverse complement strand
GAACATATCCAGGTGGGTTTTAAACATCTCCAGAGAAGAAGACTCCACAACCCACCTGGGCAGCCCCTTCCAGTGCTCCATCACCCTCACTGGGAAGTTCCTTCTCATATTTATGTAGAAACTCCTCTGTTCCAACTTACACCTGTTGCCCCTTGTCCCACTGAGCAGAACCTGGCTTAATCTTCCTGACACCCACCTTTTCCGTATTTATCGACACTAATGAGGCCACTCCTCAGTCTCCTTTTTTCCAAGCTAAAGAGACCCAGCTCCCTCAGCCTTTCCTCATAAGGGAGATGTTCCACTCCATCAACTTAGTGACTCTGTGCTGGACTCTCTCCAGCAGTTCTTTGTTCCTCTGGAACTGAGGGGCCCAGAACTGGACACAATATTCCAAATGTGGTCTCACCAAGGCAGAATCGAGGAGGATG
Organism: Phoeniculus purpureus; assembly: GCA_028565055.1. Classification (NCBI taxonomy): domain Eukaryota; kingdom Metazoa; phylum Chordata; class Aves; order Bucerotiformes; family Phoeniculidae; genus Phoeniculus; species Phoeniculus purpureus. Next base: position 25,471,574 of record JAOXOE010000602.1, on the reverse strand, counting down.
AGAGCCTCTTTCCGTTTATTAACCACCCCTCTTGTAATCCACCCCAGGATGCCATTGGCCTTGTTGGCCACAAGGGCCTACTGCTGGCTCATAGTCATCCTGCTGTCCACCAGGAACCCCAGGTCCCCTTCTCCTACACTGCTCTATAGCAAGTTAATCCCCAACCTATACTGGTACCTGGGGTTGCTCTTGCTCAGATGCTAGACTCTACACTTGCCCTTATTATATTTCATGAATTTCCTTCCCACCCAACTCTCCAGCCTGTCTAGGTCACACCAAATGGCAGCTTTCCCCTACATATAAAGACCAAACCAAATCATTTACATCCATCTTTCCATTTGGTTTCCATTTACATAGCTTTACTTATGACTTAGAATATCACAGTTTTTTGTTTAAAGACTAAAAGTAGTTGAACAAGTGAATCATAACCCAGATCCGTATTTCCACAGGTTAGTCTAGGCAAAACACAGACAAGCAGCTGAATCAGGAATCTCTGGCTACAAAAAATATTTGTCAGATACTAGTCACTGCAGAGCACTACTACAAACTCATTTCTTAGATTTCTTTTAAAGCAGAAGTCACTTGTAGAGATGCTAGCAAATCATACTAAATATTGAATGTCAAAAACTTATAAAGAAGAATCCTAATGTAGCATCATTACTTAATGAAAGGATATGTGTCTTCAGGTAATAACTTCCAGCTTCACTGAAAACTGGACTATACGGACATAACGATAGGGGATGGAAAAATTAATACTCTGGGATGTAAGTTGAAAAAGAAAGGTGGAAAAAAAGAAATGTGATTGTCTATTACTACTTATGGATGTGAAGAACCTGAAAACACAATTAAAATATCTCAATTTTAACTGGTTGTCCATTCAAATGAAAATTGACCCTTCTTTTCCATTTCTTATTGACAGAAGTTCCAAAGGATATACCATGTGGAAAACTAAATTTGGAAACATTTCTAAATCCTTCAGATTGCCTTCTAAGTATTCTCTTGATCTTATGACACTTGACCTACTGTGGGTACAGTGGAGAATAACTCTGATTTTGAATATTCATTATATCTTTTAGGAAAAAAAACCAAACCACAACACAACATTTTAATGTCACACAGCAACAAAAGCTATTCACGGGCCAGAGCCCAGTCACTTAGGTTTACCCTAGACTGATGATTATACATCAAAACGTCAGAAGATATGTATTTATCAAGTTTGATGAAGAAAATCTGACAAATACTATTTAAGATAAGTGGCATTTTCCCCTAATCGTTTTCAGATGAATGAATGAGAACCTCATGCCCTGCTACTTTGGTGGAGCACTAAATGGCTTTAAAAACTCATGTTTATACAATGCCCTGGTACACACTCTAAAAGGAGAATCAAAACAGGCAATCCCACTTACAAATGCATCTTAGGTTTATGTCGCCAAAATTACCAAAGAAAAAGGGAAAACACACCCCACATTAACCAATCATTATTTACGTTTGTTTGTTGTCTTTTCTCAGCTTGATATGTCATCTCAATCACCCTCATTTTCTTGGCACTGCTGTGGTTTTGAAAGCTGAAATTGTTTCAGCTAGCATCACATTTAGATAAATGAATCATTTACTCTAGGTGGTTCATGTAGCAAAGAGAGACTCTGAACACTCTTCCAGGGTAAAGTGATATCCTGCGCGTAAGGGAACTGCCTACACATATTTAGACTTAGAATCACAGAATTATTGAGGCTGGAAAAGACCTCTAAGATCATCAAGTCCAGCCTGTGAACTAACGTCACCACAACACAGGTCCCTGTGTGCTTTCTTTAACATTAATCATTTGTAGTATGGAGCACTAGAACCTGCTACTAGCTGCAGCAATGGTGCATGAAAAGAATTTGCTATGAGAAGACGTATGTGCTGAAATGTTGGGTTCTCCATTGTTTTTAAAAGAGGGTGTTTTCTGAAAGAGGGACTTTTGTGGAGTCCAAGCATACCATCCATTATGTGACCCTAGTTTTATATATCTATACACATATATACAGCAATACCCGAGCAAGATTGGATACTTGAGGAGACTCAGTCATAGTAGCAAGTCGTGCTACCTCAAGAAAGTAAACTGGAGCACTTCAAACTAGTTTAATTTCTCCATGTTATTACGTAGCTCTCTGATTAGTCTTATATATAAATAATCTACAGTGATCACATAATGCTATTTCCTTCCTCTATTTAACAGCTCAGCTGCATGGTTCATAGCATCGTGGCAATAAGGCACCTCCCTGCACACTCCGTAACAAGACTGTTGATTAGAACTCAAGTTTGACCTGATTCATGGGTCTGAAGCTGAAAAATATGAATGCGACAAAAAGCTTAACTAAATCTAGGAGAGATTTTTTTTTAAATAGGTCTGAGAAATTTCAATTAGCTTTGAACAAATCAGTCATTTGATTTTATACAGCTCTGGGTCACGATTCCTAGAATAGTCAGAATAAGAAACAGTAAAAGCCACTTATTACAAGTTGGGCTTGTATGCAATAGTCTGACTTGAGAAGAAAGTACCAGAGGTCTTAACAGACATTTTCTTATGAGATGTCCAGTTGAATTTTTCATGCCAAAGAAGATTAGGTGAATCTTGGTATCTTATTCCTCTGAGTCAGGGGCCTACTCCAGAGATCTGACTTGGTACTTTCAGATTTTGGCCCTAGGACAGAACTCATTTGTTCAATGAACTGGAAGACAAAATAGCATAGGACTGCATGAGGTACAATGGGATGCTGAAAGATCAGAACTAAATAGTATCAGCAAAGATATATAAGGTTGCTTGCCTTCCGCTGAACCCGTTAATTGCAAATATTCTCAGTCCATTATAATAATTAAAGAGTATTAAAGTTGCCTCTCCTAGCAAACTGGAAAGCCTTTATTACGTAGTTCACCATGAAAATTGCGGTTCACCGCATCATCTGCCTCAGAGCAAGGGAGAATGAGGGCAGAGAGGATCATATTGCTACATAACGCAAAGTAATGTCAACGGGTGAATGAGTATCAATGCTGTGACAAACCCTCATTTACAACTAGATGTGGAGGACAGTAGGAAATTAGAACTGGTCTATCCATTACTATGAAAAAGAATATAGAGCAAGAAATTGTCCCTGGTTTTCTACCATCAATTCACTCCCAATCTTCCACCTACAAAGGTCCACCAAGAGCCCAGAGGACAGTCTCACTGTGATGCATTATATGTGAGGATCACACTCAGGCTGGTGGCACTGCAGAAAATGAGGCCAGCACTAAAGCCTACCAAACGCAATAGAAATGTCCCATTCATTTAAATGAGACTTGGATCAGTCTCCTGGCAACTGGTGTGTCAGACGCTCAGCTGAAAACCCACTGGCAAAGTCAAGCAGGATAGCTGTGCTTCAGTGTCACGCTTCTCCCGGGTAGTTCTGAAAGACACCAGCTTTCTGACCACACCAGTTCATACTGGAGGTGAGTATGCACCTGAGTAACAAATGTGGATGTTTGCTACTTTAGAGGTTATAAAATAAAATTCATCACAACTAAACTTTTCTCTTGAGAGAAACACGTACAAGGGATGACCCTTTTCTTTCTTTCCTTCGATCAGTGCTGGGGGATATTGTGCAACCATCTTTCTTTGCCATGGCAGGTCAAACATGTACCTCTGGTTTGCTCCCGGTAATGAAGGATCTGCTCTGTTGAAAGTAGTAATGCAAAATCACTTAATTAATAGCTGGACCGAGTATAATCTGTGGAAAGTATTTCTGACAGATGGTTTTCATTCTCTTTGCAAAGCCCAATGCGTTCAGCTGTCTTTTACAGTTCATACCTTACTAGGCACAAAACCATTGAGATTTTGTCCAATTAGTCCTCGTTGGCTCTTTTTAAATATTTGGTATAACTTTAAACCATACACACGTATATCCCACACATGTGAATGATTCATAGGCTTTGACAAATATGTCTTCTGTAAATGCAAACATTTGTGTTCTATCACTGCGTTTTGTTTCTACACAATGAAAGGAAAATTTAAAACATAGCAGGATTTGCCTTTAGAATATGTTCAGTTGTGCAATCATTTGGCTAAACGGACAAATGTCTCCTAAAGAGTATGTTGAGGTTCCCCAAACAAATTTTACTGGTAACATAAGGCAGGTTGGAGTAAATTCCAGCCATGAAACTCTAGTTCATTAATTTTTCTACACCAACTGTCTCTTGCTAATTCCGCTCACATAATAAACAGCCTAATAAAAATATACTTTCCTTCTCAGTCTACATCTGAGAATATTTATAGATGCTGCATAACATTGACTGGGATTCAGTCGGGTTTTTGTGTTTTAACAGAAATTTGAAAGAAGGGTTATACTTGTATCAAAACACTGGAGAGATACCGTGCTTTGTGATTCTAAGGTGATGTAATTTGTCTACTGCTGTTTCTGCCAACTGGTGACCAGACACTAGAGCTGACTTAACCAGTAAGCAGAGTCTACCATCTGGTGGCTGGAGTTGCTGAATGTACGTCCTACGCATTCCTGCATCTAGATTCAAATGGGACCTTTCTCGCTGGTAGACAGCAGCTTTCTTCAATGACTGGACCAATGAGGTACCTTGTGTCTGATAATCTTGCTTCCCTTGAAGATTATTTTTTAACATGTCATTTACACCTACCTCCATAGCACCTTTCACAAAAAACTAGACGAACTTCATGCTCCTTATTTGGTCACTCTTTTCTGTGGACTCTGATTAATATCTTTTTGCATAAAATTGCATTTGATGTTAATTGATCAGTAAATTAAGATTTTATGAAATCTTAGGATCAGTCTAACCTGACAACATTTGGGTGCTTTTCCTCACAGTTCCTTATCTCTGCTATGCAAAGATTCATTCCCACAACCTAATACATCATGATAAGAATAGCCACGGAAATCAGTGAATGATTTTGAATGAATCACTATTCCTGTTGTACAGTAAATACAGAAATAGTATACTTTCAAGATATGCATAGCTAAATGACCAGAAGTATTTATGTGTATCATTGACATACCGAGTGATAATCAAAGTGAAAACCCATAAAACACACTTGTTCTTAGCAATTAATCAACACGTACTTGGATTTCATATTCATTGAATCACACTGTGATTGGCAGAGACTGGATAATATGAGTCAGCGCAAGAACTACGATTTCATTTCTCTTTTCATATATGCTTTCACACAAGAACAACAGAAAGCTGAAACTATCTTCTCATTTAGGTAGAGGACTGAAAGTTCTGCAAATAATTTAAACCGTATTAGAGTACAATAATGTTGATAGTAACAAGATAGGAATGACTAAAACAATCTAAACACTGAAGCATTAAAGCAGCTTTTAAGCACCTAAAGATCACTTGCCAAGACAAAGACATCCAAAAAAGTAGAAAAATGTGTGATGTTCAAAATAGATATAAAGCATGATGTCATCACAAGCTTCTATTGTGCCTCTCAAAGCATGGGCTAGCATTTTGCATATTCTCTTTTCTCTGCAATGACTGCTCCTGATCAGTCTCTTCAACACACGTTCTAACAATGGGAAATGCTATCCACAAAATGGGTTATTTCACACAAGAAAAGAAAATCTTACTGAACCATCTTCTGAAAATGATGTACAAAAGGCTATTAAACAACATGCATCTGGCAAGTCAAATGGTTCAGATGGCACACAAATAAATCCACATACTACTGCTGATTTCCAACTATTAAGACATCTGCTGAAAATCCTCCAGTTAATAGGAGCACAAAATAGCTTCTTCCAGACTTGACTATTTCCCTTACCCATAATGTAACCATCAAAGTAGAGGGGATAAACCACTGGGCATATCAACCAACTTGGTAGTTCTTTCCCAGCCACAGTGGGCAAAGGCATCGTTCATGTGGTGCTTATTTTCCCCTAGTTCATATTCTGTCACTTTCCAGGGTCAGATAAGCAACAACAGACAAAATTGTGCTAATTGTGATTCATGAGAAATCCATTGTAAACCAAAGAGGCAAATTCTCTTACATGACTTAAACTAGCTGGAGTTCTGCTTAGGTCAGGCATAAATAACCAAAAGAGAAAAGACAGACACACGCGAGTACACAAGTGGAAGAGCAGAAATCCTTCAGCATCAATGCCAGATCCTACTGTCTTAAGATTCATATCATCATCCCATGGTTAATGCCTTACTATGATATTTTGACAAGGAGAGGATCTAGACACCGAGGTGTAATGAAACTGATTAAAGCAATAACAAAGTCTTACAAAGCAGCATGCAGAAACTACAACTGAAAACTACTGTCATACACTAAATAAGAGTCATTTAAGGACACAGACATTAGCAATAAAATACTACTCATGCAAATACAGTCGAAAAACCAAAAAGCTCCCCTTCAGTGTAGTTGCAAGCCCTAACTCTACTCTTCTGCAGACCTGAAGTACAGGTTTGGTGGTAGAAAGGACTGTCTCACGCTTCACTTAAAAATGAGTGGGGTATCTTACTTTAAAGAAGAAAACTATTTAGAATCATTTTTGGTCTGCAGAAAGGAAATTGCATGATAGCTATTCTACCTCTTCTCTCTTACAGGCTGCAGAACATCACTACAAATGGATAATATTTTGGCTTTTAAAAGCCATACAAACTATATACAAGATTGAACCTGAGACTCTGCAGCTCACATGTTAGGATATTTGCACTCCTATTATTAGTAAAACATCTTTTAGATGTTATACAGCATTTGTACTGAGTTATACCTGTAAAACCATCCACACATAAAATCTCTCTCTAATTAGAGGAGTTACATGATTACAGAGTCTCTGCTCACACCAGGTAACAGGCAGCTTCATTTTAATCAATTTTCTGAAGAACAAGAAGCAATGCAGTAGGAGTAAATTAACTTAATTTGACTCAGTAGATGGAGCCATCATGGACCACTTACATTCCCTTTATTATAAGTACCTGCATAATCTCTTTGGAATAACTGGTAGATCTCTGCAGTGATTCTCTAGGATTGTTTGACGCTCCCCGACTTACTGACCACCACGTATATTTATATTCCTAGTGACGCCTACAGAGCAGGCATGGGCATTCAAAAAAATTAAAATAAAATACATAGATTCTACTTATTTTCCATAGGGAACAAGAAAATTAAAGACAACTCCAGTCAGGTCAGGCTGGCAGCAAAATACAGCCTCACCAACATACATACATACTCAGGAATTGCAATGAGCTGCCCACGAGGTGCAGTGAGTCCACCACTTCCACTAGACATTCTTGTTGCCTCAGACTCCTGAGGGAAGCACACCTAGCCAAAGACAACTAAAGATTATCGGCTTTGAGTTCTCCCTATGAGCTGTATGATTTGCATTAAGCTAATCATAGCACCAATATTTTAAAGGCTGTTTGATTTGTATCAGAACTTGCAATAGATTATCTGATAAGACAGACAAGCATTATATAAAGGGAAGGAGGAGTCGATCTAAATGTGGGGAAAAGACACAAGAAAGGAAGAATCCAGAGCAGAGAACAAAGGAAAAATATTCACTGAGTCATTCATATCAATGAAACATCATTATCATCAATATGGTCCTGATAAAATAATTAGAGATTAATTAAGGAAGTTTCTAAGCAAGATGAGCAAGGGATTTAAGATTAATTTTCTGGTTTAAGACTTAAGTGTGATGAGAAAGACAGAACATGACGAGTTCATGGCAATACCATTTTTGTTTTGTAAGGCACTGTAAGCAACACCATTGCTGCTTTGTAAGGCATGCCTGTGTCCAGTCTCTCTTTACACTTTCTCTGATGTACTGAACATTTTTGCTAATTCTATTGTACTGAACAGCGCTGATAATACCCTCATTCCCACATCAGGTTTGGTTTTTCCACCATTATCATAAAGCTTTTGCTGGTACAGACTCTACTTGGCCTCCACACTGCCGCACAGCTAAGACAGAGGATGAAGACTGGATCACTGAGGAGTAAAAGGGCAGACGAGAAGAGCAGTGAGCTGGAATACCATCTCGTCTCCTCCCTTCTCCCCTTTCCCATATGAACATGATGACTCATTATAACAGAAGTATAATAAACGTCTAAAAAGGCAGCCACAAAACAACTGGTTTTTTTCTTACAGGCACAGATACATTAAAAAAACCCCTCTCACATTCATTGATACAGGATTAAATTATCCACTGCCAGCTTTTGGGGCCATATTTAAACATTACATCCTACAACACAGTTCTAAACGGCTGCTTCTGATTTATAGGGGGAAACAGCAAAAACTCGAAGTGTAACAGCACCATAACGTCTTTATGTTGCAGCACAGCTCTTTTTTTTTTTTAAAAAAAGCCTCTTTTTTCCCCTTTACTCTGACTCTCTAAAATGCACCAACCCTAGTCTGCTGCAAATTTTGATCCAAGCTTTCTCCTTAGAAGAAACTTCTTGCCTTCTTCTCCTGGTTTTCAGTGGGCAGCACTGTACTATCACTGACTCAACTACAAGAACCAGGACTTGCGTTAGGAATTTTACAACTCCGGTGGGTAATGGACGAAGGCACCAGCTCACCAGTGTGCTGGGGGAGACTTGGCCTCCCATGCTATCCCACCACTTCTGGTTCTTTGGGCAAGGTTAAGTACATGTAAATTAAAACTGCAAGCTATTTTCCTCTAAAGTTGGTATTACTAATTTGTTAACTATGACAATTTCACACAGAAACCCTTTTGTTGGAAACTGAGTTTCTCATGTAATAATTAGCTGTGGAATATTACCCCAAACAGGTGTCTGTAGCCTGTCAAAGTCAGAACAGGTGATTTAGAATTAGCGTATTAAAAGAACTGTGAATTAGCGAAGCAAAAACGTGTTAATTTCTAGTTCCATCTGTTAATATGAATTCACTGCCAAATATTTTACTTTGTAGAACTGTGCTGGGATTGGCAAGAACATACACTATAAAAAAAAAGTTTAAAGGCCTGAATGTTTAAAAATCATGACATACGTTACTGCAAAAATAACTTCTACATTTAAGCAAGGTTTTTTCTTTTGTGTCTTTTAAAACTTCATCATGAAGAATACCATATAACCCATAAAATTTAGCTAAAATCTCTCACAAATAAATATTTAGGGCTTTCAAACCCAAATCTGAACACAGTGTCTCAAGAAAATGCAAGAATGAGAAGAATGAGATGGCTTAAATAAAAAACTACAAACGATGCCTTTATTCTGCTTGGAAATTTGAGACTTGAAGTATTCAAATACTTCAGATATTTGAGACATGAATTTTTTTAAACATAATGCTGTTATCTACCTGAAAAGCTCTGTCAGTAGCTCAGTTCCTATGAACATGCCACTCCTGAAGGTCTTTTGTGATAATGGGCATGTTATGAGCTTTTTCTGTAAGCATTGGCAAAAACGCCAGTAACTACCTATCTTACACAACTGATTCTTCACAGTGTTATTTATAGCACTACAAATTGCATGTCTTTTTATAACAATCCCCACTTTCATGTTCCTTCATATTCAAACTAGAAGCTGGCATGCTCCTGAGATAATGGAGAGTCTGGAATGGGGCAGGATGGTCAGCTTTATAGAACATGGTGCAAGCTGTGGGTTTAAACATGGGTTTTAAAAGGTGTAGAGTTTACATTTGCAATTAGCCAAACCAATGTTTTTATGTCACTGTCACTCAAAAAAGAAAAAATTTAAAGCATTTTAAATATAATGATCCATCAATGTATTACATATATATTCATCAACTATTAATGAAGATCAGGTATAAATGTCCAACTCCTAATATATGTGATTAATGACTACAATATATTTTCTAGTGTCTTTCTCTACTTTTCTAAGCTTTGCAGAGAAATACCCAACTTTATGTGTTTGCTCCCTGCTGTGCCTTGCTCTGAGCCTGTACCCTGCACCCTTTGGAACCTGGTCATCGTAGAGTAGAGCCTGCTTACCCTCAAAAGCTGCTTAAACCCAAGGAAGAAAGAGCACTAAGAACATACCCAACCACTAGGACTGCAAAGAGATTGGAACATCATCAAAAAACACATCGCATCACTGGTTACAACAGCTAATTTCCATCAGTCACCAGCTGCCCTGGGCAAGAGAACATCATGTGTGAGTTTGCTCACAGGTACCAGCGGCAAGGTTACAGCTGCAACCCATATTTACATGATGTCCTACTGCTGGAATTTGGTCATTCACCCTTAATCCATTTTTCCTGGCAACTGGAAGGGTGCAGAAACTAAAAGGAAGCTCAGGTGTATGAAGAAGATGAAGAGGGAAAACAAAGGTTTGGAAATGTATAAAACCCTGCCAGTGACCCACATCTTGGTGTGTTTCTCACCAAATAAACCAAGGTACAGAGCTTATCTTGACACCATTTGGGTCTCTATTACGCTAAGATTTTCCATGGTAAGAGGCACCCAGCGTTTTCAGGTCTGGCCTTCAGAGATGCAAATGAATTTATACTAAAATTTTCTTAGGAGACAAATATTTAAGCATTTTCTTGCCCAATCTGTCCCCTCAACACACAACCTGGATACAACAAAGAGACTAGAAGATGTTTCCCTCAAGCGTGCATTCCACCACCATGCAGCGGGACACCATCCTGGCTCCAGAGATTTTATATTTCCACAGATTTTGTTTTCCAGCAGGAGGGAATCTGAGAAATCCATATTGCCACTTGGATTACAGGGTAGTGAAAGGATGCACACTCAATTACCACAAGCATTTCAAGCAAAGCTTAGAGATCTGCAGCAGGTTCTTAACTGCAAATCATATGATAGGTAGTTTCTCCTCCCTAGTTTTCTGCCACATCCAAGAGATTAATACTCACATGAATCATCTGTAATGACTAGCATAATTTAGGGAAGTGAATGAGGTTTTCTGCATTATTTATATTATGAACTCACAAGAATATGAATGGTGGTTTATGTAAATTCAACTCGTGTTTACAGTAGCAAAGTGCAGAGAAAGACCAGCAAGGGTTAAGCTGATCTTTCCAGAGTTGGAGCTCTTTGCATCAACACTCTATTGCTTATTGCTTTAGTGCTGAGTGATGTGAGTTACAGCCTATGAACTACATATGGGAAACTTTTATTGTTTTCCACATTTGAATGGAAAAATAATTATGTTGCTCACATCTTTCACATACTTAAAAGTAAATGCATCAAATTCTTTCTCAGGGTGTGGGCCTGAATTTTGATCTTTAAAAAAAAAAAAACAACCAAATGAAGGCTGCCAAAGTTTTAACCTTCAAGTAATAAAGATCCTTTGTTGGGTTTTTTTTCCCTTTTTTTTTAATGCTTGATAATTCAACCTAAATGTCATCTTGGGCTTTAAAATAGAACACATCTATTTGCTCATAATATTTAAGAAATACAATGTCATTATGCTGTTATCAGTGGTAAAACATGTCTAATCTTGATATAGCATCACCTTTAACAAATGCTTGTGGGGAAAAACTAGCAAATGCATAAAACATTTTATGTAGTTTTAAAATATACAATACATTAAAGTTTTAGTTGACTTATCTGAAAAGACATATTTTTGGCACATAAATAAAAAAAGGCAAGGGAAGAACTTGTCAGAAGGCAAATAAAGTATGTAAATTAAATCAAAGGTAAGGCAGCTACACTTTTTGTATAAATAACTGTGTTAACAGATTTTTATGCATATTACAATATATTCAGATGTATTACTTCTGCAAAAACAAATTCATTGCATCGCTCCAAAAAAAAAAAAAAGGATTAAAACAATTTATTTTATAAAATTTGGATGGATAGGATAAGAAATGTAATAGCTATCTATGGAAAATAAACATAAAAATTATTCAGGCTCCATCTACTTTATGTTAGTAATGAGATGCACTTCATTCAAATTCCTTTCAATTGAAACAGTGCTGAGAAAGCAAGAACATGATTCTGTAGGAAATGATTTCTAATCTTCATGATAACATACCAATATAATACAATTATTTACAATTGACTAAGAGTTAATTCCAATAGTATAACATCTTTCTTGCAAAAATGTCAGCTTTTATTGATGAAACAAACTAAGAATAAAACATTTTAACTTGTAGCCTAACTGTGCTGTTTTTCATTCTGTTAACCAAAACAACACAGCAATACTGTAAACAAAAAAATAACATCAAACTGGCTGTGTTTGCATGATTTTATCAAGAATCTTAAGCAAGAGAGTGAAGCGCTTTGGGCTTTTTAAAACATTAAAAATTGGTTTTGAAAGAAAATGTCTTTGTTTATTTAGGGGGAATTTTAAAGTTTTTCTTTTACTGTTTTCAGTTAGAAGACATCACCAGTGGTGATAACAGAGATAAGGTATCCTCATAAGAAACCCTGTTCTCTGACTTACGATCCTGCTCTGGCACGGGTATGGGACTAGACAATCTTTCGAGGTCCCTTCCAATCCCTAATGTTCTGTGAATCTGTAACCTGGGAGTATTACTCAACATTACCAAACTGGCTTTAAGTTATCAAGAAATAAAATAATTTCTGTTTGCAGCTACTCAGGTATTTGTGCTGCATTTTGATTTCCGTTCTCACAACCACCACTATATTGACCCAACTCTCCAAGCTGAGCACTTGCTTTGGTATAATGATACACCTTAAGTAAGGATTCACCAAGATACCCTGAGAGGGTAAACACATCAAATCAGAAAAGAAACAGGCTGTTTAAGTGTGAAGGATGACTCAAAGCTTAATCAGTGATAAGAGATGGTGGTGGGTTGAAGATGGGTTGAAGACCAGTAATAAATATTCCTCTATTGTAAAGTCTACATTTTCTTTTTCTGCAGCTGTTTGAAAAGATAAAATTAGTTTTAATCTTTTCTTATGTCAAGGCAAGTAAAAAAAGTCATAGAAGAGTGCCAAGACCTAAACCCATAAGATACAAAAGTTCATAATAAAAGCAGCTGCTTGGTCCAATCCACATGGGGTTACCCCGCTGAGGTCCTTCCACTAATATTTAAAAGCAAGAACAAGTCTGCCCTTACAAACAAAATACAGCAATTCTGCCTTATCTCTTCACAGGGGCTGGCCCAAAGAACTCAAATGCTAACACAATAAAAGGAAACAGGTGGCTGAGAGAAATATCTTATATCCTCTAAAGCAGCTGCCTTGCAAGAAATTCAATCTAGGTATCCCGAACAAACTGCCTTTCATCAAAGACCACTTCCACAAGAAATGGATGCTGTACCTAGTTAGAACTTATCTTGTACTGTACTTTTTGCCACCAACTGCTTCCCTTCGATTGGCATAACTTTGGCAGATAATGGTATTTGTATTTTTAAAAACAGTATTTGATTTGTTTATAACAGGTGTTTACTTTCCATTTGCACAGGAGAGCCATTGTTCCCAAAGGCCTGGGGATAGGATGCTAAGTCTCATGTTACTGGGTTTTCCCCTCAGAGCACAGCAACCATTAATGCCCAAAGGAAACAGCAGAGAGGAATGAACCGACCTCCCAAGTTTCAGCAATCTGAACTATCTGAAGTGTGGGATGCAGAAATGCTGTAGCAGGTTGGACAATGTGAGAAAGGATATACACAGGTGATGAATGACAGACCATACAGCTTGAATGAGGAGAGCAAGGCTTTACCATGAAATTATCCATTGCCACTTTACTAACACCATTACAATGCCTGAATCCTTTGGGGCAGAATGCAGACTGCTACATACACCACAACTCTTTCCAACTTTTTAATTTTAAAGCTGGAATCTTCTCAATGAAGAAAAACAACCATCCCACTAAAATGCCATAAAAATCCATAAGGTTGTGCTCTCACTCAATTCTTGTAGTATTAACCATAACCTAACATGGATTTCTAAACAAGCACTCTGCAACACCCCCAGCCTAGAGTTTAAAATATTAAATATCTCTAGCCTTTCATTTTGGTGCTGAAACATGCATACTATTCTAAATCTGCCCTGGAAAGCATGGAGAATTATCTTTTAGATATGGATAGATGCATTTCAGACATGGATCTTTGCATAAAGAACTCTCAACTTTCTATGTTATCAGTAAAATTTTCTATTTTTCATTTTTTATTAAATAAAATATGTGACAAATATAACCCTAAATCAAAATGTTTCTTCACAAATCCACAAAGATCTCAGCATTAAAAATATGAGGAAAAAAAACCTGTTTAAAGAGTTTCACAGAATACTCATGGTTGGAAAAGACGTCCCAGATCAAGTTCAGCCATACATACAACAACAAAACCAAAACTCTGTTCAGACATAAGCACTAAACACTCTTTCAAATCCTAAACTCATTATTGAATCCATTAGGATCTAAGATAAGCTGTGATACGTGATGCTAGGAGATGGGTGCTCCTTGTGGATGCGCTCTCTCAGAGGTACAGCAGGACATGAAAAGGCAGACGGAAAAGTGCCTTACAGGTAACTAAGGATGGAAGGTCAACAAACGTGGACAAGTATCAAGGAAGGAGCAGAGGACTGTCTTCACAGTTGTTATTCTTCTAGTTGCTATTTGTGTAATCTCTAACATATCCTCAACTACAGCCGCTATGATTGACAGAAAGTCTTTTCCTCTGGGATAGCAAGGTGGACAACAGACTTAATAGAGATTCCTGACAACACACAAGTTATCAACTGACAGCCCTAAAATCTAGCAGTGTATCTATGCAGTCAAGGCTTTCTACACATCAGCAGTAATACTACAAATGGAGTTGGAAAGGTGAAGATTTTGAGGAATAACTTATATAGTCACACATTTCACACTGGTTTTCACCAACTAATAAATCCTGGGTTTTTTCACTGCATCATATACACACCTGGAGAAAATATAATTATTATAATGGCAAATTATCTGAACTTTTGAAAACAGCTACCGAACACGGACAGCAGCTCTTAGCTGCAGCTGTTTCCATCATGACTCTAATTCAATTGAACGGGGCTTAATTGCGACACCAATAGAGGTGCATGGAGACACCGCAACAATGTTAAGATTAAATAAATTGATGTCCCTATTACAATATGTCCGGCATCATATTCTGAAATTTCTGTAACTGGAAAGCATAATTATATGGAATTTATTAGTCTGAGATATTAACCTCATTTTTATGGCTTCCTCGAAATATTACTGATTTAATTATTTAATTCTCTATAGCTGCACAGGCTACTGACTTCTCTTGGATGTATTCATGAGTCTTCTCTGTTCTGCAGAAAACGTAGTGTCAGGTTGTAATCACAAAGTACTTTTGGCATGTTGTTGTCTTGTTAGAAATCCCTAAGTCCAGCTGGCTGCAGTATTGTGCACATTACGTTTGTGAAACCATACACTTTACAGATGACTAATGAACTACTTAATTGATGGTTTTACAAGTACAAAACCTGGTCCTGTGCAGAAAGACCTACGCATATAAAAGTAGGTGGAAGAAAACTTCCTGAAACTGGAGAAACCATGTCAAATACAGAAGAAACATGTAGAAAGATTTTTGGAAGTGACCACTGTACATATCACTAAAAGATACAGATCAACCCCTCAAAACCTTAGACCACAGAATTAACGGGTATTGTTTCCAGTGTCAAAAATGTAATCCCCATTCTGATTTTAGTTTGCATGCCTTGCATTGAGAAGGAGATTGAACGTTAGCTCAATTTGTGGAAATATCAATTTCATAACTAGAGTCCCAAAGTGGGTGACCTAAGCACTGCGTTCCTAAAGTTTACTAAGTTTCAAAACACATAAAGGGAGCAAACAAAGTGCTCCTGAGCCCTGATCCTTGTCTGTAACCACAGGTGCCTGCTTTTCCCAAGGCAGAGGTATCTCACAGCATTTGACGCGCGCTGTAATATTCCCTGTCAATTTTACATTCTGCTTGGCAGCAGCGGAAACATGACAGGCATCAGCAGAGTGATTGGCAGTACCATGCCTGATAATGCGAGTCAAAGCAATTGGCAACAGTACCACAAGCCCCCTCACGGAGTCCAGCATTTACTTATAAGCTCACAGGTGACCTTTGATGTTACAAGCTGGAAGGTCATGTTAAGGAGAAGTCTTTTTATGTCTCTTAAAAATTACTGCTGGCTTTTTTTTTTTTTTAATATGCACCTTATTAGAGACTCTACTAAAGCAGCCCCAGATCTGGGATACCTCAGCTGCAGACACAAATCCCATTACCCTTGTTGGGGCTACATGGCCTTGGAGCTAGAAAGATTAACTCTTCTGGGTGTTTAATAACTTATGTGATTCTTGGGTTTGATTTATATCTTTGATTTCCCCAACTATAAACAAATGTGTTGAAGCCTTTCTATGTTAGGAAATTGCAATGAAGATTAATCAGCTAATGTTCATAGCAAGATCTGAAAAAACGAAGTCTTTTATACAGTCACCGGTTGATGTCTGTCCAGGCTAAGCCCTCCACCTACCCTTAGATTTCCATGTGATCACAAGATCTTTGCCAGAGAGCTCAGTCATGACTCTCTCTCAAAACCCCCAGAGAATTAAAAATTTGAGATCAGAAACTCAAGTTATGGTAAACATTTCAAAATTAAAGCAGAAAAGTAAAGGAATCTTTCAAGAAGAGCAAGAAAATGGGAAATTATTTGTTTTATGAGGACAAAACCAAGTTTTCAAACACATTTAGGCTGTTCTTCCCTCCTTCACTATCTACCAATCCAACTGTACCTCTTTTTGGTTTCAGAAGCTCAACATGAGCCGGTAGTGTGCACTGCAGCCCAGAGGGCAAACCAGATCCTGGGCTGCATCAGGAGAAGTGTGGCCAGCAGATCGAGGGAAGTGATTCTCCCCCT
>JAOXOE010000602.1:25426312-25454669 GCA_028565055.1 Phoeniculus purpureus | reverse complement strand
CTCACCAGCCTCGTTGCCCTTCTCTGGACACGCTCAAGCACCTCAATGTCCTTCTTAAGTTGAGGGGCCCAGAACTGTACTCAAGGTGTGGCCTAACCAGTGCAGAGTACAGGGGCAGAATGACCTCCTTGCTCCTGCTGGTCACACCATTCCTGATGCAGGCCAGGATGCCATTGGCCATACAGAACATACTCTAATAGATTATGTCTTGCACTTTAATACTATCATGGGTCGTAGTCATACAAAAAAGTTAACTTGTTTTTAATTCTTAGTTTCAGTAAAGAAGAAAATCCTGTAAAAAGTCACATTAAATGTTCTAACACACACGTGTGTGTTTCTTTTAGCTTCTGGCTCAACTCATTCAACTGCTGCATGTTGTATCTCATTACACAGTGATAGCTGGAATCTGTAGAAACAGATATTGGAATCTACAGAAATCATTACCTACATCAATTACTTACATCAATTACTTAATTACTTTTCTCTCAGTATCCCCTGCTACACTTCACTCTGGTTTTGACTCTCAGTGGCCAAAAATAATTTGGCTTTAGTGACAAATACAGTTAAAAATACTTTTCTAACTTAAAATCATTGATACCCCAGGATTATAACATAGAAAGATGTCCACAACATTTAAGAACATTTAAAAAGAATGATGCAAATTGTTTTGCAAAGCTGTTTTTCCTATACTTTGACATCCAGAAAATAGAAATGGTCTAAATAATGAAAATATGATGTTCTCTTTTCCAGAACGGCAACCATATTGTTGCAAGCATAACTGAAAATAAGATTATGCTGCAATTAATGAATCCTGAACGAACAGATACAAAAAATTGCGTCAGGTTTGCTGTCCCTGAATTCACAGATACCAGACATGAGCAGGTTACCCACCAGAGGGCACGCTTCCCTACGGATGGTGGAAATTACAAGGGGTACCATGTTAATAAACAAAATCTTTTATTTGCATGGAGAGTAGGATTATCCAGGAAAACATGCTGGACTACCCAAATTTACGATGTACAACACAACCACCATTTCAGCAAGCAAACCGATGAAACAAAGAGGCACCTGTACATCATCACTACCTTGGGTTTTACATTGTGTTATTCTGATTTTCCAAAAGGAAGTGCACATATGCCAAGGCACACTCTTACTACCTTTGGGGTTTATTCACCTGTGGCTCTTCCCAGATCTCTGCTTGATGATGATTGAACAAGATAAATGATTTTGCTATGGAACAACAGAAATGACTTTACTACACCTTCAGTATCTTCTACCTAGCTTGGCCATAATACTAATTTTGCTTAAAAAAGTAAAATAAAAGAGGTTAAGAGCCAACTAGGGAAATTCAGTCCAGTGTTGAGAAGAGATTATTAATACGCTGTACTATTTCCCTATCTATGTGTGCCTTATTGGTTTGTGTAATCCATAGTCTCCGATAAACCACTGAATGGTTTAATTTTAAGTTATTCCATATGTAGGTTAAACTGTACGTAGCACATCATTTACTCCTTTTGTGTGCATGCTGAACTGTAAAACATTTAATAATATATATGGGAAGTAAGCCAACTCTGACTGGCATAGGAACCCTGGAGATTGGTGAATAATACATAAAACCATTTCTTTTCTGTTAGTAGCATGTGTCCTGGCTTTTTGAGTCCCGTTCTGATGTATCACTTTTAGGAATTCACTTTGTCAATCAAACTTAAAAAAATCCTGCCTAAACTTTCCCATCCTTTTACAAGAAAAACAATAAGATAAAAACTTCCAAGTCTGAAATGAGACCTCTTCTTACATCTCCTTGGGGGGAATCAAAGGCTGACAGTCTGAATGTGCAGCATGCAGGAATCACAATATGGAAATCATGCCAAAATGTTTAAAAACATACAAATAACAGATAAATAAGTAAATGGAATCTGCTGTCTAATGCAATAACTTGGCACCGAGTCAATTTTAACCTTTCAACTTATTTTAATTTATGCAACAAGGGATTCTGAAAGTATCACAGAGAAATTATTTTCATCCATGGAGAGAAGAAATGAAAGAATTTGGGACTCAGGTAGGTACTTTATGTAAATGCCTGTTACTATGAAAACTGTGAGATCAGAAACCTCTTAATGACTGTTGGTGAATACAATAAATTGGAATTAAAAAGAAATAGACAATATCATCCTGCTTTGAAGCTCAAGTGAAAGTACTGTCAAACTGAGGTACTGAGAACTTCCACAGTAATTCCTGGTTTCCCCAACACAAAGCATAATAGGGAAGCAAGCACCACTAAATCCATGTTCCTGGAAAAGATGAAGACAATAATTACATTAACCTTCCCTGTTTGCTTTTTTTCCTGGAAACTCTTCAAATAATCACAGCATTTTGCCTTTAAACCAAGAAAAAAGAGAGATGTAAGAGTGGTGGCCAAACCCAAGGAGGCATACCCTGCTACCACTCTTTTATGGGAATGCCATGCAGGATACGGCAGCAGTGGGAACACAACAGGGACTTAGGGTCTCCAAAGGGCTGTTTAGTGGAGCACAGGTCATTTTTAATAATTTGGATCTTTTACTAGAAGAATTTCTATCATGGATACTGCCATAATAACATGTCATATGCAGCCTAACACATCTCTGTCGGGTTATTTTTCATCTCCAAGTTTACTTCCCCTAATTTAGTCACCCTATTTTTATTTTAAATCACTGCAATCTCTCAAGGAACCCTGGAACATATGGAAAGTGTCCTGTAGCAGGGCTGCACTGGGGAGGTAAGCTCTAACGAGAGCAATCCCAGCCTTGGTACAGAGGTTGGGGATGCTGAGCAGTTCCAGCATCCCCAGCAACCTCCATGGCCAAGTGACAGGGGATATCTACAAACAAGGTGGTTCAAAAAAGAAACATGGTCCCTATAGCTTTCTGTGTCAAAGAGAACTGGCACGCTTTTCCTTCTGCTCTCTTACAAGGGAAGAACTGATTAGCCTTTGATTTTCATTAATGAGTAAGAAAACAGGGCATAATAAGAACGATAATAAATCTGAAAGTACCAGGTACATCATGCCTATTTGTCTAGAATTAGCAAAATTGGTGACATAAAATAAATCCCCTCCTGCCATTGGAAACGGGAAAAGGGAAAGGCTGAACCAAAGAAAATGAAAGAGAAGGAAGCGGATGGCAGAATCTTCCCAACATAAATCAACATCTCAACGAGAGCGCCCATGCTGTCCATCCAGCAGCAAATATAACGGCAGTTAAAAAGGCCAATTAGTCTGAACAAGGACGTGCAGAATGATCAAGGGAGGTGTGCAAGGGATGTAATATCAGATACAGAGGGGAATGGAAAGATTACAGGATGAAGTTGAGAGTGTAAAAAAATGATAAGAAAAGCAAAGATGGAGAATGAAAGGAAGATTGCCCAAGATGATAAAGATAAATAAAAAGCCATTTTTCAAGAACATATAGTCCAAGAGGTCAGCGAGGAAGACAGAAGGTCCTCTAAGAGATGGCATGGGTAATTTATTGACAGCAGAGGTAGACACTGATAAAAAAATAAAAAAAATAAACTGAATTCTTTGCCTCACTGTTCACAAAGCAAGCTGGGGGCAACACAGCAGAAATAGACGTTCTGCACATTTCCCAGGGGATGAAAAAGACACACTGAAGGAAATTAAATCACTGTAGAATAGGTGATTGCCTATAGTTTGACAACGCTCTGGACAGACAGGGCTCTGAAAACTGCCATGTGGAAGAAGAAAATCTTTATTACAATATAGCTAAGAGTCTGCTTTGAAAACAGCAATCACCTCAAAGCACGGGGCCAAAATTTGGCCCCACATTTGTGAGCAGTTCCCCGTGGATGAAGGGGAGCTACCTGAATGCACAAGAGCAGATAAATTAATTATAGGAAGTGATTTAACTGAAATAATCCACTGTCTTTGAAATCCAATCAGGTACTAGTGAAATTAGCTATGATAGATATCGGAAAAGTCCCAACTAGAGACAAGGAAATTTATCATCAACAACCTGAGCAAACCTGAAGTCCAAATCACACCCTTCTTACTCTTGCAAATAATCCTATTAATTTAAATTTAATTATTCACACCAATAAGGCAAGGAAGGAATAAAATTTTCTTTTTGCTCATTACATTTAATAATCTAATTTCATTCTTTTCTCATGCATTAAAGGGGAAAAAAAAAATCTTAAGAGGGACACACATGCACACACACACACACACACACACAAGGCTTGCTTGAGTTTCCCAGCCTCACAGTCCATCTCCAGCCCATTCAGTCACTGGCTCTGCCCTAGAGAAAGGACAAGTTGCAAAATTCAGAAGCCCAAAGTGCTTCATTTCATAAATCAGTTAAGGAGCTAAGTGAAAATAATGCCATTGTTTATCGCATCACTAACAAACCTAAAGTGCTTAAAGGCAAGGAAATTAATATTAAGGACGTTCATAAATCTCCCAGAAAACATATATTATAGCAATTTACAACAGCTGAGAATCTGTCCCTTTACTCTTGTTCAATACCAAATACACACACGTTGTCTTATTCAAGAGAGTAGTCCTAATTCTAATCTAAAAATAAACCTTCTTCTGTATCAGTGCAATTTCATATGCACAAATCTTTCAGAAGGAATTTCAATTAAGTTAACATTATGTATGCATCCATTACTGGCATGCAGTGATTGGTCTCTGACAGAAGGGAATGGACATATACACTTCTAATATACTGCAAATGAGCAACGCTATATATTTCTCTATTATTCTCCCCAAATAAATAATGTTTTCAAATGTAAGTGATTTTAACTGTCACTTGGTTAATCCATTAGCTGGCATTCCCAAATAACAATAATCCCTTAGAATAATACTGGTTTTTGGACAAAGAAACAAATATATTGAAAAACCCAAGAGGCCAATGGTCAGAGTGAAGGGTACGGTGTTTACATAAATTAAGCATGTCTTGATGCTTGATCAGGATACAACTTTAACTGTGGTCCAACTAAAATGGATTATGTAATTAACTATTCCTTTTTAAAATTACTTTACATCTTTAAATGGTGTGATAGATACGTTTCACAAAACCCATCAATGATTTATGAGATATATTTTATTTTATTAATAAAATTCTTAGTGAGAGCTTAATCTCTCAAAATTTAACACAATGATGCATGTGCTTTAAATTAAGTCCATGGTTAAATACTCTACTGCCTCTTGGTGCAGAGGTTCACCTTGTAGGACCTGAGTCCATACAGATGTTTTGAGCAAAATTAAATGAAATGTTCCGCACCACATCCACAAACACACAGAGGAAGGTTTGTGCCTGTTCCCTCTATTTCTGTAAATCTTTTGTATATGACATTCCCTTCTCCCAGATATTTACATTAAACAGATGGCATACCCTTTATTGCGGTTGACCACAATTTGGCTGTTTACTAAATATTTTTTGAAATTATAGATTTTTTTTTGAGGCTCACTGTCTTGATTTAGAATAGATTAAATATTTAGAAAGGCGAGTCATGCTGTGATTATTATAAGCAACTGTTATTTTTTTTTTCCTGTGCATGAACATCGTGCTTATCACTGCATATTAGATACCTTTTAATATATAATAACGTGGCTAATATTCACTCGGTATGGAGTTAATTAAATAATTAATTAAATTCATCATAATCACACTGTTAGCTAAAAATCCCATGCAGTTGCATATTTTTTAAAACCCAGTTTCATTCAGTGGCTTGCTCAGAACAAATATTTTCTCTCCCAGCCCTGGATATAAGCATCCTTTAAAAAAGCATTCAGCAGCGTCATGCAATAAAAGGAGAAGCAAGTTTGGTTTAAATAAGTCTCTTTTTTACTAACTAGTATATTAAATGTGGCTTTTAATTATTGGTTTTGATTATTTTTGAAGAATTTTGTATTTAGATGGCACACACATTTTCAATCATGTCTTAATTACTTTTAAAAATGCTGCACTGGCTTAGGGACAAGACAGATAACTTGTTAAGCATTTGAAATTTCTGAGCTGTTTTCTCAGTTCTGGCAGTCAATACCCAAGTCCAGATTGTAACCTCCTTTCTGCCTCCAAAGCCTGCCTTGGCTGCGTGTCCAGTGAGGGATTATGGATTTAGCAAGGAAGGTAAGTGTGACTACAAGCATTGGCTCACCATCTGCTCCCCAGCAGAGTTTGGGCCAACCTGCATAGCCTGCAGCAAGACCAGGGCACTGTTCTCAAGCCAGCCCTTTCCAACCTGGCTCAAGAAACACATCACATTCAGTCAGATGATTAGGTCTAAGTAGTCCATATGTAACAGAATATTTTTCCTAAATACCAAAATGAAAACAAAATGAATGCCATTTTTTTTTATTCTCCTTGCTCAATACATCAAGTTTTACACAAATAAATACTCTCTTAAGGTTTATGCAAATTATAGAAAAATAAAACTATGCATTATTTAGCAGTTCTCCTATTTCAAGATCTAACAGACTTTATTCACAGCATGTTTTTCCCTAGTTTATGTTGGCCTTCTTTTCTGATTCTACTTTTTAATTCATCTTTTTAAATTATTCCTTTTTAAATCATTATCTTATGTGACTTCATAGATTTTCATGTATTAATCTATTATTAATTTTTTTTTAGTATAGTCAACTTAATCTTAAATTGTTTAAATCTCTTTTAAGTGTAAACACTTGAACATGGACTGGGGTTTTTTTTGTTTTTCTTAAATATGATGCTCTTTAACATTCTGGAGCATTTCTATTTGTAGCTTGTAACCTTATTCAAAAAGTTCTTGCTAAATATGTTCTCTTCTATTATAGGTAATTTTGACAGAATTATCAAGTACCACATGTGACAGGCAATAGTACTGGTTAAGGGAAGGGGGGAAAAAAACCCCACACAAACCCACACATATTGAGAGGGGGATACGTTTTGTGTTAGTGAAAAATATGTTTGTATTTTACATTAAAACCTGACATCTGCTTGGTGAGTATAAATCTAGATTAATACACCCCCCTCGCTTCTCCTTTTACTCATTCAGTTTTCTTTATGCTGATTCAGGTTCAGAATCTTTATTTTCGTGAGCAGCTACAAAGAATGCTGTTAAAAACTAGCGTTTTACTTTCTCCAGCACAGCCCTGAACGTGAAAATAAGCTGAACAAACATCTTGCCCTTTTTTACTTAAACTGTTGTCTGCCCGGCTGCTGAATGCACACAGAAAACAATCTAAAATTGTATAACCCATAATAGAGTATATTAAATTACAACATTGGTCAGTAATGGAAACTTATTCCCAGATATGAATTATTTACAGCCCATTTAAGTAATCCATATTCAGGTGTGGCAATGAAAAAAAAAAAGTGCTACATAAATCTTTAATGTTGACCGGTTGAGAGAGCAGAGCTGAGGATTACAGACATTTTAAAGGGAAGAAGGAGGGAAAAAAAAAGAAGAAAAAGAGAAAAACCTAAACGAATTGATATAGCCTGTTCAGTGGCTTACTGCACTGGCGTGCTAATAAATTGACGGATGGCATGTCAGGGGTACGAGTCGAAATCCCAGCATTTCTAACCAGGGTGGGATCTAATAGCAGCATACCAAAATAAAGAGTTTCTGGACCTTGATGTCACAGGACATAGGCTGTGCCTCATTTAATATATCCTATAGGTGCCTGGCATATGTTACGGCTACAGAAAAATCAACACTTTCTGCCTTAACCCCGTAGCTGCATTAGTAATTTTTCAAAGCCCCTCACAATGTATATTCATTTTCCTACGAGCTGTCATTTCACTTTCTCGTAGTTTTATATTTGCTCTCTTTTATTGTCCAGCAATCACAGCCTAACGTAAACTGATGCAGCTATCACACAGCCCACTGTCCCAGTTTCCCTGTGAGAGATACCGGGCATTCCTCACCAAAGCAGGAATTAAACCCACAAATTCTGGGCAGTGTTGCCAGGTACAAGGTTTGTTACTGCCAGCGTGGCTTCCTAAAAAAAAACCCAAATCAGACGGCTCGGGTGCTCCTTCAAAAGAGCATGGTGAGGAAAAGCCCTCCCAACTGCAATTTCTTTTGTTTCCTGGAGCAGTACCTATATTAATTCATCTTACAAAGATCATTGCTCAAGAACTAAATTTTGCATACATTAGAGGGCAGAATTAGCATCGCACTGTGTACAACGTTCCAGGCTAACTTCTCTCCAAGCAACCATTAAAGGTCATGTTTTGACGACTGAATGGCATGTCGGCACCTTGGTTCCCCAGAGAGGCATTCCCCAGGTACATGCAAAAGGTTATTAAATTACCTTCCAAGCAACACTATCTCCTCGGATGAAAATAATTACAGGCTTTTAGAGGCATCAGAATGCTTTCTATTTTTTTAAATAAGATGAAGATGCAGTACCTAATGACCATTTTTGTGTGTGAGTCATAGAGCCTGTCAGTGGTGACAGGACAAATGAGCATAATGGCATAGCTTAAAGGGGAAAGGTTCATTTTAAATAGTGACAAATAATATTTAAATGGCATTGTTGGAGACCCATCATGCTTGTAAAATGTAGTTTGTATCTCTTCTTCATCCTTTAATTTCATCACTGTCAAATGGTATTAGCTGTTAACATGCAACATCAGGTGCAGATATAATTTTTAACTATTAAATGTGCCTAAAACTAAACAATGCATCTTGATTGTTCGTATATTTTGTGATAGAATAAATAACGTGTTTTATAATCCACAATTTGCTTTGCCAAATTGTTTTTGCTGTACAGTGAGGATCTACACTAAGGGAGGATGGGGGGAGTCAGAGCAGTTTAAAATATGATACCTCTAACAAATTTCTTCTTGCCAACATGCTGAAATGGAAATGACTTTCTTTTTAGACTAATGTAATTCACAGGTTTGAAGAGCCACAGGCAAGATCGTGAGATACAGTAAATTGGTCAAAACAGACCTGGGCAAACCTATTCAGGCACATATATGCTGCTAGATACACGGCAATAGAAGCATCTGACAAACTTAGTCACCCTTACAATTTGGCCCTAACAGAAAATGTCTCAAGCCTGAATCCTCCCAGTGCTCGTGAAGTGGCTTAGGGCACCAGCAGAAAATGTTTATTTTAAAATATTGAACAACATTCATTAAGCCATATACCGCAGACGTGTATTCTCCGGCGCAAACGCAAAGAACATTACTTGGAAAAGTTATTTGAAAGTCAATCCTGCGCCGCCTCAGATGACTCAAGTGAATATAAAGTCACAGCACCACAGGTAACAAAATGACAATAGAATACACTTGGCTACGAAATCACAACTTTTGGAAGTCAAACTTTTGGAAAAAAAGCCTCTCGTTTTTTGAGTCTTTTTTTCACAGCTTCATCATGTTTATTGCTATATCATTTTCAGATCACTTATGCCAAAAATGTAGACAGTTTAGGTACCTTTGAGTTGTTAAAAGTTATAGCCAATTTTCTGAAAAATTATACCAGCTAAAAACACAACATTAAATATTTACCCTGTTGGATGTTAAAAAACGCTTACAATGAAAAATGTTCACATATTGACTATTCAAAATGGCCTTCACTTTGAAATTGTGAAATGGAAGGGATTGCAGATGTACAAGAATAAATATAAAAACAAATGAGTTGACTTGAAGTGTTGCCGGCTTTCATAAACATGCTACTGCAATAACATGTGACATTAATATTTAATTACAAAAGCACTGCTGCAAAATCTTTGAAATTAATGTTTTGCAAAATTAACATTCAGTGCACAGAAGCAAAGTCGTTTCAGGCGCGACTGTGATTAACAATGCCATTCACTTTACATATTATATTAATATATTATTCAAGCTAAGAATTAACACCTCCTAATTTAAATAAGGTGCTACATATCATGATGAGCTAAAATGCTTTTTCTTAAAATGGCCCATCTGATTTTAAGCAATCTGTGTTTATCATTTAATATTTTGTTATTGAATACTGTTCTCCGTAAAAAAAAAAAAGCCCACAACTCCTTGTACTTTAATTTCAAGATGAAGGGATCTCATTAAACTAGTGCCATAAGAATCGAGGATTACTGAGCCAGTGGGGCTGTGCTTTCTTTGCTGGTCTACCTGGTATTACTCCTTTATTCCCAGGCATCAATATTCTCGTTCCCAACCTGGAGTGTCTCTCTACTTTCCTCGATGTCTACAGAAAAGCCAAGCATTTTCTTTCCCAATCCGTTGGCTGGATCTTCAACTGCTATAGAGGATTATAAATTCTTTTGCAGCTACATTGATTTACATCAGCTGATGATATAGCTCATATTGCCAACATTATCACGTTGCTAGTACATTTTGGGGACAGTGATTTCTTGCTGCTCTGCATTCTGTGCTGCTTCTCGTGTGTTGTAGGAGGGTAAAGACAAACCAAGGGCTCAGGGGAGGTGGTGAGTCTAACGCTCTGCCTATCTCACACAGAGCTTTCTCGCCCTCCAGCTCTACCTTTTAGCATACAGGAACTCAGACTAGCATTGAATTCTCTGCATTTTGAACTACAGAGAAGTCTAACTTCTGGTGGGACTTGACTAAACAATCAGGCCTGGAGGACCTTAAAGGGATTGACATATTCTCCAGCAGGTCAGACAGACCAGTTCTTTTTGTTTGAGGGAAATACTGACTAGACATATGGGTACATCACTTTGGTTTATGCACACAGAACTTCATTTACCATCTTTAATCTACTGCAATTGTTTGGTTTTCTTATTTTTAAAGCACTGAATAAATATATTTCAATATTATTACTCACATAACAGTCTTTTAAAGGCCAGCAGGCTTGTAGTAAGCAAAGGGCCATGATCTATCGCCTTATATCAATAGTTAATAATATATTTTCTATAAGTTCACTTTCATTAATTACAAAGATTAGTTGCCACACAGAGGAATTGAGAACTATTTGCTGAAATTGATGCCTGTACAATTTAAGCATTTACATTTAATTAGCAGACCTCCCTTACCACTAGATGAAAGCCACAGCCTATATATCTCTTCTTCAAAATGATCCTAAAAAAACCCAATAGACACCAATCCCCAAAAAACCACGCAAGCCACTAAAAAACAAAAAAGAGAAAACCAACTGTGCAGGATGTCTGATCTGTTCTTTCCATATTCTTAGCGGTAAACAATCCTAATCTTGATATCAAAATTATCCTCTGCAGAGGTTTCAAGTATAAAAGATCAGTAATTCAGATCTAGATGCCTCAAGAAAATAGGAATGATAAAACTACACAGAACAGTTATAGACTAAGAATTCCTTCAGCCCTTTGCTTGCCAGTGTCTTCAATGACTTGGGCTGTAGGTTTGCAGTGAGTTAAGGTGAGGCAAGAGAGGAGTGAAACTGCCATTTAATTCCTCATGGGCCTTCTGCCCTGCAGGCTGTTTCTCTGTGGACCTAAATTGACCGCCTTCTCCAAAGGGGAATGGCAGAAAAATTGGTCTACTGGCCTTCTACATAGATTCTTGTGGCCAAAAGATCCCTCCCTGTTTTATGACATGAAAGCTATATCTTGCTTCGCTTGTTTTACAGAAGATTAGACAGTATGAAATACCGACAAGATATTGTCTAAATGACAGTTTAATCAAAAAGTAAACTCCAGATTTGTCCTTATTCCTAAAAGTGAAGAGACTCTGAGGACATTTAAATACGGCAAGACCATACGTCTACATTCGTCTAGGTTGCTGAAGGTCACTTTCTTGCTTAAGTGTCACATTAACAACAATATTGACTAGCTATGTGCTACAAAGACCTGATGAAATGCTATATGATGACTCGATGCCTTAATATTTCAACTAAAAAATCCATTCCATTCACAACAGAAAATGATACATCTAGTGCTTTCAAACATTTTTTGAAGTCACTGTATTTAAAGGTCTGTTTTAGTATTGGACCATAAAATCTGGTCAAAACAGACACAGGTAGAATTTACTCACACCTCTACAAATTGATTATAATAAAATATAATCAAATAGAAGCAGAGACCCTTCTAGAAACTGTATACAGGGCATCCAAGTTTCCATTAGAATCTCCTCCTACTTTAATAAGGCATGGAATTGCAAAATAAATTAAGAGAAAACAAAGGGTATGAAAGTGGGAATAATTTGCAATCTTCTTAGTGCCAGAGCACAACATCACAGTGCATGTGTGCACATTCACATAAGCACAAGTTGGAGTCCTTGGAAGTGTTACGTTTCATTTGGAAAAGCTGGGGAATAGTCATCAAATTGTTACAACGACCTTTCCATGGCCAGGCTTGACAGCAGTGGGAAACACTGGAATAAATGCAAGAGCTGAGAAGAGACACAAAGACAACTCACAAATCAAAAGGGTCCTACTCCATTCATGTTGAGACTTATCATTGTTTTCTTAGAAACTTGGAGCTACTTAGGCTGTAGTTTTCCATTTTTCTTGAAGACTACATCAGTCTGTTCACCTTCATTCTGGTTCCATCTTCATAAACAACCCAGAAAATCTCAAATACAGGGCTGTAATATTGATCTGCACAACTAACCAGACACTAAAAAAAGGTTATGTTACTGTGTATAGTTTAGTAAAAAATCCAGACCTTGAAATTAAATTCAGAGTCTCCACCAAGAAACTGCACTGAGATATTGTGGAATGAGCCCTGCAGGTCCTGAAACACGGTGATTTTAATCACAGACACTCCATCACAGGGCCATGTCTTCCAACAGTGATGCAGTGCAGCAAGAACATGCCTATGATTTCCAGCAGATGCAATGCTATGAAAAGGTATTTGGTTTTATTTCAGGCTATTCACAAGCCTATAACACCCCATTTTTGCCGCAGTGCATCCCATATCCCTGCCACAGCTGATGCTCAGTGCTCAAACACCCACCACACCTTGCAGCAGATTGCTGTCACATCACTACTGTAGGAGCACAGCCAGAGTTTGCAGAACTAAGTCCTGATGACCTTGCAGAGAAATATATACTTTATCTCTTCTCAAGTTTTTATCTCTCTTTTTTTACTACCTCTAGCTTAACTGCACTAAGCTCAACTTCCCTGCACCAGCCACGATAAAGGAAAGTATTTGTGCAACTGGTATATGAGACACAAATAGCTCTGCCTACTCTTTTCTTGGAAAGTTGTGTGTAGAAAATAAACCAAAAAAAGTAGTATGAAACAGCATTTCTTATCCTCTAGGGTAATTGCATTAATTCTCCCTCACAGTAGGTCCAACAGTGAACTAAAGAAGCTACAGCTTCCTCAGGATGGTGACCAGCTTTCCATCTTCACTGACTATAAAGACATTCATTCTGCATGTAGAACCAGGCAATTTTAATTTCTGAGCAGATTTCACCTCAGAATTAACATGATTCCTATTTATTGTGGTTAAATCCTTACGTCCTTAAACAAGGATCTCATTTGCATCCTACATATAATACGATGTCATTTATAAAACGAGACTCTTGCTATTCGTGGCTTGTTAAGTGGAAGGAGGAAATAAAAATTGGTCTCATTCAGGTCAGTCATCTTTGTTGTTTCTGTTTTTGCTTAGCACTACCTCCTCAAAGTATTTCTTTCTGCTACGAATCACTCTCACTACATGTACATCAGTATAAATTTAACTGAATTCTTCCTAATACACAGCAAAACCATTTGGGTGACAAAGCCCACATTGTTTTTAAGGAACTAAAGCTTATCCCAGTAAAACCTAGGCTGTCTTTCACTCTGCAACAGTGGATTTGCCTGATGCACTGGTTTAAGTGGACCTGCTCTGGTTTCTTAATCATAGGGTTTTGCTCAAGATTTTTTTTTTTTACCCTATAGGCTTTATTTTAGGCACCTGAAGTTGATGAATGCCAACACTGCAGCAAACAAAAAGAGAACGAATGTTTGAGAAACAGAACAAGTTATGTCACCTTCTGTAGGAACCAGCAATGCTGTATAAAACAAAGAAATCTCATGCTGTCCACAGATAATATGAACAGTGCAATGCAATAACCAGAGTGCTATGAAGAACGCATGAAACAAAACATAAAGCCAGAAATATCCTTGTACCTGGGGGAGGGGGAGTGGTGGAGTCTGAAGGCTGCAAAAGTAAAATTCAGAGGAGTGTATGTTATTGATAACTGAAACGACGACCTCCCTGGTCTTCCATGTTTTGTGATGTAACCTGTGATTTCTGCCAAGCACTTATAACAGTTCTCATCACAACATGAACTGATAGTGTGATATGTTAACATCACCACTAATGTACGCCAGCATTACACTTTTCTTTCTTCGGTTAGACAGCTTTCCTTCAGGCCATCAGACACTGGAGGTCTGTACGAAAATGTACCTCTTCAAAGCGAGCAAATCCCCATCAATTTGAGCACAATTAAACCAATTCTAGACAAAACGGCTTACTGATTCCTATTTGTTATTTGAAATTGGGACGACGCGACAAAGTTCAGATCCAATTCCGGATATTTAGATTGTTTAAAGCCCAGTGACGTCTCCATTTGCTGTCTCTTTCAGAACTATCTATAAATAACACTCAGAAAAAAGAAAGGAGATAAAAACTAAGAATTTTAATATCCTGTTTTGCCATTTTTCTTTATTCCTTTCTAATATCAGATAACCTAATAATACAACATATAATAAATATTTAAGGGGAAATAGCAATGAATCTGCATTGTGCTTTCTAAAGTCCCTTCCTGAAAGGCTGATTACTCACAAATTGTAATGGGTCTATTATACAAAATGTATCTTTCTTTCACAATGTGATTCTTTAGGCTTAATATTCACTTGATTCCCACTGATTACAATAGAGTATGTATCAGAACAACAGTAGATGGGACCAGATGGAGCTACAGAAATATTCTCTCCTTGCACACTTCATGCCCCAAAAGCATAAGTACGTCTTAAGACATGCTCTGTGGTCCTCGTTACCCACCTTACAAAAATCAGCTAAATTGATGAATAAATTAACAAAGATTTCCCCTAAAAAATCAAAAAATCAAAAAGCATAGCATTGCTTTTCCCATCTTAAAACCTCTCACTTGCTCCTTAGAGTGGTACCTCAATTCTTTCAACTGCAGCTAGTCTCAACGTGCTCATCTAACAAGTTTCTAGCATTTCTTTGTCTATTTTTCTGGAGAACACAAGAAACCCAAAAATCCAAAATCATAAACCTGCCCTCATTAGAAATCCTCTTTTGCTATGGATTTGAAATGCTTAAGTTCTTGGGGTTTTCTTTCCACCTGGGAGGGAAACACGGGTGTTTACATGCTACAGGAGGCATTTGGGTTCCTACCAGCAACAATACCTGAGGAAGGCTATGGGTTCCTCCATCAAGAACAGATCCTAAATTCTTAAGGATTTTCTCATGTTCCACCTCAGACATACTCCTTCCCTTCCCATGTAGTCAATTCCCTTAAGAGAATGCCTTTAAATCCCCTTCCAACAATCTAGTTGGCCTCTTGAACAGTCAAACTCTGGGACTTTCTATCTCATTTCCTCACATAAGAGACACCAAACGTTTAGTTGCTCCATAAATTAATGTTTTGATGTAATATGGAGCAGCCTACTCACCTGAAGGGACACACAAAAAGGAGAGCACTACAAATTTTAGGGGTAAGTGAAGAAAACCACATAGGATTTCACCGAACAAGAAGAATAATATCTTTCCTTCTACTGTAGACATGCTCTGACATTGATAAACTTAACATTTTCATGAACACACATGACTACAAAAGCACTAATACAAACAATGAAGAGAACAGTTTACTGTAGCACCAGAGCATGGTTATAGCAAAAGATCAGTTCATAACACTTCAGACACATAAAAGCAGCAATCCCATCATCATCTGCTATCAAAACAAACAAGAAAACTGCATTTGCAACACACCTCAACTCCCAAACTGTATTTGGAAAGAGTTAAAATACGAAATAAAATTATCAAGGCACCGACGATATTTTTACACCGGAGCTACTGCTGGTGAGCTGTATTTTAGAGAAACACTGCACATTTTGATGACTGTCAGAATTTACATAACTTACTCTACATGAATTAACTATGAGGTATAAAATGCAACTTTGGCTAAATAAACCCTCAGCGACTGAAATGCAGTATTTCAAGCACCGCTAGAAGAACATCAGACTGAAACATTAAACAAAAGAAAAAGATGAATCTTGAGCGAAGTGGTCTCCCCAATATTTAGCTATTGTCATGAAATAAATTAAAGCATCAGAGAAGATGATCCTTCGAAAGGCAAAACACAATTCTACTTGGTACAGTACTTTTTAACTTTATTTTTAATTGGTGTTTGTCAATTTAGTGTCTACAATCAAAACTCTGATATATTAGGGTAATGAACTGGGTCTGGGAATTACCAGAAAACACATAAATACTAGGATTTCTTGAAAATGTGAAGTGTTAAGAGAAACAAATTCCAATCTTTAACATCTGTCCTACAGATTCTTACTATTTATCTGCGGATCAAAATTTTGAACGGTGCCAAAAAAAATCATGAAGTCAAAGGACTTGGTGGGGGGATCTTTGTTTCTCTCTAAAAGCCTAAAAGTTATACTCAACTGCAGCACAAAGAGTAAAGAGGTTGTTATTCATATTAACTACATTTACATTCCTATCGCAACATCCAGAGAGCTAATAGTGGGGTTATTAACATAACAAACGTAAATGTTCTATATAAATAATACTGTTTCAGGCCAGCAACCGCTCATCTGACAGCATTTAGGCACAGGCTCAACATCTGTTTATGAACACTTTGCCTAATGATATCATCAGATATCATTAAGTGCGGCAGAATACAGCACAGAGGCAGGTGCAGCTGCCTTCAGTACCCATCACAGAGGAAGAAAAGAGCTGCATTCCCGATCCGAAAACCCATCATTAGGACAATTTTCTTCGACAAACCAGCCCTGTGATTTCAATCTGTATATCACCTGTAATTGTAGTTTTTAGCAAGAAGCTGATTCTATACATTTAGCGACGAATCACGTTGATGGCCTGAATACTGGAAACACATTTGTGCTACCAGCTGCGGCAGCTTTTTTTAGAGCCTGTGTTAACAAAATACTGCTAACAAGGCAATGCTTGGAGTGCAGCTTTGTTTCTCTTTCTTGTTCATAGTGTTTAGATGTGCATAATTATGGAGATTAGCAATTGATTGCTTCTCAATAATAATTGATTATTGGTCACTGAACCTTCCCCAAAGCACTTCACTGAAGGTGAGGACAGGTGATAAGTTCATTCTTAGCAGCTCGAGGAGACAGAAGGGAAAGGTCCAAAAGAACCTTCGATTTGTACATCAGTTTCCATGATAAACAGACCAAAGGAATAATAGAATATCCCAAAGCCTCGTTTGCCCGGAGGCAAATTGTAGAGATCATAGCAAGCCTGCAGAATTCTCCCTGTGGACTATGTAAGAAACATACATCACTTTTATATATGTCAGTTGTTCTTTGATTTGAAAATATTTCTACCCATTTAATTTATCTTTTTCAGTTCGTTTTCTTAAATTGTACAATTTAAGGCTTGTATCAAAGAAAGAATATAGTTTCTGAATACCCTGAAAATGAAACAAACTGACAAAATAATACAAGTCTCTTCAGTAGAAATGTACAAATATTGAAGCATCTATTGTCACTGACTTCAAAAAATCACTGTAACCTTTTGATCTGCTTTATATCCATCAAAATTTTGGTCTGTGGTGAGTGCCTTGATGCAACGTAACATAATGTTGGGAATATAATGCGATGCCACAGCTAAAATTTAAAGGCGAATGCTCTTATTTTTGGCTTAATCACCCACTGTCAATTTGGACAGCAAATAACCAATTTAAATTTATTGGAGTGCATGGAAGCCACTCAGACAATAAAGTATCGGCAGTGTTTGTGAAATGGGAAACATCATTTCTTGTTGGCTATTCAAAACTATTTTGAACAGTTGAGACTGGTTTTGCTATCCCCTTTATGTTTACAGAAAAATGTGATTGTGAGACTGACATATCATTCCATCCATCTTTAGATAACCTTTTATTTTTTGCTTTGTTGTTTGCTTTTTTTTATAAAGATTTTTACTGCGATTGGTCTTCCTCTATGGCAGTGAACTTTACATGATTCATGAAAAATGCAGCTCGTTTAAAGTTAGCCTGCTCCATTTCTAGAAGATTTCTATGCTAAAATGGGAAAGAGATTGCACAATTATGATTCTAAAGGAGAATGCCCAAGATAGAGAGCTGAGGTTTCAGCAAGAAGAAACGCTGGGACCAGAGTTGCTGGGGGCTTTCTACTCAAGGAAGAATCTGCCATAATGAATGTCTTCACTTTTAGGTCTCGTTTAGGTTTTATGTTGCTTCCCTCAAAAGCAGCACAATGGTAGCACATGGATGATCCAATCCAGCACCAAGATAAGAAGAGCTGTTCGGTGCCTAACACCCAGCCACTCCTCCATGTGGACCCAAGAACACGTTCAGATCAAGATAGCAGCAGGTATTTTATGAATCTAGGTGTTAAGATTTGAAAAATCTTCCAGTCGTGGGTGTTGTGTGTCTGCTCGCTTGCAGAAGGGGCTTTCTTTTTTAAAGCAGCTTTAATTCAACCTCTGTTTGTGCACACAATTAGATGAGGAGATAATTTCCAAGCACAATGACTTGCAGGTGCAAATAGTGATATAGATAACAAACTATCTGATCTGTGGGCACAGATAGATAGTTAGACATCTAGAATCCTTATGTGCAGCCATAAATAATTGCATCCTCAATTATTTATACAAATAAAGAAAGAAGGCCAGCCTGGGGTGGGGAGGGGGTGGATGATTGGGAAGAGGAAGAAAAAAAATCAGCAAAGCAAAACGGCACTTGATGCAGAACTGGTTATTTTGGTGCTAAGCCCTGAGATTTTCCAAATAGAGAGGCAACATTAGGATTTCACATGGCTGCCCTTCTTATGCCAAATATGGATCATTTATATTGTATTAAATACAAGTCCTATTTAAATTTAAGATTGCTGTAGGATTTGCACCACAGCAGGTGAACTGATACAGCCACTCTTGTACAAAATGACAGTATGAACCCAGAAAACAGTGAATTTCTTCAGTGCATTTGATGGCTGTTTGGAAATAGTTCCTGCTACATTTGGCATTCTTTTTTTATTGTGTCTGTTCAGTGCACGGATGAAGTTATAGAGATGCCTGATGTTTCCCTCCTCCAAAAACAACCCTGTTAGACTAGACAAAGGCTAAATAGATTGTTATACAATGGGAAGAATCCTTCCTCTGGACTACTCAGACATACACGTGCAATAATATCAAATATCACATAAATTCTACTACCGTGTTATAGCCATATATGGAAACTACTATAAATACTGTGAAGTTAGGAAAGAAAACTACTTAAAAGTTTGCATAATCATTTTGAGCACCATCCGTTCCCAACGTGCACATACATATTGCAGAGATCTTTCATCACATGAACACACACAGATATCTTCCATAGGCTCATGCCTCATTTAGAGCACAAATGATTGGTTTGATGCAAAACTATCTATGTTTCATTTTATTTCAACTGCTTTGTCCTTTGTAATACTATGGCACTTAGGTCCTTCTTGGAATTCTAAACCTATTTGTATGTTTCTGTGCAGCATTCACAGAGCAGAACTTTAGGAGTGTTTATGTCCTTATTTCACTTTACAAGACTCATTGGAAATAAGAGGGTGTCATTCTCGTAGTTGAAATGAACACAGTGGGAATCTTCAAGAACAAAGAGATTAAGATCAGAAGAATCTACTAACTTGGTACATCTACTACAAGAAATTTAGAAGCTGTTTTGTGGTTCTTTTTTCAGAATACTGAGAGATGATACTTTATTGAGTCAGAAATAGACCCCCATTAGTTTCAGCTAGAGGCCTGAACAGCCAGTTTTACTGTGGTTTCTTGGGGTCTCTGGTCAGACCTCTAGCAAATGAAAAGCAGTCAGTACTGATAAACCATAAGGCAAAAGCAGAAAACTAACTCCCTGCAATAAAGTAGAGCATGATGTCAACACTGAAAGAACTTCCACAACAGACATGTGTGCATGCATTGCTCATTTAAATCCATGCAGTACTGATAGCTCCTAACTTCTGAATGCCCATCCAAACCACACAGAGATTAGAAAACACTGAGTTTGTGTCTTATTTTTATTAAAGTTTTTATTATATTTAGAAGCCCAAACCAAACTCAGAAATACTGTATAAACATGGCATATAGATTTCTGCTTCTTCATGGTCTCCGTCTGCACCAAGAAGAACCAAGACTAGTTCTCATCTTGCCCTTCCCAAGTTCTCCTTTTGTCTATGCAGGCAGCCATTCCCAGCTCTTCCCTCTCAATTTGCCTCTACACACACATGAACTCTTATTACTGGCAGCATTAATTCGGTTAGGATGATAGAAACACATTCAATACTTGCACTCCAGAAAAACATCTTACTGATGAGGACTAAGAGTTTATAATTGTGCATATGAACCTCTTACACAGGTTACAGTGTGGTATGGGCTGAGAAGTAGTATGAAACTACTCTTCTTCCTCACCTTTCTTTCCTCGTCAGCCATCCCTCCTTTAATCCTTTATCTTCTTCCATATCCTCTGCATCCCTTTTCATGTTGTTAATAAGCTTCACTGTGTCCTTTCCTTAAACTTGACATCTATCCCCAGAATAAAGATTTTAAATACAAACCAGCAAAAGTACACAGCTAAGAAGACTGATATCTTTAATTGTGCAAGTTTCTCCTTTGTCTTCCTTTACATATATAGCTCTCTTCAGATGGCAATTACTCAGGGCAAAGCAAGTCCCTGGGCTCTAGATGTGTATCTTGGAAGTGCCTGGCATATTTTATCAGTTACTATTGGATAAAACCCACATAGTAATAATAGTCATTTTGTTGGTTTTTATTGCCCACGTTATGCATGCGATTGTTACTTGTGTGAACGCGTTGCTATGACAAAGGACTTCCCCTATGCAACAAAATCTGGCTTTGATAGCTACTGCAATGGTTGGAAAGGACTATCGCTTGATCAGGTCACCTTTTTTAATTGATAGTTTATCAGATATCATTCTAAGGCAGTCCACTTAAAAATACTACTACAGGTGCAACATTTGGCACCTGCTCCTCGTGCTTCACAATATCCATGGTTCACAGCAAATGTGCTATGGATGTTTGCACAGTTATTGGTGAATTATAGTCTTATATTTTGTTTTAAGAGTGGATTGAAAAAATATAGCCCAATTGCTAGACATTTCCTTGCCTAACCTCTTTCTACACAAAATCAAAAGTTTTATTTCTTTGTCTTCTAGGAGAAGTCTGGCCTCAGAGGCAATATAGAGTGCAATATATTGTAAACACTCAAGCACAATATCTGATTTGTATGTAGTTCTTAAATGTTATATTGTTTAAAAGAAGAAAAAAGTTACTCAAAAACCCATTACAGCCTAACACAATAGTAGAGCCTTGAGGGTGGTCTGATGAAGATGATTGTAAACTGTGAATCTTCACTTGAGATGCCATCCACGGCTCAAATTCAGAGGGACTGCAACCTACAACTATACATTTGGATTTTATTTTGCAATGGAGAGGATAAACAGCTTTTATTTTTAAAGACAAACATTTGTGCTTGTGGTACGGGTTTCAAAAATGTGAAGACAACACTAACCCATAAAGCAATGCCTACTCAAATGCACAGAGAAGTTGAGAAAGCAGTCTAAGGAGATGTTGTCAGTTTATCCCTTCAAGTGCTCAGTGATAAATAGTTGAGACATCTATTAAGGATGTTGAACATCATTATCCTTTCACTTTTCACATTGTTCCAAACTATTTCTAAAAGAGATGGAGAATGTCCAGTCTAGGTCTGATAAACCATTCTTAGAAGATATGGGATGATTTCTTACAGAAATCAGGTCCTTATTCTGTTCTGCACTCTACCCAGAGGTCCAGTGACTGTCCCTTTTCTTGCATTCTATGTATTCCACTTTTGCTCTTGCCCACAAGCAGTGAAATTCCCTTTTCTAAAGAAATGAGATTCTGGAATTATGAAGTAAGCTTGGTGTTACAAGTTCTGGATGTGCCAGTGGTGGCACAGCTGAGCTCCAAGGTCAGGAGCAGAGCTGGGGTTGTCTGTCAGGGAACACCACCCACCAAAACTGCATTCCCAATCTGCTGCAAATAAAAACTCCTTTGCTAAGCCACCATCATCTTTTTTAAGTCATGGGGATCAGGAGAGGTGCCTAGAGACTGGAGGTTAGTAAATGTCACTCCAATCTTAAAAAAAGAGTAAGAAGGAGGACCCAGGTAACTATAGACCGGTCAGCCTCACCTCCATCCCAGGAAAGGTGATGGAGCAATTTATCCTAGATGCTGTCTCCAAGCACATCAAGGACAGGAGGGTCATTAGGGACAATCAGCATGGCTTCACCAAGGGGATTGGACTAGATGATCTTTCAAGATACCTTCCAATCCCTAATGTTCTGTGATCCCCTTCCACACACCAAGCTGCCACTCTTAGAAAGCAAGTCACATTGTTTCCTCTATTCGTCCTCATTTTAGTCCTGGTATTGTCAGAGACAACTTGGAATAGGAAAAAAAATGGAACAAAACAAGATCTTAGCTTTGAATATCTCAAATTTCAAGGGGTTTTAAAGCCATAGTTGAGGCAAACATGGATTTCCATAGAGCCCTAAATAACTAAGACCCTAACTAACATGACAATACAGTCATGTGCACAATATGAGAGTGTCATTGCACTTATGATTTCTACAGTAACAGATCTGACAAGGCACATCATGGTTCTCTAGAAGAGGAATCCATTTGCTGGGTTTTATAGGAATTCTAGCTTTTAAATAAAGAAAATATCTAGATTTTCTGTTCCCTTAGATGGACATGGAGAAAACAGAAACAATACAGATGGATTAAAAAGGCAGAAGGTGATGTTAATTAGAATTTTAACATTACCATCATATTTTTCTCGTGACTCTTTCAATATTTCTTACAATAAGCAATACATTGTCAATATAAATTCTCAATAGGAATGTGGCTTAATAACATGCAATTGGCTTTTTACCAGGTTCCGCTGGAGCAACTTCTCTGCCATCTGAGCAGGTTTTCTGCTAAATGCCACTGAAGTGGCGTCACTTCAAAACAACACCAGAGAAGGTTTTATTTGGCTTTTTTGGGCTTTGTTTTTTGCTTACAAGTGACTTCAGCGG
This sequence comes from Phoeniculus purpureus, assembly GCA_028565055.1. Taxonomy (NCBI): domain Eukaryota; kingdom Metazoa; phylum Chordata; class Aves; order Bucerotiformes; family Phoeniculidae; genus Phoeniculus; species Phoeniculus purpureus. The sequence continues at coordinate 25,431,443 of JAOXOE010000602.1, read as the reverse complement.
AAAGAACCGCTGCCTGAAAATAACAGCCTGAGATGTGGTACCTAGAAATTACCATGGCCAGGCAGTGAAAGGTTTATGAAAGGTACTCTTTGAGATAAAAACATCATGTATTTGAGGCCAACATCCATGTAATATTGTGAAGTACTCACTAACAACAAACTACCATATGTCATGCAACCCTGCCTACACTGTTTGGAAACCAGTTAATACTTTTTCCATTTACTGCTTTACACAAGAAGGGAGAAGGAGAAGGTTTAACTATCAAGTCCTCTTTCCTATTCCTTGAGAAAATTTAGGTTTCTGTAGTAATCAGACATAGTAATATTTATTCATGAGTTTATCTGAAAATAAACCTACACTCTTCCACTGCTGTATTATGTAGCTGAACGTGAAGTGCCCTCAAATATAGCCTCTTCCATGGTTTCCTTTATGTACTTTGGTGTGCACTTAGTTTTAGATAACAAAACTGAATTACAGAATCACAGAAAATTAGGGTTTGGAACGGATCTTGAAAGAACATCCAGTCCAATCCCCCTGCCACTCTAGGATCACTCAGATCCAGTTCCATGGGACCATATCCAGGCAGGTTTGTATATAAAGTGCATTTGCTATCATTTAACCATAATATTTTACATATTTGACAAATTCATAAAGCTAGAAGACACGATGACACCCATGCTATTCAAAATTATCCACTTGGGACAGATTAAAGATGACATTTTCATTTTGTATTGAGGATTTCTCACACTTTATCAATTCAGCATTAAATTTTAGCAGCACAGCAAATATGCTAGGCTACTTTTATTTAGTAGTAAAGTTGAAGTTGGGTCTGCAGAAGGTGCATAAAACCAGTAAAAAATGTTAAGTGAAGGCTTGAAATAATGTATTGCCATAAAGAAAGACGTATTAACACATGTAATTTTGTTTTATACTGATCATGTTCCAAAATAACCTTAATTTAAGAGATAAATCAAACCAATGATTTAGTAAATTTATAGACAGGTACAAAGGCTTTTGCAAAATGTGATGGGAAGATAAGTTATCTATTGTTTCAACTTCTAATATACATGTGTAAAGCATTTACTAGTGTACTGCTTTATAAACAGCACAAGATGGAAGTATCTGAACACTTAGGTTGTCACCTTAAAACAAACTGTCACACATTTTTCTTCACACATTTGAAACCCAACTTATCAACCTTAACAAGTGTTGTTATCAAAAGAATTTTGGTGCCTTTGTTCTTTCCCTTTTGCAAGTAAATTACACTTTTAGGATTTATTAAGACAAGAAACAATTTTTGAATAGCAGGTCAAAACTCTCTATGGAAAAATTCTCATTACTTTCTAGCCTGAAGCAGTATTTACCACTCCAACTTATCCATCTTTTTCCTGTTTTTTATATATCTATATTTCCAGAATCTTGTTTCTGTGCCTAATGCTATAACATTGCAGCAGTTTGTTCAAAGCAACACTCTTATTTTTGCTCTTAGCCGGTGCTATACAAACCCTGATCAATTATTGAAGTGTAAGCCCTGAAGTAACACAGCCATTACTGCAGCAGGCAGATAAAAATGGAACACTTTTAGCTACAGTATATTTACTTTAGAGTTTCAGCAAACAAACCAACAAGTTAAACTACCTTGTCTTTCACTTTGTTTGATGTACTAATATTTCCTGCATGTTCAAAAGTCTTTCTTTTAAAAACAAAGTTCCAGAGATGTTATGGCTGCTTGTTTGTGTGAATACCTACACTTAAATATTTGCATGAAACAGCCTTGAGATACAGAGAAGGCAGCATTAAAGTAGTACAAATCTAATACAGAAGCTGCTATCTGTACTGCCATAAGAGCCACAATCTTTTATGAGCTGTTCGGTATTTTAAGTTCGCCAAACTGCAGAGCCTGCATCTTGTAATGACATTAAAAATGATGCTGGAAGGTATCCTAAACAACAAACAACATCACTGAGAAAAGTATTCATTAAAGAAAAGAGGGAAAAAAACCCAAATCAAATTAGAAGGTGTTGGAAATTTCTCATGAAAAATCAACTGTTAATCACTTGTGGACTTTTCTAATTCTACAGCTCACTTCTTTACTCACAAAGGAGTGCCCAAGATGTAATTTTTTGTTAAAATGCTTTCTTATGTAATTATACAGAGTCTTTTTGGTAGCGACGCCAGTTCAAGACTACAACTATTCATCTTCTGATGGTGCTGCATGTGCATCTGCACACAAGATATAATGTTTTTCAGTTTAAATGTCTGTTCTGGGTTTTAAGGACTAAATGATAGTGAAGATGACTGGAAACGTTCCAGATTTTCGTATATAAACTGCTTAGCAAAACCAAAAATTAGTACTTATGCTATAGAACTAATAATGTTTGACATTTGCATTTTATCACATACAACATGAAGAGCGGGAAGAACTTGTCCCAGGAAGTTTGAGGAAAACTATAAAAACTCTGTTTTAGAAATGGATGTTTAAAAAAAGCCTGTAGAGTTTTGCTCAGTTCTCAGCTGTTCTTTTTTTTTTCCAGTTCCCAGAGGAAAGCAGGCTGCGGGGCTTGCAAACACCATACGTGAACAGTTTATGAAGAATGATCTCATGAATACATAAGCATGCCATCACATCCCACTTCAAGGCATTTGGTAACTGGATGTAGTAGCCACGAGTGAAAAGACGTTTTATGCGCTTAAGTGTCTTCATCGGTTTGGAGAAAACCCAGAAATAATGCTATGAAGGGGTTCATGGGGTGGTTTTGGGATTTTTCTATAGGCAAGAGGGTATAACATTTACATCCATAAGAATATTCAGAGTTACTGTCACTGACTTTGGTAGTGTTACTCCTTCACACAAGTAGTGTGTCTAGAGCCACACAGGCATAGCTCACAATTTCCTTAAATATCTGCACTTTCCAAAATTTATTCTAGCTTTGAAAATATGACCAAAACAAAAAGGTACCCATCCTTCTGAGCCACAGAGAAAGCAACTGGGGCTATCTGCAAATCATAGAACACTGGTGCTACTCTGACCCTGTTGGAGGTACTCCAGCTGATAGGAAGCAGCCAAATAGGAACACTGTCTTTGCCCAGAGGTGAACAGGTAAGCCTTCCACACCACTTTTTTTCTCACTTCTGGATGTGAGATGAACCCAACCCCTTCAAATGCGAGTGACAAAACAAGTACACATCTATGTGGGGCGCAGGTCCATACAGATGTTGTAGAAAGAACTATTTCAAAATAAAACCCGCAAACTTCTTTACAAAGGCATATCCATAGGCAATTACCAACCAACTGCCTGTTTTCACCCTTCATTTCAACACATCCTGTTTTACAAATCTGGAAATCACCATGAACATAAACAACTTCTTTATCTTCAGTTTTATTTTTTTAGGCAGTACGTCTGAGCCTGGTAACATATTCAAGGTATGCCTCAAACACTTGGAAGCAAAAAACCTTTCCATTTGAATGTTAGATTCACTGAAACTGGAGGTAGCCAATTTGTTGTTGCAAGCGTCTGTGCTATTATTTTTAGAGCTTTCTGGCAGACAGCTTATGAAAGGTGGTTTGTATAAAGCAGCAACATGATTTGAAAAAGTGCAAAAAGGGAATCTATAGTGATGCATGTTTTTTGTGAAGCTGCTCTTTATTTAAACGCTGCAGTGGAATATAGGAACAGGCTGACTGGATTTATGAGGTGTGAAGCTATGTCTCATAATGGTTAACATTAGAATCACAATGTAGACCTGAGGTCAGACTCCAGATACTACATTAGCCTTCTTACTTTTTAGAAAATCTGGAGCCTTCATTATTACTGTAGCTTTTATTAAAACAAAGATGCTGGTGAGGCTCACTGCTTGTTTCAATTGAGTTAGGAAAGTAGGACTAGGTCTTTGAAAGTTTAGTTTTTCTCATTATTATGCTCATCCATGCTTACCTTTTCTCAGAGAAGCTCTGTATGCTTATGTGGGGATGTACCAAAACCACCTCCTTTTCACAAAACCTATCTAAAATAACCCAACCATGGATAGCCTCTCCTGCACTCACCAATTTTAGACAGATATGCAACAAAATAGACATGGTGTGAGTTAAATCAGATACATAGCCCTCTAACCCTGAATAATGCAATGAAATAGACATGGTGTGAGTTAAATCAGATACGTAGCCCTTTAACCCTGAATCTGGGTAATCACCTTTAACAAAACACAAGTTGTGCTCATGTCCTCTCTTTTGTAACTGTGTTCACTACAAGCACTGAACAAGAGCCACTATAAAGAGGGTTGCCTTGGGGAGGAGATCACAGTGCTGCACCTGAAGAACAAAAGATTCTCAAGCATGAGGTTCAGCTGGCTGGAGAGAGCTTGGGGAAGGAGAGGAAATCAATGGATGCTCTGTTTTGACATTTATCCCACAGTTCACATGCCATCAGCAAGAATTTCTGGTTGATTGGTGACTCCTAGAAGCCCTTCTCCTACAGGCAACTTGAGGATCTCAGAGTCACAAGAAATCTTTGAGTCTAACATGGCTACATGGACTGGTTATTCTTAGCAGGCAACAAACTTTTTCTTTTTTTCTGTTTAGAGGAGCATAAGGTTTATTACACATGAGTACTATAGTCCTTCTGCACGCACGTGGCAAGTCTGATGTTTCCTGGAGCTACCAGGTTTACTTAGTTAGGACAACAAGACCCACCCTGACCTGCAGGACACCAGCTATCTCACACCCTCAGAGAACACTACTGAGCTGTGCTACTCCTTTGTGAGCCCAGGAAGACTTTCCAAACTTAACTGCAAATGGAAAGTTCCCTCCCTAGTTACACCAGGACACAACAAAGGAAAAGCAAAGTTAAGCCAGACAACATGAAACTAACTCTGTGAGTACATGGAAAACAATTATTAAAACAAGAAGCTCACCTCTTCCCACAAAGCCCAACAAAAATATAGTAGCAGGCTATAACTACAATTCTGCCATTTCCCCTGTTCCACCTCCAGTCCTATTACACAGAATCACAGAGCATTAGAGATTGGAATAGACATCAAAAGATCATCCAGTCCAATCCCCCTGCCACAGCAGGATCCCCTAGATCAAGCTGCACAGGAACATATCCAGGTGGGTTTTAAACATCTCCAGAGA
>JAOXOE010000602.1:25379206-25426212 GCA_028565055.1 Phoeniculus purpureus | reverse complement strand
CCCCATCCCTGGAGGTGTTTAAGGCCAGGCTGGATGAGGCTTTGGCCAGCCTGATCTAGGGTGGGATGTCCCTGCCCATGGCAGGGGGATTTGACTAGATGATCTTTCGAGGTCCCTTCCAATCCCTAATGATTCTATGATTCTAAGTCTTTTATTATAGATACCCACCAAGGTAAAGGTTAACTTGCTCTGAGTTATCATTTCATAACTCAAAGCCTGTTAAGTGGCAAATGATTCAGTCTGTCTGTGGCTACTCTTCTTTTACAGCCTGCCTGCATCTGGCCACCTGTCCTTAGACTCTGGGTCCTTGGACTTCAGTACAACCTTCTTCAGAAAAAGTGGTTGTAGAACATACTACCACTGTGTGGTCGCAACTTATATGAGCCATAGATATATATACCAAAACTTCACATGGAGAGAAATGCTCTCACTAGTAAAGCTTCACACCTGCATGTTTTTCAAATGATTTCTTTGTTCTGAACAAGGTGTCTTCAAGAAATTCATTATAATTTCATCATAAGCCTCTTTCCCTCCAAGGAGGTTTTTTATTTTGTTTTGTTTTTTTATGTATCAGCACTGGAGTATTTTAAATTGTTAAATTTCATTTATTTTAAATGTGCCGTTTGAATAGAGTTGCTCAGTTTTATATTACTTTTCTGTATAAATAAAACACCTTAAAAATTAAACACAAAAACTGCTCTCAGATGTAGGAACACAGTTTTTATGCTACAAAAGGGTGGGTTTACTCTTCAAGGAGATTGCATCAGTTCCGAAAGATTAAAGGACAACAAGATCTACATCTTCTAGTTGTTTACTTTTTATCTCTAAAACAGTGGCCATGAAATAGACAAAAACAGTGCCTGGGCTGTATCAGGTGAGCCATTTCCATATGGAGGAGTGAATACCACTTCCCACGGCTGTGGGAAGACCTTGCCTTGAATATCCATGTGCAAGAAGTTTGGACTGAAACTGGGGCAGATTCAAAAAGGGGCTATTTGAGATCATGAGGAAAAAGAGCACCAGCCTATCAGAGGAAAGACAACTCCAAACCTCGGCTGGCTTAGTCTGCCAAACCAAGCAGGAGAAGGAATAAGACTGTCTGCAGCTCTGTTTGGGGTGATACACCTGAGACAGAAAAGAACAGCTGGAAATAAAGAGCTAGCTAAATGCTGACACCAGAACACACTTGTATCAAGAGTCCTGAAAATTAGAATGCTTTCAGCTTGAAAACTGAAGTTTTGGATCATTCTTCCAGTCTGAGCTGAGGGGCAAAAACACTACTACTGAATTTCATTAATTATGAAAGGAATCAAATGAGGTAGTTGTTTTCAAGAACTGGGGAATTGATTCAATGCTACAAAAAGTCTGTCTGAGGCAGATAATGCCATGTTACACTTTTCAATAACAGTAATGCAAGTGAATTCCTCTTGGGTGAATCCCGGGCACAGTTAAGACAATGGCCAATGGAATTAATTAAATGGAGCCAAATATCCTTGGTGGTGAGGGGAGCTGCTCATATGTCATAGTGTTCTCTTCAGCATCAATATTTAAAGCCAGCTAGCTGGAACCTTTTACTTAATTGAGAAACAATACAGTATTTAACCCTTTGGTGGGATTCCACCCTTCAGCTTGAAGAGCCATAATCTGTTTATCTGGCACCTCAGTGGGCAGCTGGTGGAACCAACTCTACAAAGCACATTCTATTTTGAAGCAGAAACACACCCTGTCCAGGACACAGTACCGTGATTTCATACATTAAGCTGGTCTTTACATATCTGGGATTGGAGATCATAATTTACATTAAATACATTGTCTAATCTGGAAGGTACAAGCATTCAAATTATTTCATCATAAGGGAAAAAGGTGAGTCTGGGCAGCAGATAGTCCTCTCTAGAGTCTGATTTGCAATCACTCTGAGTTTAATTTAGACTTCTATAACCTAAAAACCTCCTTAATTTCATCACATTCCTTGCAGAGTATGGAGAGGATTGCATCTGGATTAGTTATAAATAGTAGGGAAACCTCAGACTACAGAGTAGCGTGAGAATCATTGTTTCTGGCTACAAACGTGCAGCCGTGGTAATCATTTCAATAATCACCGTGAGAGGCTTCAGAATTAGCCTTAAGGGAGTGATGGAAAGCTGGATTGGCTCTTCCTTCCCAAAAACCCAAAGCTCAGCAAGTCACAGAATCATAGAATCTTAGATTCATCATGGCTGGAAAGGACTTCCAGGACCACCAAGTCCAGCCCTCATCCCAACGTCTCCCTAACCCCGAGACCATGGCCTCAAGAGCTCTAGCTACTCGGTTCTTAAACACCTCCAGGGATGGTGACTCCACCATGGGCAGCCTCTTCCAGTGCCCAACCACTCTCTCAGGAGAGAATTTCTTCCTAAGATCCAATCTAAACTTTCTCTGACTCAACTTGAGGCCATTTCCCCTCATCCCATCATTAGTAATTTGGAAGAGGAGATCGGCATCAGCCTCGCTACAACCTCCTATCAGGTAGCTGTACTCGTTGACAATTGCAATAGTTCTAACTTCTTTCCAAAGGCAGCACACTGAAATTTTTCCCACTGCAGAGCAAATGCCTGCATCTATTTAGGTGCTATCTGTTGTTACCTCATCTTCATTCCCTGAGGAGGATATATACAGAGACGGAGGTATAATGATGACGCAAGTGATGCAAGGCCAAGCAGGTGTAACTCTCTGTATAATTTTAAACTATAAAAAAGTTTTGCACAATATGCATCAAACTTTTGGTTTACTTCCTAAAGTAAGCAGAGATCCACTTAGAATCATAGATTCATTTAGGTTGGAAAAGACCTTTAAGATCATGAAATTAAAGCATTAACATGGTACTGCTATATCCATGGTAAGGAGTAAAGAATCTGCACCACACCAGCACAAGAGCTGTTGACAGTTGGGCTTAAAAGTAATAGAGTCAGCACAAATATCTTTCCCTCACCACTCCACTTTCAGTACACGGAGAAAGCTTCAACATTACTTAAAACCCTCACAATTTCATTGTGATTGCTTTTACTGAAGCAAGTAGCCTGGATAAGAGGAGACTCAGGGGGCACTTTATCACTCTATAGAACTACCTTGAAGGGAGGTCATAGTCAGGTGTGGGTCGGGCTCTTTTCCCAAGCAGCTAACAACAGAACAAGAGGAGTTGGCCTGAAGCTGCACCAGAGGAGGGTTAGGTTGGATGTTAGGAAGCTCTTCTTCATGGAAAGGGTGATCACACACTGCAATTGATTGCCCAGGGAGGTGGTGGAATCGCCATCCCTGGAGGTGTTTAGTGACAGACTAGATGTGGCACGTAGTGCCATGGTCTATCTGATGTGGTGATGTTGGGTCATAGACCGGACTGGATGGATCAGTAGTTCTGTGATTCTATGTGTGTGTGTGTGTTTGGAACAACTACCACATGTTTTTCCAAAATGTAGTTTTCTTAAACACTGTCAGTATGTGTAGTTCAGAAGGGAAAAAAATATCTTAATCATGGCTATCCAGTCTCTGCTTGCCTGCGTATCGAATCTGTCTTGCATGCATATGTAGGAGTTTGTTTTGTTACAAAAAATATATGGTATCTCGCTCACTCTGTTTTGGAACAAAGAAATACGGATTTGTAACGTCATCCCCCACCCCCCCAATCTTTTCTTTTTTTTTCTTTAAACTTAAGTCCTTCCGTAGTGTTTTGAACAAACCTAAAGAGATTTTAAGACAGACATTTTGTATTACAACGTTCCCATGGGCCGTATGTATGATCATCTTTACTAAAGCTCCTTTCAGTCCCAGTTGAATAAATATGCATTTTATTTCACTAATCTTGAAACAACAGGAATAAAGTTTACCCAGGTCTTTTATACCTCAGAGAACAAAACAAATACTACAAATCTTTAGAGAGAAAGGATATACAAAAGGGCTTGAGGTGAATGTTTCAAAGCAAATACTCTTTAAACGATGTGCAAATTATTTCAGCACTTGAACATGATTTATGAAAGGGGATTAGTCTGCTGAAACAAGAACCCAGTTTAAACTGTTGGGTTTTAAAGTCAAAGATGAGAAGCATTTGCTGGAAAAGGCAGACGAAACCGGATAGTAATCTATAGTGAGGATTTCTGATTGATTTTCTTTAACTGACTCGATCTTACATGAGCTGTCACTGTCATTCACATATAACTGTGGCGGGCAGCATAAAATACCTTCTTTTATGATATAATTCCCCATAAAAATGAAGTATGCAATAGTGATAATTAAGTAATAATGAGGTAATTAATAACTCAGTGACCAACTCTCTATTTACTAGTATGCCCCCCATAAAGGAGCACAAGGAAGATGAAACAATTAAAGATTATCTAAGCTCAAACAGATAACTTTTCCAGAGAGTTGTGTGTCAGTGAGCAGACCAATGAGTCACAGGTCACATCTATAATAATACATTATATTTTATTGTAATATTCTCACATACTCTTCACATAATGGGTAAGAGCTACTCTTAAGTACTATAAAAATGATCACTTTTATGTAATTGTAAAGATTAATAAGTGAGCTAACTTCTCATGGTTCTATAATGACCCTGCTGTTCTGGTAGGTAAAGGAAAATTTAATGATCCTGCTCAGATATGATTAATATCTAACTTTTTCCTGACTAAAAATCTGGACTTGGTTCAATAAAAATGAATTAAATGAACATGCACTGAATTCTCTGCCAAATGTTTATATGGAAGTTGGTTATGCCCAATTTAAAAATATGCTTTTTCAACCCAAATAGTAAACTCTGGAAGGATTTTGGAGAGTGAAGTAGAAATAAAACAAAGAATTAAGGAAACATTATATTATAATTGATGGAAACAGGATATCCACATTCAGAAAAAAACCCCCCATTTTAGTTGAGAACTAGCCACAGCCAGTTGTGATTTTGGGTGCAACATAATCTCCTATTAACAGTGGAAGCAACACAATTTGTTTCTGGATTTGGCATGTTTTGCTTCCAAAATGCCAATATTATGACTTCTTTGTTGCTGAATCAGTATTTCCCCAAGCTCTAAAAAAGACTGGACCTATACTAAGTGTTACAGAGAAACTTAAGAGCAAAAAAACACATCCAAAAATAAGTGTAGTCCCCATAGCCCAAACGAAGCCTGCCTACATCACGTTGCATTTTCTTTTCATGGGGTATTTTTTTCAGTATCTGAAGCTGACTGCATTCCTGTCAATGCAATAAAATTAAACGCCTCCAACATCAAGCTGCAGAGTGACAAAACTAACACTGCAGTAAGAAACTGCGTATTTGCATGTAGTTTTCCTTTTGATTTCTGTTGTAAGTGTTGACACTGTGAGTGCTGTACTGATGTACATCACTTCTTTGCTTCTTGGTATTATTAAAAGTAATAAAAGTGACCTATACATAATGGTAACGTTGTAATGGAAGAATACTCACTTAATAACATTCATTTGTCTTTGAAACTCACATCTAACTACAACAAATGGGCTGGGAAGGGGAAAGAATACAGACCTCATCAGAGCTAACAAAGAAATTGAGTGATTTCCACTTCTACTGTTCTAATTACCACACCCCTTACCACTGAAGTAACAGGATGTGGATGAAGGACTCTGTTAGGTTTCAGCAGAATCAGGCCCTCAACACATTTTGCTCAGCCAGTAAAACCTCTCTCTACACCCTAAGATTTGCTCTCCCAACCTACTGTCCTCTACACGTAATAGAAATGAAGACAAAAAAAAAAAATCACACCAGCTCCTTTCTCAGTGCTGCCTGTAATGAGGTGGCCTTTTTCTAGGATCTCTAAATGATTTCAACCAAATAAGTTGCTGGCTTTTTTTCCTCTTGCTGTTACGCAGCTGAAGACATGCAAATACATGTGTCTGTGCCCTGAGAAACGTCCTTTCCCTCTGCAGAGAAACAATAGCCTCAGCAAAGCAGGGCTGCCATAAAAATACCCAGACGTGTGCAGGGACAAACTTTAAACTCTTGAGCAAAACTTTGGGAGCACCACAAGGAGCCAGAAAGGGTCAAAGCTCCACTGAATATTCTACCTCTTCCATCATGTCCACTGAGAGACCAAAATAGGTTTCTACTGCTGGGTTGGATTTTTTTTTCCCCAAAACATACTGTACAGACTTAATTACCTAACAAAGTGCATTGAGAGATGATTCTGGATGTTTTAGCAGTTACTCAGGAATATTTACATGCCGTGATTCAAGTTTAAAAATCCAGCCTTCTGAAGCACAGAACAGAAAGTGAAACAAGAAAAGCAACACTGGGCGATTTTAGAGCACACACAAAGTCCTCGGCTAAAAGTTAGGGATGAGGAGCCTGACTCAAACTGCAGCTTTGAAGAAACCAAAGCAGATGTCAGAGCCCAGACAACTTTGTAGCAAATAGCCAAAACAGAATTACTATCTAAAGGTTATTATTTTTCTCTTGATCAAGAAGATGCATATTCCGAGACCCTGCACTGCAGCCATTCCCCAGAGAAGCATGCAAGGGCTGTGCCATCCCACAGTGATGTGAGGCCCTTTGGGACTGTAAAGACCCTATTGAAAGTGCAAGAGGAATTTAGGTAGGGAAAATATCATTATTTGAGTTGGCCGTTGGCCAGGGTGTCGGGGCTAAGACCCCAAAATCCTAACGAAGAGCGGAAAGGAATCCAAGCCTGCTGTTTTATATGCATGACATGTCGGCTTTGCTGTCAACTTCTCCTTCCACCCCTTGGCTTTTGTCCACTTTTTCCACCTGTTGCAACTTGTCCTTATTCAAGCTGAGCGCTGGAATTGTCTTACTTTGGTATCGCGTTGTGTCTGGCACAGCGGCGCCCCGATCCCCAACTGCTCTTATTGAGACACTGAAGTGATCATGACCAGCAAGAATACTTCACCCCTCACTAAAACTTTCCTTTCTACACGTGTATCTATTTATATATATTATTTTTAAACCCTAATGCTCTAGCTGTGGCTCCTCAAGCTAGAGTTCAACTCTGGAGGAGGTTTTCCAAGATCTGTTGCAGGGCTGCCCAACTAACCACTGGGTTTTAAGTAAAGTGTTCTTGAAGATAAGAAAAATATGCGAGGAGAAACAATAAAAATAATGCAATTCAATCTTATCAATGCAGGCAGTTCCAGCTTTTATGTGGCAAACAAGGCGATCAAATTGCATTTATCTAATATCACAGATTTTTTAAATGTCTAAAATATTTAATTATTTTGCTTTGGCAACCTAAAGCTGAGGAACAAATTACTGTTCCCACTACATAAGGAAATAACTGACAACAATTAGTATTTATTCTTGTTGCTTTTGTAATAAAAATAGAATTCCATCACTTTCAAGGAAATCTAAAATATTAATAAGAATGTGATGAACTGAGTAAATGTGACGCCATAAGGAAATGATGGAGAACAGGTTGGAAATATAGTGCTTGGGGAATGGATTGCATTATCAAGCTTGTGATTGTGCATTTTGACAAGAGCAGCACTCAGATTGATACGGTAGCCAAAGGGCACTCTTCCTACTGCAAAGCCGTTTGTTTCCATCCGGAAAAGGGGGAGTAGAAGGGGAATTGATCCCCTCCGACAATCGATAGCAACTCCAGCCAAGGCACTTCCACAAGAGGTCACTGCTGAGTGACAAAATTCCCAGATGATGGCCAAAGTGTGAACCACATAGTGACCATGGATAGAAAAAGCAATGTTGAGCTTAGTGGAGAGGGTGGAGTTGGTTTCACTGCCCTGAACATGATAGTCCAGACAGCTCATGTGCTCCAGGAAGGTCTCTTGGTTCTGGGACAGCAGACTGATTACTGGGACCCATGGAATCCTCCCCCACCTCCCATGCACCATGACAATATCTCTGCTTTCAGCCTAACCCAGGTGTCTGGTTTCACGTGGTATAAAATTAACATTGCAGACCACCTACCAGCAGACTCAATTATAATTGGTACTAATTAGGAGATTTTTTGGCAAACCTAGAAGAGAAAAATCCAAAAACCCTACAGTCTGAATGATAACTAAATCACTTGGAAATTATGAAGTTTGCAACTAATTTTAAAAATTATCGGTTTAGAAAGATGCTTATTTGCACTGAAAGGAGTGGTGCTGCAAGGCAGTTTACTTGCACCAAACGTACACCTCTTCTAATGGCGGAGGCTGCTAGGGTGAAAAACATGTTCATTCTGGCCCAGCATTAGCTGCACAGATTAAATAAGTGAAATAGTTGGCATCAGGAGATAAAGAGTAATCTCTATCCATGTATTTGAGAGCAGGATCACAGTTTTACATATTTGGGTAACGTTCCCCAAGGCCATACTTGGTTTCTTCTTAACTCACAAAAGGTTCAATTACAACATGAGCTCAATCCAAACTGGATGAGAAGTCACTGAAAAGTTGCATGACCAAGACGACGGACGTTCTGTGAACTTTGTAAATTGAGCCTGGCAGTTGGAGCCCAGTTTTCAATGAAATCAGTGTCTACAGCTCAAAAAGCATAACTGAGAATTACCATTTGTCCTTGTAGTGTAAGCAGAAGCAATTAGGATTAAACACAAAAACCAAATTCCTGCTACTAAGTCTCTAGGGGCAGTCTCCCTGGTTTTAAATTGAAGAATCAATTACTAGAATACTTTGGGTAGAAGATACCTGTCTTTATAGACTTGTGCTGCTAAGAAATCCAGGGTACAGCAGCACCCAGTGCAAAAATAAAAATTAATCTAAACTATCTGAATACTTCAGTAAAGATTATCAGGTGGCAGGGTTTGGGGTGGGGGGGCACTGCTAAGATATGAGTTACTCATCTTCTGTGATGAACTGGAGGAGTTTTAAGCTATCTTTAAAAATTCTCCTTTGTCTGGCTTTGGCACTGGCAGTAGTGAACAGTATCTGAGCCCTATAAAACTCTAAAACTGTTAAACTTTGTACGAACTTTACAAACACACTCGCAGATATTGCACATATCTTCTCTGTGCTCTGCAGTCAAACTGGACAATGAAACGACCACCTGTTAACTGCTAACAATGTGTCATTACCAGTTCTCATGCCTTTTTAAAGCAATTTTGGCTCTAGCCGCCAATAATTCTGGCTACGATACTTGTGTGAACATTAAGGGCACAGAAAGCCAAAGGCAGAAAACTGACAATACAGTTTGTGCTTAGACTACTAATAAGTGAGTGAATAATATGATTTTTTCTAATTCCACATAATTGCTTGATCTCAAGGGGCCAAAAGAAAAAAAAAAGAAGTTCTGAATACATATTTTCGAAGCAATCCAATCGACGGTATTTAAATGCAGGCTTCGATTCAGCGAGATTTCGCAGCAGAGATTTTCACATTTTTTAAATAGTTTCAATAGCCTTGAACAAAACGGAGGTTATTCAGGATCCTCTAAGGTTTGAAAAGGAACGTAGACTCGGTCTCTGTCACTGCTCATATGCACTTTTTCTGTTTTGCCTGACAAACTATCATTTAAAGATATGTGAGAAGTCTAAATAAATAAATAAAAATTCCCCAAGTGCTGAGGCAGTTCATGGGCATTTTGCTATTAGCTACAATAAGAGCAGAGTCAGACCCTCAAAACTTACCCTGCTCTCAGCCTTATTTTTCTCCCTCTGAGAAATGCAACATAACACACCACACGAAGATATTGGGACAATTTTTCATAAGCTACATCCAGGCTACTTTATATTTTATAACAGAAAGAAAAATCCTATATAAAAAAACAACTAAACCAAACCCCAACAAACCAATCCCAAATGTTCAAGATAATAGGAAAACAACAACGAAAAGCTTTGGTCTGAAAAAAGAGACTCTGTAATGAATGTGTTTGTGTATGCACATGTGCAGATATTTATGATTGTGTGGATAATTAACAGTAAAAATTGCTATGTTGGGTCTTTTTTCATGCCACCCTTTTCTTACTATCTGAGGCTTTGATCCTGCACTAAACACATACAGGCAAATGCCTGCACAGCACTTGGGTACCTACAGGTATCTTGCAGCAGCACACAAGCCTAAAGCTGTCACGGTGCTTACATTTAGAGGCAGGGTGTGAATCTCCTACCAAACAAAGGATAAAAACAAAGATTCAAGAGAAAGATGGAAAAAGAAATGCTGAGTGAGTGATTCAGGGTCACCAGCAGCTCCTGCATCTACTGCCCACAATATCACGAGCATCTCGGTACAAACTAGGGAAGTCTCAATGGAGCAAAGCACATCCCTAGTAGTTTTAAACCACTTTCTTTTCTAATCACACTGACACAAATCAGCCTCAATCCCTGAAATTTAACTTCTGTAAAATTATAGACATATCACTGGTTGTTGGCTACAGAGAAAATGTCACGTCGTTGAGCAGTTTTGTGTATAAATACACAACAGACAAAATTACACTGGCAATTTGAGGTATTTTACTAAAATGGAAACAAAGCAACTGCAACAGACCATTAACATAGGGCTCGTGCTGCTTATTTTTAAAAATAAATGGCTTGAATAAATGTCCTTGCTCCTAAACAAATTTGTTTTGCTTAGGAGAGAGCATCACCCTTTAAAAGTGTGGCGCTAGTAACTGTCTTTACTTAAATGCAAGTTATATATACATCAGCACAGAATGCATTCAGCTTTCAAACTCCCAGCGATCTTCCTTACGTTCTGTACATAATAAAAATTATCTTACTCTGTAATGGCACAGTTATTTAGAAAGGAAAGTTAAAAAAAAAAAGCTTAAAAAGAAATCAGAAAAGGGAAAAGCCTTACTTAAAGATTTTCTGTGCTCGGGCTTTGGTTCTTTGGATTCAGTGTCTAAGCTATTCAGCAACTCGATGCTGGAGGATCTTCTGAGTTTGAACTCCAAATTTCTCGAAGCACCGCTCCGTTCTTTGGGCTGGGAAAAGAATAGATGTAATATATCTATGTCTATGCTTTTAATAAAATTATTGTTTGTAAGATATTACAGAATGCCAGTAGAGAAGCAGAAGCTAACAGACACACACACACACACACACACAGAGGACAAGTGATGCAGTGACTATATAATTTAAGGAAAGTGTAATGCAGAAATTGTCGTATGGCAGGGCTTTTTTGGCCTTGACAGACTGATCTTAATTTCTGAGATAAATTCCCCTTCAAGTGAGGAAAACAAAAGCCCTACTTCTTGAGGCTTTAGAGACCAAAATTATTTCCACATTGCAGGCTACTTCCAAATGCTTGCACAGGGGAAGGTTGTTAAAAATGCCTTTCTGGTTTAGACACTTACAGTAAATATTCTCGCCAACACTATTGTTTTCAAACATCCCTACAAGCTTTGGGTTAAATTCTCGCTTAGGAAGGACAGGGTGCTTTGATATTGCTGTAATTCACTGGTGGGTGAAGTGGCAATTAGGGATCCTTACTAAATGGAAAGAAGAAAAATATGGAAGAAAGGAATAGAGGAAAAAAAATAAAAGAAAAAATACAGGAAAAAATTAAAAGAAAAATTAGAGCCAAAAAAGAATAGAAAAATAGAGGCAAAGAAGAAAAGCAAAAATAGAGGAAAAATAAAAGAAAAATAGAAGAAAAAGGTAAAAGCAAAAGAGGATATTCTATTTTGGCTAATCTCATGGCATTGGGTCAGGTGAGATTTAGCCATCCCAACAGCCTCCAAAGCTGCAAAGCTTTACACACTCATTCAAAGTGGTTTTAAACCTGAAATAAATGCAATGGCCATGGGGTGCTGCATGGTGGCATCCTGTCCTGCACACACAGTCCAGGCAAACCTCAGAGCCCCTGGGTACGGTAATCATTTACGGGTTGTGCCCCACCAGCCACTTGCTGATGATGCTGCAGTTTTACCTTGGTCACAGTAAAAACCCATAATCGATTCTTTCAGCTGTTTAACTGAATAACGTGTTTTTTCAAAAAAAAGGGTATTCCAAGCCTCCATGGAAAACTCCACCCCAAAATCTCTGGTAGGGTATCAATATCCTCACCCACCCAATGAAGTGCACAATATGAAGACATACATCATCAGATCAAACTTTCCTTGGCTGATTATAGCCTCGGGGTAATATAATGTTTGTAGCTCTTTAAGGAAACAGTAGCTGTGTTCACATTAACCCTTACAAAGAGGCTGCCTCTGCCTGCCCTGTCAATTCCATCGGAGCAAAACCTCTGAAAAATGCAAGCAATGGGGATATTTTTCTCTCACCAGATTCTGCAGTGAACAAGTCAGTGCCCTCTCAGAAAAATAGCTTCCTGGATCAGGCAGGGATAGGAGGAAAACATTTGGAATTTGTACTGAGAGTGGCAAAAAAGAAAGAAAAAGCTACAGCTGAATCTGGTTTGGTAATTAAAAACGGTTTTAATAAAATGCAGCCCTGCTTACTCCTAGTAGAAAAACCCCAGTCTTCCTGGGAGAATAACAGCAATCAGTTACAAAGGAATATTAGTTGCTAGTGTTGTTCTTGTGAATAAGTAATACAAAAATTCATAAAAGGCTCCAATGTATTAATAGTTCTATTGAAGATTATATACTGTAGGCTGCATAAACAGAAAAATGCAAAAAATTCATTAGTTATCAAGTGCTTGTGTGCTTTTACAACCCTCAGCAAAGCAATGTCCTTGTTATTTCAGAGGAGTAAATGTAGCGTTCCGTTTTGAGCTGAGAATCAAATGACATTTTTGTTCAACAACCTTGTTTATCTGACATTTTTTGGACGATTTGCATACTTATTTTTACATCTTTCAGAGAAAGGAATGTCTAGCTAGCTGCTGACTGCCCAAAACCTGTGGAGATGCCTAGGCAAACGAAGTTGAATTTGCTACATCTTAATTAATAAAGGTAACAGCCAAAACAAATACATACCAATCTGTCAATCGCATTTTTGATAGCGTGGAACCAATCCAATATGAGAAAGTCGATATCCGACTGGAGGAGGAACTCGTTCCCTGACAGCGTCGTGATCTGGGAAGGGCATGAGCACACACAGGTGAGTAAAGCACACACTGGACGCATCATTTCCTTCTCTTTGCCCACCAGTGCACCCAAACGATTTCCCTTTGTCCCAGGAATTATCTCCTGGAGCCACGGAGTTACTGAGGAGTTTCAAACCTCTGTCTGAGAACAGTTTTGAATATGTCACAACAAACGAGATATTGTCTCAGCAATGCAACCACCAAACAAAAATAGTGCAAAAATAACCAGAATGAGACAAAAGTGAAGAAACGCCAGGAAACTCAGGGCGCTACAACACACAGTTCAAATGTAAATCAAAGCAACCTTGAAAGAAACTAATGCAATAGGAGAATTAATTCCTGTTATTTTCAGTCCTCCTTTCTATTTTGGTGCGATTCTTTTGGTAACTGGTACCTCCAGTCTTGAATTTGCACATTGATTATATACCTGTGATTCCAGGGTTCACTTCCAAGCATTTTGGTAAAATTAAGAATGTCACTCTTTCTCACATAAAAAAAAATAAAATTACCATCAAAGATGGCTGCAGCAGAGTAATTAGGAGCCCATTTATCATGAAAAAAACGATCCCCAGTTTGTATGAATAGAAGTCGATTTACATTTTTGACCCACTCACTGGGAATATTTATCAAAAGAAAATTCAATCCCCTGATAACGCTCTTTCGCTGCCTAACAATATTTGGTGGGAATACTCATGTATATTCTGTTGGCCTCAGCTTCCCTAAGCCACCATGATAGTAATGGGTACATCACTCTTTTTTTTTACCTATACATCTGCACCAGAGCAGATCTCCAGGAATTTTACACATTAAGTCAAAACTTATCATTTTGCAGATAGCAAAACTGAGGCAAAGAGTTGTGCAGTGCTTTGCCCTGTGATTATTCAGCAGAGCCCTGGGGCATGTGGCCAGGGAGCATGAGCTCAGCTCCTGCCAGCTCTGAAACCAAAGCTTGTTTTTTATTTTGTTGTTAAGTCCTTCTTGTGCAAAACTCAGGATCATCTGCATGTGGGAATTGCCTGCTTCGATTTCAGTGTTTTGGAGATGCAGGTTTAGCCTGCACGTTGAGATGCTCATCAGGGCATATTAGGGACCAAAACCTTTTCAGGTAATTATTGTGGAACAGCTGAACACAGTGGAGAACGGAGATTTGTTTCTGACCAATGTGTGAAGAAAAGCAGAGCAAAGCCATTAAGACCTGGCACAGCCTATTTATGTAAATCCATCAACCTGAAGTGCTACTGTTTCACTGCATCTGCCCCATGTCAAGAGTTTTCAGTGAAGCATAAAAGAAACAGCAGATCCCCACCAGCTTGGGTACTCCCTGCATCTTTCTTAGAACTGAAATACTACTAAACAGAAAAAAAAAAAAAAGACAAAAGAGTTCAATGTTTTATTAATTGTTCTATAACCCTCCCTTTATTGAGGAAATGCCTGTAAGGAAGGTTTCCAAAGTCATCAGCATTAAGGAAAATCCCGTCAGCACAGCAGCTCCAGCGGAGACATCCTGTGAGAGCACTGCAGAGAATGTGGGAATGGTCCCCTGGCGTGGGCTCAGAGACTGCCCGGCTGCAGATGTTCATCCCGTCCTGTCCACACCTCCAGCCACCCCATTGTTCCTCATGTGCATAGGAAAGTGCTTATTGGGGAAATTATAATTGCCTTATTAGTGCACGGCCATAATATTACTCAGAGCTCACACACTCACTGCTCCCCTTATGAAAAATAAAAAAAAATAATTAAATCAAAATTCAATTTAAGGTGAGCAGCTGAAAGAACTGACCTCCAGCTCCATGCCCGGCTCCTACAGTAAGGTTTGGGTTCAAAATATGTTATACGATATCCCAATGCATTAATGTATACAGACAGATATGAATTAGACTAAACACAGGCAACAAATGCCTCTCTCCCTGTATAAACAAATCATTATTAGAATTATAAAATGGAAGAATGGCATTTTCAAAGGAAGAACAACACATATAATTAGATTCACTGCATTCTGAAGGCTTAAAAAGGGACACAACATAGTTCAGTCTTCCGTTCAGTAAATTCGGGCTCTACTAAAATACAAGTATTCAGCACTGCATAAACATTTGCACTGTATGATATGCAAAAGAGATACTCCATTGCTAACAAGACCAAAGCAAAATGCATGTTGGAAGTTTCTCTGTCTGAATGTGTTATTTTGATAATCATACATTATCAGTGGTTTACGAGCAACTCTGTAAAAACAGATCATAGAATGGAGGGAAGAGAACTCATTTAAAATACACTCTCTGTAAGATACAGTTCAAGTCCTTTCCTTTCTTTCCTCAGCCTAATCTTCAGAGTAACTAGACAGTTTCAAGAAGACTGCTACTGCTCTCTACAGTTTAAATGCATCCACTCCTTAATTACAGTCAGTAATTGACTTTGTTCTGCTCCATTCCAGTCATTCACAGGAAAGCAGTTCCAAAGGCTTTGGCTGGTAAATCCCATTTAATGTGCAGGTTTCCTATCCCACTTTTATATATTACCTCCTTAGGATTTCTGATAAATGGCTCTTGGAAGGGATTGCTAAACCATATTTGCACTTTGAACAATCGAATTTTCAACACCCTTGGGAAAAGACATCAGTGAAGAATGCTTGCTTTGACTAAAGCTTGTGATTGAACAATTTATGATCACAGCCCTAAATGATGTATAACTAACAACAAGCATAAATTGTTCGATATTAAGGCGTGCTAACACACCGTCCCTGCACCAGGCACTGCCGAAATAAACAGGGGAAGTGGGGGGAAACAAATGAAAAAGGAAAGAAAATGAAGTGCTCTCAATAGAGCTGCCAGTCTCCATTGTGCCAGGTACTTCACTTATTTAAATATTTCCTGAAATCCCCCTCTCTTTGCCATCATTTTTGCAAAGGCTACAGTCTGGAATTAGCATTACCTTACCAGGCAGAATTATGATGCTGCTGTCGGCAATAAATACACACAAAGAATGACAAGTGACATTAACCCTCTTATTTGCAAAGGTTGTGCCCTTCAAGTTGTTCACAGAAGAGCCAGGGTGCCTGAATTCTCTCTTTCCTGCTGCAGTACCTTAAAAAAAAAAAATCACTTCAAAGGCTGAGCCCACTCACAGGGTAGTTTTACAAGGAACTGCAGTACAGACCTGCTGTTCAGCATTGATCCTCTGAAAATATCGGCTCACCGCAGGTAAATGTGTGTTAAACTCAATACACTGCTGGGCTGCCAACAAAGTGTGGGAAGGAGGGGGGGCCAGTGTGAAACACTTTTTATGATACTCGACTAGTAGCTTATTAAGGATTTCTCTTGTCACTTTATAAAGCTGCAAATGGAAGCATGAGCTCCTTTTGCATGTCACCATAATGATGTACCAAGGTTGTGTCGAACAAGATCTTGTTGTTAAACAAGAAAAGTACCTATATAACTCAAGAAATGTGGGGCACTATCTAATTAGTACCACTACTAACCTACAATACTTAAACAGACCTTGGATACTGCTCAGAATTAGCAGTTATTAAAAACCCTACAAATGATATGTTTTTCCTGTGCTATGGATATGATTGGGAAATGCACCTCCAGAACTTCTGAACCTTTACAGATCACCTGGATTACCTTTCAGAACATATCCCAGAGATTCTTCCCATTCACAGTATGCACACATCAATGGAAAATAGCAGATAAATGCCAGAAATTTGCTGTGGGATAAGCCCAGTGTCTTCTGTCCATAGTCTTCCTACAAACTTTGGTCTAGGGACTGCTGCACTGCTGTGAAATAAAAAAAGTCTGATTTATGGTATCCCTCTAGTTCCTAACCAATGGGCATTTCTAGAGATACATTCATTTCTTACAATTATTTCAGCTGCAGAACAGGGATGGAGGCAATTTTAGCAATCCTACTGATAGGCACTCTATGGAGATATGGGAAAGGGCGATAAATTCACACAGCAAAACAAAAATATAAAACCCTATTATTGATTCGCTCACTTCAAAGTGTACTTATGCATCTCTGGTGGCTGTAACTATTATTTGCAGTGATGAACTATTTTCAGACAATGCCAAGAACAAACTTTAATACAGGAAGTGGAGAATCCTGTGGGAAAGGAAAAATGCAGCAAGAAACCCTTCCCAGCCTGTACCCTGCAGCAAAAGGGAACAGAGCGAGCAGCTCGAGAAGCATATGGCTCACGTAGAGCTCACGTATGGCCACCAAGAAACCACCATACAGTTCTTACTTCAGCCAAATCCTAAAACAAGGCATCATTCAACTCCTTCTGAATGTGGGACATTGGGAAAAAATGCTTGGCTGTTGGGGTGAAGCCTCATATAACCTACCCTGATAGTTCAGCATTGGATTATCAGACATTTCTGGAGTGTGGGAACCCCACCTGCACCTAGTTGAGTGCAGAAAAACCTAAATCTTGACATCACCTGGGACTCCCACAGCTTGTGGTGAACACTAAGTGATTTAAACTTGGATTGACAGATACCTCTGCGTGCAGAAATTCAATAAAATGTGTTCCTCTTGTTGCACTGTGCATTGGGATTGCTGCCCTTGGTATGTGTAGGAAAAAAGGAAATGTGAGTTGCTGGAGCATTTCTAGCTTACAGGCTGACACTCTTTCCCCTTACCACTGCTCCTTTCATCTCACCTTGCTCTCTTGACAAAAGTTGGGGGTCTTTTTCCTGATCATGTTAATCATCCTACTCCCCACAATGAAGAAGAATCGGGGCTTTTGCCTCTAGTTTCCTGAGATATTTTTGCAGGATGGGATCTAACCATTCAGACCACACAACACAGAACATGCCGCTCTCCATGTGCATGGCAGCCAGAAGGGCTGGGAAATAAAAGATGGGAAAACAAATAAATAAATAAGACTGTTTTCTCTCTAAATATCTTTCTTTCCCTTTTTAAATATTCTTTTTAAAAAATCATTACAATATAATATATCTTGAGAATAAAAACATAAAACACAGACACTCATGTGTCCACACCCACAGTAGAAGTAGAATTAATTAAAGTTGGGAGACACTATCCTCCTTAGTGGTTTAATTAACTGGGTTTGAATTAAACAGGGACAGAGATACGTAAGTTTTTAAAAACATGTGAAAAGTCTGTCTGCTTTTCTGGAAGTTGATCTTAAATTCTTTCTCACAGATAATCCAGTCTCTTGGCCATGTTTACACTGAGCGAGTGAGCAGCAGAAAGGATAAATAAAATATCTCTCTGCGCTGTATCGTCGCGAGCCCAGTCCAACACTCCTGAAATGCAAATAAAATAAAACAAAAGGATCGGTACTGAGCTGCGTTAGATTCACCCTGCATTGCATCGCCATCATATGATTCAGCCTATCAAGCAGAGGTAGTCATGGATATGCTGATAGTTAAATTACTTAAAGGACTCTAAGATGTTTGTGACTAACCAAAGAAATTTCATTATCAAGCAGATTGTCTGTCTCATGCTGCAGTCTGGCTTTACCGATCTAGCAGTCCTTTGGATGTCGAGTAAAGTTAACATTGAAGTGATGGGGAAATATCAGCTTGAAAGAAAAGGTCTTCAACCAATCTTTCAAAAAAAATGATATTTGTTAAAAAAATTTTGTGAGAAAGTATCTGTCTTGTGTTCCCAATGTTGCTAGATGTTAAGTAAATATACGCTGATTGCAAAAAAGTTGCTTTGGCAAATCTCTTATTAAAATGCATTTGTAACCCCCATCTGTCATGAAAGTTTTGAAAAGTTTGTTTACTTTGGATAGCCGCCTTATCCAGGGTTACCCCAGCATACAATGATAGCAGTCTTCAGAAGTTGTGTGAGGAACAAGCCACTGGGGATCCATTTTTGTTTTAATTGGCACACACAAACACTTTTCTGGTCTGTCAAAAAGATCAAGCTAATATGCATGGCGGGTGTTATATTCTCAGCTTTTGGGAGTAGTAAAGCTCCCTTTATTTAAGTAATTTAAATGATAGACTGCAAAAACTTTGCAAGTCAGAAAAATGTTTTATACTTTCTTTGGGAATATTTGTTTTAAGCAACAGAAACTGTTCTACATATCTAAAGATGTTGAACCTTATGTTATAATTACCCTCTTTCTTCTGACTATGTAAAAACGACTGTGAAAACCAAGCGCTGCAAAGAGGCAACAAACAGACCCCGTTTTCACAACTCCTGCAGTATTAGCAATTGCAAGACCATTTGCTGCTGACAGATGTTCAGAAGAGATGTCCTCAATCACACTACCTCATGGTATAACTGATTTGTCCATCCATTCTCTGGGAAGTGCCATGGGCTCATCCTGTCAAAGTAACCTGCTCCTCATTGATGCTTTTTAGTGAAATGAACCCAGTGCTTGGGGTGTACACATTGCTATCTCTGAAGTGTAACAATAGTCTGAAGTCTGGGGTCAAGCTTCCAACAAAGAACAAATTTTTAAATGAACTATTTTACCAGTGACGAACCAGTAATTGTTTTCCTGCTAAACCCCTAGGGCTGAGTTCTTCAACTTAATTTAGTAATCAAATAATGAACACTGGAACTGTTAAGAAGAAGAAAACATCTTTGAGCCTCATGCTTCCCTTTTGCTCTACAATGAACTCATGGCACATACTAGTTCTTATTTTATTACATCAAAACTAGCAAGAACAGAAGCAGGTGATCTCTCAGCATTAGAGGGCGAATCTTTTCCTTCCTTGCTCTGAAGAATCTTACTTGCAGAAGCACTGATTTATATCACTTGTAAGGAAGATATTGAACAAACAGGAGGTCAGGATTAAAGCTGATTACCCCCTGAGAGCCCCAAACATCAACTTAGATTGAAAGAAACGCTCAGACTGGAGGTGCACAGAGCCTCCCTGTAGTGTGAGATGTCCAGTGCAGGCAGGCAGCAGATGACACACCCATGTACTCCCTGCCTGTACTGCCCACTGCTCCAGCCCTATGGATGCACTGCCCCGGCAAAGGAAGCGGGATGGAGGGACTTCTGCCAGCCATTACACCAAAGTCAGAGGAGATGGAAGTCACCAGACCTGAGAAGCGAGAAAGTACCACCCCAAAACTGGCTTGACACAGAAAAGCAAGAGATACTAATTAAGACACAACTCAGTGGTGTCTGTGTGTAGCGGGAAGTAGGGGATTAGACAGTTGCGCATGTTATCCACAGATGATGACTAAAGGCAGTGTATGAATACCTACTGCAAGCTACTTTTCTCCTTGGGGTAATA
This sequence comes from Phoeniculus purpureus, assembly GCA_028565055.1. Taxonomy (NCBI): domain Eukaryota; kingdom Metazoa; phylum Chordata; class Aves; order Bucerotiformes; family Phoeniculidae; genus Phoeniculus; species Phoeniculus purpureus. The sequence continues at coordinate 25,406,029 of JAOXOE010000602.1, read as the reverse complement.
TTTTACTGTTATTGCCTTTGCAGTCTGAAGCCATATATTACACAGCCACACACAAAGATATTGGCAATGGTTTCTCAGAGAAGTCCCCTCTTTCTTAGTTTTACCAGCTGGACAATACCTAGTGATGGATTGGTTCTCCTGTCCAATTTTGTATGCATGTTATAACACTTCATGATATATGTGAGTGAGACTCAACATTGTAAGTCCTTGCAACAAACAAAAATATCGAAGGGAGACTGAATGCTCTGCTTTTGTTACAAGGAAAAGACATATATGTTAAATATATATGTGCTGTGTGGCAAGATTTCATTTCATTGACTCTTCTTTTAGCCAGAAAATTATTCATCATCCACAAAGCATCTTATAGCTACAATATCTGCAGGCAGAAGCCACTATTGGCTTTCAGTATTTCATTTACAGACACACAACTCCTATTAGTAAGTGCTGAGATTGCAGGACAACAAAAAAAAGATGTTCCTACAAGTATTTTGTAGGAGCATATTTGGCCCCGATTATAAGTGTTTATAAAACATTCCATAATTGTTCCCTGTCTACTTACAGTAATGGGAACACCTGTTAACTTTAGAGCGGCGCAGACTTATTTGCATTGAACTGCGGTTTCTGCATACTGTACATCACTTTTTGAAACAATTAGATGTTTACAGAGAAATATGGCTAAAAGAGGAACAGCAGCTTGAATGCCCTCCAGCCCAAGTCAATGCTAATCTTGGTTTGAGTGAAAAGTAGGAATCAGCTGAATGATAATACTGACACAAATTCAGTTGGCAGTGAACAAAGATGTACCTGCAAATCCCCTGATAGCTGATGTCACCTGTGGGGATTGACACCTGCTATTGAATAGTGTCTCTCAGATATGAAACAGCACTACTGAGTGGGATTTCTGATAGATGTATTTACCATTTTCTTCTTATTCAGGTATTTTCTTTTTCTTCTTTTTTTTTTTTTTCCTGACTCGAGACCTCTCTGTGTTCTGAGCATGTAGAACATACGGTCATTTTCAAAACTAGCTGTTTGCATTATTTCATTAACTTGCCAAAAGCCAGCTCAACACCACAAGAATCCTCCTACTGCTAGACATCCAAACCCACCTTCTCTGCAGTAGAGAGTTTCATGGCCTGGGGCAAGGAGGCAGGAGGTTCCTTTCTCTGCAAACAGATCTACTGAAGGGTAAGTGGGACATCCTGCTGCTCCAGGACCTTGCCAGCTATTGTTTAATAACAACGTAAAGCATCAAAGTTGGTCCATGATCTGCGCACAGACTCTGCCAGCTGTGTCCAGCTCCTCAGCGTTTCAGGCAGGAGAACATAACTTTAACTGCCTTCCCTTACAGGGAACAAGTGATGCACGCAACATCTTTCACAGAATCACTGGTTTGCCTCTTCCCATCTTTATTTGTATGTAAATATTAGGAAAAGCTAAACAGGATGAAAAAATGTTTTGAACAAGGCTATTATATCAATTTAAGAAAACAAACATATCCAAGTACAGCAACTGAAGATTGCTATTTAAAAAAAAAAAATAGATGGCTTATATAAGAAAAAATAAAATGAAACAAACACTTCCACCTACGGCAACTGAAATGATTTCTATCTAAAGAAAACCTACTTAGTCTTTTAATAAAAATTATGCTCTTGAAATTTAGGACAAAGAGGAATATATTTTGTCACCTATCTGAATTCTAACTTCTAAGGAGTCACAGCCTTGTTAGAAAAGTTTCATCCCAGATTACATTCCTGACTGAGTACAGAAAGTGAATATTTCAAATACAGTCCCTAAGCAGAAAGCTGAACACTTCTTACAGAGTTGTGGGGCTTTTTCATTTGGGATGATGGACTTATTTATATAGTAAGCAACATCACAGTATGGACAGAATGGAGAGAGTGTTTTATTCAAAGACTAACGTCTTCTACATTTTTTATATGAGAAATTAGTGTAATCTGAAAAAACCTGGAACTTTGTACGCCCCCCAGCTCTTGTGATCATTTCAAACCAGTTTTCAAGTGTTTCCTTTTAGACCTACTGGTACTGGCGCTGCCACTGAACCGGCCTTTGAATTTATCAGCTACTCTATGCAGTACTTTAGTAATGACAGAAGGTTACTCGTTATTTGAAAATAACACACAACCAAAATACCAAATTATCTTTTCACAACAGGTGTCTAAGAGCAGCTTTTCTAGGGAAGGAGAATGTGGTTCAGAACTCAGTGAGTTTCTTACACCACCTGACTTTATTCAGCCAGAGTGAAAAACTGGTGAAATCTCTGGCTTTATAGCTTAGAAACCTACTTTGATCAATCCTGTAAAGTATTGGGTTTTGAGAAAGGAAGTGAAATTAGAAAAAAAAATACAAGAAACACATTTGTCCTCTCCAGATCTTTGAGTTTCTGGTATGCCCTGGGATGTACCCAATACCAAACTTTAGAAGGAAATATGTCCTTTTAAAAAAGATGTATAGTATTTACAAGTATCAGAATTGATTTTTAATAATGTAGGCTTTTCTCATGATCTAGAACATGATGTGAACTTTGACATCTGTCAGTCAAGCTTCTGGCTATCGCACTGGACAATCCGGAGGGTTGCGCCACAATGTGATGTGGCATGCAGAAAAATTGAAAAAAACTCCATTTTTTCAAAATAAAAATTGCATCTTCTAGTTTTAAATAGAGAGAATGATTGCAAAATATTTGGCCATCATGACTGTAAAGATTGAGGTTGGATAATCAATAACGTTTGTGCTTGAATTACCCACTGATAACAAGTAATTTCCTGCTATTCGTGAGGGGAATTGGGAAGTGGTTTCTGGGAATTTGGCAGACTCCCTCTCTCTTTTCTAAATATGCTGTGTCTGAAAGCCTGATATTCTCTTTTATTGCAAGCTTTGGGATGATGCAGCACAGGCAAGTGCAGGTTTGGGGTGACAGCTTGATCAGGAACTTAAGGATCTAAATATAAGAGAAGCTAAAAATACACAAAACTATCAAGCAGAGGAATGGCTTGGTATTTGGGTTTTGATTCCTCTACACCATAATCTGAGGAACATATTTATCTAGAGCCCTGCAACATCATGAGCGTTGCTCCAATTCATGTCTCCAGTAAATGTGCGGTATACACAGCAGGGAAATAATGGTGTTTTATAAAGCATTAAGGCCTCCTTGTTGAAAGATACCATCATTGCATATTAATTCGAGAGCTGAGGATGTACCAGGAGACTCCAGCAACATAAACTGCAGATACAAGAGGGATATTCCCAGAATATATCCCCACAGACCCCTGATCCATCAGGTCCTTACTCTTCCCACCATTTTGTTAGAGATACCGGGTACACCACAACTCTCATCCAGCTCAAAGGCACACAGCAACTCCAAAGCAACACCCAACCAGTAACAGATGATTTAACCTGAAGGAAAATCTTAAGGAGACTTCAGATCGTAGTTTCTGGAAGTGTTATGTTACCCTCTGTTGTAAACCCACCCACAACACAATTCTCCTACCACTAAATCAAAGAAGAACATTTTCAAGTTGATTTGGGGCACTAACTGATTATATCAGAGCTGGAAGAGCCAACGCTGTCTATGAGAAGAGAGACACGTGAGTTTGAACTATAAACAAAACCAATTACATTAACATTTCCCAACGCTTTCAAGAACAAGACTGGAAGTTTTTCTTTGTTTTGAAAAACCATGATCCACTATGCTAATAAATCTAAAATTTGATGAAAAGAAAAAACTTTCAAAGCAGAACCTGGCAGTTCAGCTTCTCATGTGCTTTTCTTTCATCTGCTAGAACACAGTAGCCCTGATTCAGCAAGGTACTTCATTAAGCAATATGCAGCCTCCAAAATACAAGTAGTTGGGCTCTTTTCAGTCACAACAGTAGAATGAGCAAATCAACCAGAGCAAAAATAGCAGAAAAGTTCTATTTATTCACAGAGTGAGTATTTCAGGGAACAAAAGATGTGTTAGTGACAGTCAGTAAGAGCTGCATGTAAATTTACAACAGAACCACACGCAACAAAGTTAGCTACCACTCATAAGCTAACAGCAAAATAAAGCTGTACGTTGTAGCCCAGCTGAGAGGAGAGAACACCTTATTGAGGAATTAGACAAGAAAAAACCCTAAACCAACAACAAACCCACCACCTATCGCTTTCTTCACCAGTAGAAGCAAACCCAAATCAGTAATCTTATCTATCTACTCGAAGGACACAGTATCAGAAAAGAAGTATGATTATTTTTTTTAATAACCTTCTGATATAACAAAAACACAGACAGATCACCTTGAAAAAGTGAGAGAAGAACAGCAACTATATAAGAAACGATATCTAATTTTTAACTAGACTCTGGGTCTCCAATTGCCAGCAATTCCCATAACTCACTCCTTTCCTTCTGAGAACAGATGAACTGATTCTCTCTCGCAGCCAAGCTCATAATGTCTAAGATTAACTACAAGTCACTCACTTAGTAGATGACCTTACAGAGAATTAAGCCATAAATTAGATACCCCCACAACTTGAGAATTAAAAGAAAAAAAAATAAATTGCTGAGAGGTTTAGGTGTTTAGAAATTCAATTATACAATTTCATCTCGTACTGAAATGCAGAGACACAAGGCTGAGAGCACAGAAATGCAACATATCTAAACAAACCAGTGAGAAATACTAAAATAGGTGAATATTTATCAAATCTCTCACTTAACAAAGAAAGGGTGCTGATATCCATATTATTCGGGAAAGCTGCTTGTACTGAAGGAGAGAACAGGATCGCAGTTTCACGCTTAACTCTGAATGATAACTCATTCCCATTTTTCACTGCTTTTGCTCGATGACAGGTCATTCACCTCACTACTGTCATGCGTTACAAAAATTAGCAACCAAGAAAATGAATCTAGATCAGTCCCTACATTTGAACTTGCTCATTTGCCTATGTGCTCTATTTCCTACTGGAAACCCGCTTACTGCATCACAGGACCAACTTCACAGCCGACACGGAGCAAGAGAGACGGGGAACCTTGTGAATTTTCCCAATGTATCAGACTTACAGAAACACCTGTGCTAAATAACTTTGTGCTGAGCTACTGTGAAAAGCTGCAGTGTTAAATAGCAGTCACAGTTTCTGAATTTTCACTGAGCTGGTTACTCTTCTGCGAGAGTCCTGCGAGCTGTCGTACAGAGCGTGAATGGTACCCATTTTAATCTTGTTGCCTTTCTCTTTACTCACATTGTTGAAGACAGGAATTTCTTTATTTGTCTTGAAGCATCATTCTATCAATACAATGGGACTTGAGCAGTGCCCGATAAAGTTGAAAATAAAAAGAAAAAAAACCAAACCAATTTATCCATTCTTTTCATTCGTGAAGTGAATCCATTCATTCACCACCTGCTGTAAGAAGATGAGAGCGGTTGAAGGAATTCTTCTAAGGTGTTTTATTCAATATAGGTTTCAAAGTGTTATTTCTCTTCTATCCCAAGAAGGGAAATAACACTTAAGGACATAAGGACAAAAGTACATAAGGAAAAAAGAACTGTAAAATTAAATAAACTTTGTTGATCCATCCCTTATTAAGGACTGTGGCATTTTCGTGAGAAAAAGCTACGATTTCCATTTTTCCAAGGAAACAGTGGTCTTAAATCCACAGAAGTGCTTGTAAAAAGACGAGTATGCGTGTATACAGAGCTCACTATAGGCTTTAAGTGTGTTAATGATTAGATGGAAAACTTGTTTAAACAAATTATTGACTCTGGGAGTGAAGCTCAGAGAGATGATAAAGCTGCTGCAGGCAGGTGGAGAAAGCTGCAGTGAGGTTTATCTCACTTCCCTTCCTAGAGTGGTAAATTGCAGTAGTTCTGAGTCTGGGGGAAAATGTTAGATACCTGCACATCCCTTCACGCCTCAAGGGGAGAAGCAGGTAAAAGTGCTGCCCAGTCATGGTAACACACCACCACCACTATAAAAAATGATTCACCTTTTATGTTCTTAACCCCCCTAAATCATGTATTTCCTACCTATGAGAACCACTCTGCAGGTTCTTTAGCAGTTGTGTCACGGGAAAAGTCCAGGAGTGTGAGAATGAAGCTACTGTTAGTGATTCATCTTCAGCAAGAAGAGTGGAGACCAGAGTTATGTTTAGACGTGCCACTCAAGCTAGATGAACCAAAACCAGCATACGCTTAGCCAAACACGTTGGAACTGGGGGGGAAAAAAATAAAATTGCTGAAAATTTACTACTCCTTGTTTCATCACAGTTTCAAGCCATTCCCGATTTTCACCAGTCTCCAAGCAGGAGAGCGCAGCTCATGGTATTGAAATGAAGCCCTCACAACAACGATACTTTATGGCAGCAAGTGCAAAACATAGCAGCAGCACCACTGTAAACTTTGAGACATTTCAGAGGATATCAAGCACCAACTGCACTGCCAATATAGTTTTAAGTACAATGCAGTGAACTAAAGTTATGCAACAACCATTCCTCACACAAGCAGTCCCAACGGTTTCAGCCAAGTGTGACACCTGCAATGAAGACTTGCAGGACAGGATGCTCGAAGAGTATAAGAAAAGTATTTTGTGGTGCAAGACAAAGCAGCAACAACTGGAGGAGCTGTATTTAGGTTTGCCTGCACTCTCGCGATTCTCATTCCCTACCTCCGTGAAGAGCGTTTCAAATCTATAATTCATATACAGCGAGAACCTCAGTGTTTTGCTTTCACTAAAAAGCCTATTGTGAAGGGCCCCAGGACAACTCCCCCAGCCAGGTAATTTAAACAGCAGAAAAAGATAGGCAGATACATTATTTTCAACAAGGTCCCAAGATGGCTTTCAATTAAGAAAAACAATTGACTGATGTTTCTCTGCTGGCTGCCAGGAAGCTCTATGTAGTATTTCTAGAGCTTTTTCTCCACTCTACCCAACATGTGGGCTCAGTATCAAGCTGTGAGTTTGTAAATCTTTTTCAGCACTTATCAGAGCTCAACATGAATTATGGTATTGCCAAATCTACTTTATGCAGTTTTTTTTACACTAGAAGAAAATGTACGATTTTATGGTCAAAAAGAACTGTCTACACACTAGCAATGGGAAAATGCAGTCAAGTTGTGATTGAACCCCAGGAAAAAATATTTCCCCTAATCCTGCTGCTTTATGTCTCCAAACTTTGGAAACTTCTGAGCTGTCGAGCTCTACATGGCACACATGGTTCCCCTCTGTACCTTTATTAGCTATATTAGCTAAGGTTTTATTAACTAAGACCTTATTAACTACAATTTTATTAACTTCATGCATGTTTGAAAAGAATCCCCGCCACTTTCGTGGATAATTCACCTTAAAACGTCTGTTAATCTTCACTAAATTACCTCCCTTTTTGTTGAGGAATAGTTAGCACGGACCGTAAATCAGCCCTTTTGTTGAGGGCTAATAAACTTTGTGCGTGTGTGCGCGCATGTAACTTAATACCATTATAATAATATTATATGGCAGGCAAAAATATAATGAAAATGATAATTTGCCAAAAAGATTTAAAAAACACTGAGGTGTTACCTATCAAAAGTTCTCCTTCTGTCTATGATACAGCACAGATTGCAATCGTGACAGTAAATCTGGTGCTATTGTTAATGCCATGGCACTTTGGTTTTTGGCTTGCTTCAGTCCAATCTGTGACATGCTTGTGAATATCTTTCTTCTGTTCTGTCTGTATGGCATATGGATTTCTGGGATACAACGTCAGACCTATCCACATAACAAGTGTTCAGAGCACCTTATCATTTTAAAAAGCCAATTACTCAAAAAGACAAATGTGAAATGTTTCACATTTAATGATGAGCAAATCTGCAAAACAAATGCAATTTTGCTTCATTTGAAAAAGTTTAGTTTAACTGTAAATATTGCAATGGAGTCCCTAGCAATACACACCATGGGTAGGGACAGGCTCATTTTATGCATATTGTACATCATCACTGTCACTTAAATCTGCAAGATTTTCCATGCTAAGTTGTTTTAAATAAATAGGAAGAAATGAGATACAAAAGACTGAAATATATGCTTCTGAATAGACTGGAAAAATGTCACTGCTAGCACTGAGCATTGGACACTTAAAAAAAAAATATTTTGAAAGTCTCACCCAAAAAAACGAAAACTGCATATGTCTGCAGAGGTAAAGGTCAGTAATGAAACAATTAACAGCAAAAATACCAATCCATTTTTTAGAAATATTTGTCAATATATAAAGAATGTTTTGTACTGCACAGAAGTGCTCAATTAATCCTGGATTAGTGGCCGTATGTCATATTCCCAGATTCAAATGATGTCAGCTGAAGAACTCAAAACGTGCACACAGGTTCAAAGCAAGATTATGTACGGACCTTGGGACGGCAGAAATTGTTGCTTTCTGATGCGGTGCTAATAGAGCTCGTGATTCAATGAGATTCTTCATGTGCACAACATATACGCTGTAGGCTGAGGTCAAAATACCGTACGGTAGAATTATTTCTTTTAAAGATAAGCTATAGATATATATTTACCCCTACATGTCTGTTGAATATACGGGCACGCCCATGCCAGCCACTGCTCCAGACAATTTAATGATTGCCAGTTATCTAAATTGTAGGTGCTGAGTCCCAGAGAAAAAATGAAAACGGTTACTGTTAGTGTAGGAGACTATCGGACAAAAAGGCGAGGAGAACCGTGATATTAGTGGGAGTACTTGGCAGAGCAAGGCAAATGGATTTATGTACGATATTGAAAATATATGGGGAAACACATAAACAGATTTTAATATTGAAGATTTTTGTGACTAATTTGATTTTTAAAGGCCCTGTCACTGAACTGAGAATACTGGTAACAAAATACTATAGAACATGGGAAACTGAATGCAGCTGGCACTGGTAATTGTAGAAGAAACTAATCTTGATATTTATAACATCATGCAGCAAGCAGAATAGTTTTACCACGCTGTGAATGTTGAAATTAAAAAAAAAACAGTTCACCTTTTAGCTATTGTTCTTCAGCTCTACCCCACTAAAAAAACAAAAATAATCAGAAATCAGTTGTTGCAAGGCAAACATTAAAAGAAGTTTATTATGATATATAGCCACCCAGATAATACCTTTCTTTTTTTAAAACTGCCTGCGCATGTATTGTATTTTATATTAAATTTTTGTAATCCAGCTCAGGGACTTAATATATACAGCTGAAAAGTCAGTCCATAAATTATATTCAGAAAGACAGAAAATATGCTGAGCTATAACATTAGATAAGAACCTTGTTTTAAATACATTCCGTTTATTATTATTATTACTTTTTAATTTCCGAGCACTCTCAATTTAGGGTTTGATGTTTTTTACCTGCACAATGCCAGTTAGAGCAAACTAATAACCGATGCCTATAAAAGGGGTATTTTACCCTTAATCCTGGAAACAGCTGTAATAATAGTTCTCCAAATATTTCTTTTTGTTATTGCTGCGCACTAATAAGCAGAAATGTACACATAAACCTGCAAGAGAATGCAATTTCACTCACAATTCCATTACGGAATTTAATTTCTACAATTTGGGATTGTAAGGGTAGAAGAAACATTCCTAAAACATAATCGACCAAATCATGCCATAAATTAAGCCACAGAAAGTATCTAACTCCAAGCAATTTACATTAAAGGTTAATTTTTACCGGCATCTTTAGTGCTCAGCAGTAACGAAGATAGAGGACTCTATGATTTTAAGAGGTAGAACTTTAATGACTGTGGAGCTTTTGAATTTGCAGGGGACCGTGCAAACCCGTAGCCTGCTTTTATAGTACGTGTTTTTGTTTTCCTGCTTCTCCCTTGCACACCCACTCACCAACTTCAGGCGCTGTGTCGCAGATTTGAATGAAGTGAAAAGCTCAATGGGTAATTGTCAAAATACTTCCATTTCTCCCACAAGAACCAAATAAAGGCAGGAGACTCTCTGGCTTTTCACAGACACCCAGAAATTGGCAGCGTTCACCTGGAGCTAGAGAGGAGCTCGGCTCAACCTCCCCAATCACGGCGTCTTAGTTTTTAATTCCACAAACACACCTTGGATGCAAGAACATTTCTCTCTCGAGTTTCGGGATCTGGTGTCAAAACTGGCCACCACCTAGCTCATGCAAAAATCTGTTTACACATGTTCTCTCTCTCTCCCTCTCTCTCCCCAAGTATTACTAAAAAGAAATGTCAGTAATAATCAAGTGAGGGTGCTGAATTAAAAATCTGAAATCGCTAACAAACCGATCTGTACAAAAAGTGTTAAGAATTCCAGACTGGGGATTGTGCGACAGAACGAGGAGCTCAGACATGAGGAAACGGCTCTCCACTCCACTACTTTCACCCCGTTAATCTCACATGTGCTTTGCCACGGATTTCTTGCTATTTTATTTTTAACCTCTGCTACCTTGTGGGAAGTGGGCTATTCCGGAGCAAAGCTCCGATTTTACAGATGGATGGAAAGCGCTGCTAAATGAGAACTTTAAGAAGGACTTTTTCAATTTACTTTGAGCTTAATCTGAAGAGGTTTAATCACAGCTTGTACACATCTTAAAAATTGTTCTAAAGTGGGGGGGTGGGGTGGAGCAAGAAGTAATAGTCATGTAGGAATTCATCATGACAGATGCTGGCTCCCACGATCCCATTTACACTTTTAACATCACTAATGAAAACCTATCTGGGCAATACCTGTGTCACAGAGGTGTCAGGTGGTCATTTGGCAAGACAGAATAGGAAGGAATCAGATCAGCATCGCTCAATTTTTCCTTTTTTATTTTTTTTGTGTATGTGGAAGTTGGGGGGGGGGTGTTGGGGTTTTTATCTTTTTTTTCTTTTCTTTTTTTTTTTTTTTGCACCTGTTATTCTAAAATTTCTTTCAGTTACATTTCAAAACACTACAGTTGGGATCTCCTTGCCAACCTGAGATGGCATAAGCCTGGGTAACAGAACAAAATGTGAGAAGGTCCTTCTGTCTTTAACGCCTGTTCACCAATGAATCAGCCTCCAATTAATCTGTTTCTTCAGTAGGAGTTTAATAAAAGTCAAGCACACACATGTTCAGTCTTGTTTAGTATTAAAGCTGTGTTAACATTATCTGCCTAGCCAGGTCAAAAATCTTATATAATTAAATGCCAGAAACCATTGCAGAATTTTAAGGGCTTTAGAATTTTCTGTAAGTAATTGATTATGCAAGGAAGGGTAGTTTAAATTTAAAACAGGGTAATGATGAGTGTGATGTCACTTTTCATTACGTATTTCAGAAAAGTTTGTTTCATGGTCAAACTACACATAAAAACCTAACTTATTAGATTTGCTAAATCCTGCATTTTTGTGGGAAAAAAAAAAATCAACAACCCAGATTTCCTTTCCACATCGTGAGTAGGTTGTGCACATCCCAGCTTTCCACACTGTCAGTCTGGCTATCTGCTATAACTGCAGAGTACATTTTGCCTTACTCAGTTGTGTCTCTAACTTGACTTAGAAAAGACAGGTATTATAATACCGAGGTTATACTCCTCCACAGGGAGAGTGAAGTGGGATTGAAAACTATCAGGCCATACAAAGAGGTAAAGAACCACATCACCAAGTTGGAATGACACCTACAGCTCATTGTAGGAGATCAGTAAGGTGATCATGCTTGGAAATACATGTGAGGAAAGTCTGATCTCCAAACATATATGAGCTTTCTACCTTGATTAAAGTTCAAGTTTTCATCTTTCAAACATGGCTGTGTTTTCTGACTGGCAGAAAATAAGGTTGAGAGAAATAAAAACAGGGAGAACCCCCTCATATTAATCAGAGAGGCTTTGTTATGCAAGGGTGGATTACATCTAAAACTCAGTCCATAAAACATACCCTTCATATTCCAGTTAATAGGAATGAAGACACCATTTCCAAGTAAACTTAAGAGCAATTTAGTTCCTGCTGCCACCAAATGTTCAGCTGAAGATCTGTTTTCAGGCACCATTCCCCACCAGGCACCTTCTGTTCCCAAGAGGAGAGCAGTGGTCTTAGTTTCAGCCTTCTCCATCTCCCTCAGAAAGCCTCCTTTCCTTTTTTCCAACCTTCCCCAGATAAATTGAGCAGTTTTATGTTCTAAAGACACGATAAAGCGTATGTGATATGTAACAACATGAAATCCCAGCATTCAGGTCTCTCAGGTCATGTCAATATGTAATCCAAAGGAGGAATTATAAACTTCTTAAGACTAAAATATCATAGAGGTTTTGGGATCCAGATACCACCATTTCAGGTACAAAGACAAAGAAGAAAAATTGAATGTGTATGTTTAAACAGCAGATCTCTCATAACACTAAGTTAAGCATGTTCAGAAGTTTTGAAGCATAGTAAGTGTACAGGAAAAAGAATGAATTAAAAAATGAATCTGAGATAAGAGGAAACAAACAAAAAAAAAAGGCCATTAAAAATAGAGCTACAGAAAACCAGGGATGCTTATAGCAGTGGAGGACAGCCAGCTTTGGATAAATAAAGACTATTTTGGAAGTGGCACAGTAAAAATAGGTCAGTACTACACAAAACTAGAAATTGATACGATGGAAATTATTTAACAAGCCAATACACACGAAGTGCCATGATCGTTAAGCTGGTGAATAGGTGGTAATGTGGTAGAAGCAAAGCAATGTATAAAAAGTCAAATCAATACGGCAAGAACAGACCAACATGTGAACAGAAATAAAGACAACCAAAAACAAACAGAGCTTTTAGTATAGTTGCTCTATAAAATAAAACTGATCAATATACAGGTAAAGGAACAAGTGGTGTAGTCACAGGCTGAAATAGAGGCAGGTATCAGTTTAATGAAAATAAAGATATAACTCAGTTCATTCTGTCAATAGGGTGGGACTGGCTGAGTGATGTAGAAAAGAGCCCTGCACCAACAAAGCAAACAATCACATAAAAACATCAGACAAGTAGAAAAATAAAGAGAAGCAGCCCTGCAATCTCTTTTAGCCTGGTGAGCTTACGCTCAGCCACTTTAAAATATACAAGTTTCTGCTACTTTTTATTAAAAACATGATTAGACTAATAATTTTCAGTTCCCATGACATGGACATCTGGTAGCCGTGGCTAATAGAAAAAAGGCAGATGTCAAAGAACTTTAATTATGACCTCAAATGACTCTTAATATTCTGTTATTTGGTTTGTACTGACAGAAAATGAAGCACAGCAGTTTTGAGATGTGAGCAAATGAGACCAGTGGACATTCTGGCTTTTAAACTAGGCTTGTTCATCTGTACTCCTAAAAATGCAGTTTCTTTGCTCTTACACCAGCCTCTAATAGAAAATTTCCTCTGAAATTACAAGATTAAAAGCATATTGTCATTTTTTTTCCCTATTACTACAGCATTTGGTTGCATGCAATAACCCATTTTCCAGGGTGTGTTTTTTTTAAAAATAATAATTAAATTCAAAAGGAAAAGTTTGGAAGCAAATTGCTTGTTTTCAATCAAGATCATGAAAACAAAAATATATGAAAAAAGACATTAATTGGGTGTTAGGTCTGCTGCCTGCTTGACACAAGGACATCTGGAGATCTGGGCAGTGCATTTGCTGTGGTGGTATGTGAACTTTACTTTAGGATTAGAACAAAAATGGCAGCCTCACACATGTCTACACCATCCTTCAGAGAATAGAAGGCAACCTCCCAGCCTACAGTAATGAAAAGTTGCAGTTACAAAGTGCATTTTGAGGAGAGAGAAAGAAATTCTCTCTGGTTTGGACTGTAACTCTGAACTTCAGGCATTTTTATTTGTTTCCATATTCAAGGCTGTAGTAGAAATTGAGCTCATCTTTTCCACATCTACACAAGCATCAGTATAATCATTACCTATCCACTTGGGAGAAATGGAGGTGTATGGTATGTGATGCCACAGGCCAAGTTACCAGGGCATGTTGTGGTTGCCACCACCCCTTGAGGATCTGCATCTCCCATCCTTTCAATGCCTCACTCCTTTGACTAAAATTCAAACCAACTGCTATCATGGCACTATCAACGTGATGTAATTCCTTGCACCAACTCTTCCAGAGCCTCTGTTAGCAGCCGCTGCTGCCTAAATTATCTCCTGACAGGTCCCCATCATCAGTGTTAAAAAGATATAAACCTTAAGGACTGTGTCTACACCACAGGAAGCTGTGGATGACATCCACGTCGCTCCACAGAGGTACCTAACACAAGTATCACATGGGGACGAATCAACAAGGGTAACATATTTCACCAAAGTTAATTATCCCGATTTATCCCAAGAAACTAGGTTTTAGGCTGTAATCTGTGAGGAAATCTGCTGTTCTAGTCCTAAATCCTCCCCTCAGCCTGGTGATTATCAACTACATTTTTGTACAGGAGGGAATTAATGCCACATACTGCCTAAGCAGCTTTGAAGTCAAAAAGGCCCAGACCTGTAATAACTTTTGTGCTGTGCTATTGATTGAGGGGGGGAGCAAGGAGCCAGCGGTCGCCGGCATTTCCATGCCCTCCTTCCCTCCTGGCCCTCTGCAGCCGGTCCAGCTCCGCTGCCAGCCCTGCCATTATCTCTCAGCAGGGCATCCCAGATACCTGCCAATGCTGGCTGTGCCTCAGACCAGAGGTACCCGTCTGAAGGTACAATGCAACCTGATTTTCCCATCTAGCAACAATCAATACAGCTTTAGAATCTGATAATAAGGAGACTTTTCAGAAAATAATCGTGTTTGAGGTGAAAGGCTGCGCACAAAACAGAGGCAATTTTTTTCCTGAGAGTGCCTACACGATAGTCGCAGCAACATTTATATCTAATTTGATTATTAAACACTATAATTCAGGTCTTACACCACTGAGGTTTTGCACGTACACAAGTTTTTTACAGTGCCTGTTGGAAAACCCAGACAAGGGTTTCCTTGGGACTGAAGTGAATTGGGAGGAGGAAGAAGAAAAAAAAGAAAGGGGAAAATTAGAAAAAAGAAAGAGTGGAAAAAGAGAAAGGGAGAAAAAGGAAAAACATGTAAAGAAAAAAGGGAAAGGAAAAAAAGGAAAGGAAAAAGGAAAAGGAAAAAAGAAAGGGAAAAAAAGCAAAAAAAGGAAAGGAAAAGAAGGGAAAGGAAAAAGAAGGGAAAGGAAAAAGAAGGGAAAGGAAAAAGAAGGGAAAGGAAAAAGAAGGGAAAGGAAAAAGGGAAAGCAAAAAGGGAAAGGAAAAAAGGGAAAGGAAAAAAGGAAGGATAGAAAAGGAGAGAGAAAAAAGGAAAGAAAAAAGGAAAGAAAAAAGAAAATAGAAAAGCAAAAAGAAAAAGAAGAAAGGAAAGGTGAGGAAAATTTTCTATCCAGAGCCATGCATTTATTCAAAAGCATTTCAATCTGCGTGCACATCTTCATCACTTCAGTGATAATTAAATCTGGGAATCACAGGTGATGTCCTCGCACAGTCTCTTTGCTGGGCTCCCACCGGGCCAATGAAGCAGGGCTCCCTGTGAGGCCTGTTAGCACAGATCAGGTGGTAATGTGGAGGGACAGATGAGCTTTAGCTGACAGATGGCAGGATGACCTGGAAAACCTGCCCCCTTTTCTGGGATCAGGCAGCAGCTGACAGGTATTATTTCATAAAATAACGTCTAAAAGGAATCGCCAGGGTCTTCGCATTAATCTGAGGCTGCAACCAGCCATGTAACGTTTATGTCAGAACAAATCTGTCTCTATGCAGGAGAAGGAAAGTGGTTTTTGATGAAGTTGTTCATAAATTTTAATATAATATGCCTGATGGTGTCAGATATAGTCTCATATCTCTTTTATATTTAAAAGCTCTAGTGAAACATAGAAATATTCAATCTTCAACAAGCTACTTTTAAATAACTAAAAAGTTAACCAAGGATACCTTACTGCCTTTCCCCATTTCCAGCAAAGAATTTGCATGTGTAATCTCCATGTTTTTAAATGAAAACATCTCAATTGCATGAAATCCTTTTTTGTAATTGGTACTAAACAAAGGCACCACTAAAGCTCCTGCAAAGTTGTCTCACAAAAGCAAGTGAATAACTGACTCAGGGAAGTGAAAAAACACCCTTTTACATGAAGCTGCTTATCAGCAACGACTTAATTAAAAACACCTCAAAAAACAGTTTGGGGTTGGGGGGTTTTTTTTGTCTTTAAAAACTTGAGCTAGTTCTGCTTTGAGGAGTGAAGCATTGCATTAAAGTGCCCTCTCCAGACACACGACATTTGAAAGTTTAGGCACAGATGATTATTTGGGGAATTCAAACACCTGGATCGGGTCTGGGCTTGCCAGCCCCTCTGTAGCTTTCTGAAAACTAGAGAGAAAGCAAGGTCGTGCTTCCCACCTCACTACTTCTTCAATATGGCACCAGCTAGTTCAGCTACACCCTGATAAATTCAAGACTCAGTAATCAGCATTAATATGCAAGCAAGTATCAATCCAAAACCTGCTAATGAAAATGATTACACTGTTATATTCATCTGAATCTTGTATGAGCTACTGAGGGGTTTATACCAGCAATAAGCGTGTCTCGCTGTCTTTGCGGTACCACCTTAAAGACCCCTTGTTCACTTTTTTCTCTTTTATCGTCTTTTAGTTCTAGAGAATCACCTGCTTAAATATCTCTAAGGGTACTAGTAAAAAAGAAAAACAACATACATAACAGATGCGCGAGCGAACCTTGGGATGAATGTATTATGGATACAGAACCATCATCACACACCTCATAATCACTTCTTCACCTGCCCATCTGGTGCAGACCTGTGGCTCGTTAGAAATGCGCTCGGATACAGTGCAATGTGCTTATCTAAAAAGAACAATTAAGCAAAGCTCGAACGGTGCAGTTAGCATGATTTACGGGCAGAAAAGCGATGGAGGAAAATAGACACGGCATCTTGCTGTTTGGAAAGGTATGCGCCATGCTCCCATGTTTGACAAAGTAAGAGGAAAACAGCAAACCCTTTACTAAAGTTTAACAAAACCACGATGCCTTTTCATGGAAGGTCCTAAACTGTGAATTTTTTCAGTATAATATCTCCCATTTAACCACCAAACAAGCATAGAAAAGACAAAGCCAATTCAAACCTTGCCTCCAATGTCCTGTGAGGTCTAGATACTGACCTAGAGAAAACAAATGTAAGCTCAAGAGGCTGGTTCACCACCTTAGTCTCCTCATCAAGACTACAGTAGTGATCTCACAATATCGACACTTTTCCAGTATCAAAACCAGGTTATCATTTTATTGTCATCAAAACATGAAGACTTCTAGCCACCAGCAGAACAGACTTAAAATCAGAGAAGGGAAAGGTAGAAAAATTATCACAGCACTGCCACTTTATGAAATTTGCTTTCCCTTTGGTCTCTCTTGATAGTTTTCCAATGTGAATCCCCTTCCAGCAGTTAAATCTACTGAAATTCTTGGATTCTTGGTTACTATGGATGTCTGAACAAGCAAAATCTCATTTACCTTTCTGGCACTGGACATATGACAATACAGGGGCTATGAGAAGACACCTGCTTTCCTTGGGATACACAGTGAATCAAAGCCATCATTGCCATTGATATTCATGACAGCTCAGCTGGGTCTACTGCAGCTTAGGAAGAGAAGATAGTTCCCAACATTATTCATCTTGGTGTAGCTGACTACAAACAGAAAACCAAGTAGATAATCACAGATTCTGTGGTAGGTTTTGCGTAACAGACTTTGATTTTGCGTGACTGCAGCAGGCACAAACGTTGCTCTTGTGTATGAAAAAATCCAGAAGAGATTGTTTCCTTTCACTCTATTCCACCCTTTCCAGTTGCACAGGGAAAAGCAACTAGAGGGCTGCTTTTTCCTGATATTTTTTTCCCTAAGTATCATCTCATATAATTTTCTGTGGCTTAAATTAAAAAGAAATATTAGAGAAAAAAATCACCTGAATTAATTTACAATCTTTCACATGAAAATAAATAAAATAAAATGTGAACGCAATGAATTCCACCTTGCTGAGCTTTGAAGACGACTCACATATCAAAGTAGAGATGATGCACCACCTGTGTACTGGGAGCTCAGTGGTTCCACAGACCTTTTCTTTTCAAAGACTTGAGTATATCTCTAAAAGTTAATTTCCTCGCTGATAATGTGATTTACAACGTGTGTGTTTTAAGGAAAGCATTTATTTTTATGCTAAGGCGTAAACTGGTCTACGAACAAGATTCTAGTTTAACAGCAACATCAAAGGGTCCCAATGAACAAGTAGAGAGAAAGTGTGCGCTTAAGCAGTTCAAAGCACCACAACTGTGTTATACTGTCAAGTCTCCAAATTCCACCAATTAACGTTCTTTTCCCCTCACAGAAATTTTGTTATTATTAATGGAGATAGTCAGTGAAAATCTCTGCGTGCATGTAAGATATATAGATATGTAAATCAATATTTGCATAAGGACCTTTATACTCCCCAAGCCAAAACTGGTTTGTTTGATTAGTTGAGTAAGCCTGCTGTATTAATTGGCTCTGGCTGTCATAATTAAAAGAACAATAGGGTGTTTCTCAGGTCTGCTACTGATGTTGGAGCGCACCATAGTTTCGAAGTTAGCATCTAAAAACACAGTTAATTTTATCTCAAAATAAAAATGGTATCAGAGTTCAGACTCGTGATTTCCATAGGGGAAAACTCAATGGAAATCCATTCTCCAGTGGCATAAGAAGCACTGACACAAATCCTACATACATATGGATAATTTGTAGTAATCAGACATTCCAAGCCCTTTGCTTGAAAAATGTGTAGTAGAAAGTGTATATACCCTTACTCAAAACTCCAACCGCATATTTTGATTACTGATAAGTTCATTAAGAGACTTGATTGCCTTTATACAAAAAACCCCCCTCCAAACACTAAACTGATGTTTGATGCTCAAATTCACAACTTAGAGCCTGATCTGTAATCTGCTCTGCTCTTTGCAGTGTATACCTAGACCATGGAAATAATTCATACTCTTTGTATTCAGTGGTGCCTACTGCACATTTCATTCAACGAAAAGGTGCCTTGACTTGATCCACCAGACTTTGCTGGAGTACAGAGGACAACCACCGCCATCACCTATGTCTCTTGTTCTTTTTCTTAATCTCTTCACCAGGTTTTACCCAATAAACGTGCAATTCCATTCTATGAAAAAAAAAAAAACCAGCTAGTAAGATGTGGTCCTTGCCAGTGACAACTCTGTTTCTTAAGGAATTTCAAGCAAAGCTTAATTTTGTCCAAAATAATGCACACACAAAGCATGTTAAATTATTAACAATGACTAAAAGATGATTGATGGCTTGCAAAAATTAAATCAGCTTCGTGTGGCAGTGGCCTACACAGAGTTAATCTGAAAAATGGTAAATGTGCTCTGTTTAGAGGGTATTGATCACCAAAACTGAATCCAAGTGGTTCAAACAATCACTTCTTTGTACAGATTAATAAGCTATCTGTTTTCTCTACCATCTCCCACAATATTTAGGGACAAAAAGTGAATAAATTCCCAGTCAAATGACATTGTGAGAATTTGTGGGATATCTGACAACTATGAAGTGCATTAACCAGAAACAGATTTTCCTTGTACATCAGAAAGTCACCTCTCCTAAACCTTCCAGAAATTAGCAGAAAACCACAGAAATGTTGTTCACAAAGGAACAAGAAGTGGTCTTGTCCAATCTCCCACTAAAAGGCAATGCTAGATCAGATTACCAGTGTTTTTGTCTAGCAAGGTCAAGGAAACCACCAAGAATGCAGACTATCCAGCACCTCAAGGTCCTCCTTCTGGTGTCATACCATACACTTATGAAAAGGTTCTCCCTAATGTCTATTCTGAACCTCTCAAGATGTTACCTGTGGCAAATGTTCAATCTGCCTGTACTGAAAAGGGTGATGGTCTGTGTCTACAAATGCCCATAATCTTCATCAGACTTTCCAAATCCAATGCCATCCACCTCATCTTTTAGGGCTTGTGACCTAGGCACCTGATTGCCTGTGCTGGACCTTTTCCCACTTTGCCATACCCAACTTGACCTGGGAACCCAACCAGGCAGCACGTATCCAGAGTGGCCTCATCATCCTGCGCAGGAGGAGGAGAATAGATTCCCACTGTCCTCCTCATGTAGCTCACTACATGCTGTGCTGATTTCTCATCAGGAGCACACCATGAGCTCATATTTAACCTCCATCTATTGGGACTCCCAGGTCATTAGCAGTAAATGTGTTCCTCCTCCAGTTAAATAATTACTAATTGTTTCCTACAGCTGTACCCTTTGGATCTTCTATTACTGCATCAGAGTACTGAGCCACATTAGATCTGAAGAGAGCTACTATGTCCACTTATGTTCTCAGGGTGTCTAAACCTGTAGTTATACAGGGTTACAGTATATTGGCCAACAAATCTTAAACCTATTCCCATACTGAAGAAGCAGGTTAGGAGTTCTTCTCTTTCTTAGACAGACAAAAGATATTTCTGGCAGAACTAGGTTTGTTTCCTTAAATTTTGCTTTCCATATGCTCAGGGTAGTTATTTAGTTTGTATCTGGTAGTGAGGTGGCCAACAATGCAGTGCTATTTCATCTAATGAAAAAAGAGAAGTACAAGGTATGAAAACCTTATTCTAAAAATGAACGAAGCAGATGGGCTATGCAATTCTAACTTAGTCCATTTGCATGTGTTTGTTGGTTGCTTTTTTTTTTCTCTTACGTTTCCTCTTTTTTCTTTTCTTTTTTTTTTTTTTTAAGTTCTAGTAGATTTATCTACTTGAAAAGGTCTGCTTGCAGCAGAAAGGAAAACCAATTCTTCCAGCTTTAGGGCAGGAAAGTGCATAGCTGCTAGGGAAGAGGAGAGATTATGCACATAACACCCTCACCTCCTACATTTGGCAGCTCCCTCTGCTTGGAAGCTGTCACCCAAGGCATCCAGCCCAGGGTGTTCTAGTCCTCGATATCCTCCTTGCACAGTCTCCCACTTCCTGGAGATGAACCAACACTTTGTGTTTGACTTCCCCCACCAGCTTCAGTGTATTATACTATTGCTTTCCTCATCTCCCTAAGCTGGCAGCATCAGAGGCAGCTTATTTCAAGTTGCAACCTCCTGAGACCTGTATTATCACTATATTTAAAGGGCTAAGGGAGTAGTAAGATGAGAAAGGGGAGCGTACAAGGGCTTAGACAGCCCATTTACCAGTCAAAAAGAACACTCTTGACTAGGGTCTTTGTACTGAGAGAGCAAAGGAATGGTTTTCTCAGCATCCTTTAATAGATGCATGGCGGCCTGTAGGAAGAAACAACGGGCAATGCCATAGTCTAGATAAAAATGACAGGTGCAAGTCAATACGGTTTCTCAGATCACCACATATTTTTACAAAATTATTATTCAAATTCAATTTTGTGCTCATAAGCTGATAAATCCTGTAGTGTAGACAACTAGAATAATGTACAATGGGAAGGGCTTTCCACTTCTTTTTGCTTGTTGAGCCATATTTCAGCTCATAAAATACCTCTTCATGACAATGAAAGCTTCAGAAAAATTTCTTTTACAGACTTTCAGTGACAACCTTGCTCTGGACCACTGTTCTGTGGTCAGTATATGGGAAAATTCAAGGTGAACACGGTTTGTCCTTCAACTTTTAACTGTTTTTACCATCAGCTATATATAAATCTTGTAGATACCATAACAGAAAATGTAGAGAAAGTAAAAAGCTCAGCTGTCTCACATTGCGTTTCCTCTCCTTTTGTGTGTGTAGAGAAATACGAAAAAGCCTATCTCTTTTTGAGCTTCCCCACGAGTACTCAGTTTAATATTTTGCAAGTGCCAATAGCCTTTCTCTACTTCCGCAGCTCCCTCCAAGCATCAGACTGAATCACAAGTATTTTTCAAGAATTGATTGTAGTAAAAAGGCTGCAGAAGCGCATGTGTGAGAGGAGCATCACAGAACCCTCTTAGGGCCCTTGGAGGGTGCCCTGGGCACTGTGAGTTAAAAGAAGAGGAAAAATAACCCTGAATGACTGTATTACTATAGTCATCCCTTCCAAGCAGTGCTGGGTATCTGTAACTTCTTTCCATCTCATTTCAGAATTTCTAAGACTTTTTTCTTATTTTTTAAGATTATTATCAGTTAATGGCCTTGGGGAGGTGATTTTAAAGAATGGGAGGGAGGGAGGTATGACTATTGTTAAATCTGGGCCTCTTGATTTACTTTTGCAACCACAGAACAAATTGACAAAGCAGAAAAGTAAATGCAAACAAAGAAGACAGCAGCCAGTGCCGCGGTGGGTCCTGTGGGATTTTCCAAATTGCTAAAAGCTGTCACCATAGCCTCAAGTATCAAGTGTGAGGCACATGCTGTTGTTAGTTGTTAAATTTAGTGCCACTAAGGGCCACTCCTAAAAAAAGTACCCAAAGAAAAACAACTTACCAGTGTCTAAAGCAGTCAACATCTAAAGCAGGTATTAGTGATTTCCTTATGAAGAAAAAGTACTGTACTAAGATGTTCTCTATCCCAAGTGTCTTGAGACAAGGGCCTTGTCATGAAAATCAAAGTATCTCAAAGATTCGCAAAGTAGTCTCTATGTCCCAGCAAAAACCACAGAGCATTTGTGATGGGCAGTCAAGTGCTAGCTCATCACTTCATACTTGCTCCTCTTGCCCCTCAGTTCTTCTGATAACACGCATTAAAATTTGACTGTTACATACGGCTCACTTTATTTATAAACACTTATAAAATGTTTATCTTCTATTCAGCAGTATCTATCATGACTGAGAATGGGGCTTGGTTTACTAGTGTCAAAGGAGATGGTTCACACTGCTGGAAGAGAACAGAGCAAATAATCCACGGAATATGTGAATATGTGGATCTTCAGCAAACACATTAAAAATGTTAAATACACTCCATCCCAAGGGCTGGAGATGCCTGATATTTGAGGCAGCATTCTTAACAAACAGAGAGAGGTGTTGAGAGTTTTACTGAAACCCAAACCCTCTCAAGGTGCTGGCATGAGAGGCAGAAGTAGGAATGGCAAAGGCAATAAACCTGATACGGTGGGACACGGCAAGAACTGCGTGTGAGAAGGGTGAGAACAATCCCCGTCCAGAGTCAGAAGTGTCCGTAAATCAAAGTGTAAGTATACAACACATATGTCCCCCACCACAAGGATCTAGCCAAGCGGTGCCAGCTGCGCGATGGAGGCACTCAGGAAGTCTAGGATTCCTCAAACATCTGCTGGTGCCATTAAGAATGAGAAGTAAATCCACACTGGCATTACTTGAGATTTATTTTTCCACATTAACCCCAGCAACAACTGCCAAGTTTTTTTTCCTCCTTTGCCACACAAGTAACCACTGAGTGGCATAAGAATGGGAGCCAGATGAGAAAGTAACTGTACGTAGAAAAATCAGGATTAGGGCAAATTAAGAGAAACCAGTAAGTGGCCAATGAAATAAAGACAAAGAAACACAGTGGGGAGGAAGGCTGGAGACAATGCTTTCAGGTGTCTCTTAAACTATTTCTACAGTGAGCAGGACTGTTATCTCTTTTTAAATTGTCGGTCCACTCAGGGCAAGAGAAGAGAGCTGCCTATCTTAAGGGCATTTACTCTTATTCTGTTGGAAACTACACTAAAGTTAGGTAGCCTCCACCATTCAGAGGGGCTGATGAACCAGAACATACTTGCTTCAAATAGTGCCAGATAAATAAAGCATGAGATTGCCAACTACCCTACACAGAGCATTGCAGCTACACCTCTGTGTTACGGACTTGCTCCTAAGCTCCTTTGGACAATGAGATCCAGAGACCTGTATTTCTTTGATTACCGGAATTTGATTACAAATGCTTCTACACAGATGATAAAGAGATCAAAGAAGGACTTGGTTTTGCTACAATTCAGTCCATAACGCTGAGTTAAAAGTTATGTTAGATGAAGAAAAAGTTAATTCTTTAAATACAACTGTCATTCATTTTAGTGCTAATTGTCCTTCTGCCATACGATCAAGCTAAGTTCAAAGCAGACGAAAGCTCCTGGGTCTGTCTTGTGCTCCTCTATAATGCTACATATGGCTGTCCCAGCCGTATTGTGTCTTACAGTTTAAGCAACACCTAAGTGTCATATCTCTGTGATGCTTATTTCTAGGTCATGCTGGTTTCTTTATGCATCGTGAGTTAGGGTTTCAAAATCATTTTTTCAGCTCGACTCTGCAAACAAAATCTGTCTTTTATGTTACTGGTCTTCACTCCTCCTTTCCCCTTGGCATGCCACTATCTGTTCTTTTGTTTTTCATGACTAGAAATGAAAGGACCTTGAAACTTTTGAACATCTTTAAGAGTTTACACCCCTTTGTTTCATGTTACAAGCAAAATGTTTTTCTGGGATTTACTGATATAGACACCCAATTTATTTATTTTTCAATTTTTTTTCCTTTTAATCTCCATTTCAGGTTGCCTGAAGAATGCAAGCAGTGTTAGGTAGTAATCATTAATGAGACATCTAACTATGATAATCCCTAAATATTTTTTTGGTAAAACAGAAAATTCATTGAACAGATATCAAACTGAATTTTTTAAATTAGAGAAGACAATTCCCCTGATTAAAAACAATGTTGTTTTTTTTTTATTGTGCCTTTGTATCTTACTCTTTAGAAAATCTGAGTAAATTGATTAGTTCTGAAAGGAATCCATCAAGTCATGCAAAGTCTTTTCCCACCTCTGCACCCTGAGTAAGACAAAGCCTCCGTACGTACTGTACTTCTAAGCTATGCATAGCTACAGATACTAATGCTTGTAATAGTAACTTCCTCCACAGCAGAGTGGGACAAAAGGCAGATTGTGAAAATGTAATACCACCACAGTAAAACCTGGTGGCTTCCACTTTGATTTTGAATTTTTTTCTTACTGGTGTGGTGGACAATGCTTAGATCTGCCCACCTACAAGCGTTGCAAAGTCTACGTGTTTCATCATGATGTTTTACAGAAACTCTCGGCCAAGAGCCATGAAGCTGTTGTTCTTGATCTGAGTTTGTTATTGTCTGACTTGACCTGGGCAAAGATCACACACACCATGATAAGATTGTGACAGCAATGGTACCCACCATACACCATAGCAGGACCTGTGACACAGCCAAACCACAGCTACTGCACTGTTGGCAGCAGGAATCATAAAGAAGCTCTGGTCAGAGCTTTCTGCCTTTGAGCATTATTCAAAACTAATATTTTTGGCCCCTGGATACACTCTTTTTGAGCCAACTTACCATATCTAAACTAGCCCTTCTTTCTAGTCACAATGCACTACATAACTCCCATAGGCTTCAGCAGCACATTACTATAGCCACTGGGATAAACAATAAAGAAAATACAGCATTTTCACCTCATTTTAAGGCTCTTCCCACAAAACCTAGGAGCAGGAATTAGAATTCCTGCTCAGATTCAGTAACCAGTTGATGCTGGTGAATTAAATAAAGTAGTCTGATGATGCCAGTGATTATATTAATCCACTTGACTGAAAATGGATTCAGTATTCATTTCTTGAGTGAGATGTCTGGAAAATAATCTATTGCTGGTTTAGCAAGTAAAAGCGACTGCAGAGAAGAAAAGGTCCTTGGAAGGCTCTGTTTAAGCCTAGACTTCATTAATTGCTTCAGATATTTGCCTTGCATCGGATTTCTAATAAGGGTTGCATCATCGTCACATTCTAGTTGTACCCTTATCAAACAGGATGTGTTTTTAACCAAGGAGCTAGAAGTTATAGGAACTTAGATAATCTCTTGTTTCATTTCAGCATATGAAATTCTTGTTTGGATAAGCTACAGGATTCCATTCCAAATCTCTGAGAGCTAGAGGAAAAGTATTTTAAAATGTATATACAAATATACAAATCAAAATCCATAACCGACACGAAAATCTCAACTCAAGGGAGAGACATTGCCATGAAGCTGCAAAAGGAGTAGATATCAAGACGACGGATCAAGGAAATTGAAAAGACATATTAGTGTAAATCAGGACTACCAGGAAACATTCCAGAATGAACCTGAGTTGGAAATAGATTGCTTAAATGTTATTGAGTTAAATGACAACAATAGTACCTTCAGTTATGGTTATATTATTATTTCTTCCTAATAACCTTAATCATTGACAAATTTCACACAGATGAAGAGGTTTGTTCAATGCTAATAGCAAGACCATGTGTTTACCTCCTTGCTGATGCAAAGCTTAGAGTATTCACAACTACTTTCCAGTGTAATGAAACAGGATTGTCTAAATTAATTAAAAGACTCAGAGAAGGAAATTAAAAAGAGGACGTTTTAAGGACCTCCCTCATAAGGCCGATGCTGTAATTGAGGAAAGAATGGAAAGGATCTTATCTGAGTGTGAAAGAGCCTAGTTCTTCATGTGCATTCCTCCCCTTGGGACTTTCATTAAAGCCAAGGTCTACAAATCTTGCCATAAACTCTGTATTGTTGTGATTGCCAAAAACAGATGACAAAAAAGCGAGTTTATTTAATCAATTGCAAGCTACAGATCCTAGCTCTCACAAAGATCTAATCATAAACATAATTCTAGACAATGGTGGTACTAATTCAATTATTAGGACTCCTAACAGGTCCGATATTGAATCTGTGACTGGCTGCTGGACTAGGTTCATGGTTGATTGTTGGAGTGACCAAAATATAGGATAGGATTTGTTTCTATAATCTTAAGACAAAGGCATCAGCATAACTCCTTTAAGGAACTGGCACAAATATGAACCTCCCTCTTCGCAATACACAGCCTGCAATGGACTTGTGGTCATACAGAATCACAGAATCACAGAATTACCAAAGTTGGAAGAGACCTCACAGATCA
>JAOXOE010000602.1:25327854-25379106 GCA_028565055.1 Phoeniculus purpureus | reverse complement strand
GGTAACACCAAAGTAAAATTAAAATCACCTTTTTCACCAATGTATTTACCAAATTGCAGAATCATAGAATTATTGAGGCTGGAAAAGATCATCAGGGCCAGTCCATGACCTAACATCACCACAATCAGCTAAACCATTGAACTAAGTGCCACATCCAGTCTGTTCTTAAACACCTCCAGGGATGGGGATTCCACTACTGCCCTGTGCGGTCCATTCCAGTGTCTGAAGGACACTGTGAGGAAGGGTTTCCTAAAGTCCAATTTTAACATCCCCCAGCAGGTTCAGACCCTGACCTCTTGTCCTGGCGCTGGTTGCCTGAGAGAAGATCCTGACATCCTCCTGACTACGACCTCCCTTCAGGTGGTTGTAGAGAGGGAGAGGGTCCCCCCTGAGTCTCCTTTTCTCCAGGCTAAACACCCCCCAGCTTCCTCAGCATCTCCTTACCAGACTTTCTCTCCAGTCCCTTCCCCAGACCCACTCCAGCCCCTCAACCTTTCCTGAAGTGAGTGACTCAGTGCTGCCCCCAGTCCTCAGGGTGAGGCCTCACCAGTACCCAGTACAAGGTGACAGTTACATCCTCAGTCCTTCTGGCCATACTATTCCTGATAGGATTCAAATGCCTTTGGCTATCCTTTCCCATATTCTATAGGAAATACACCTCTTGGCAATAAAAGCAGCAGTTAACCTCTGTGGAGATTCATGTTTCCCCCCCCTTTTCGGTACACAACGTAGTAACCAAGCTGTAAAAACACAGTAATTGACCTTTGGCTGGTATGTGGCGTTTCACAGCTCACACACAAGGTATTCCAAGTGAAAGAACGGGATGCAAAGGTCATCTGTACAGCAAATACCAAACATTTTGCAAACAAAACGTTGGATATAAAGACAATTAGGGTGCCTCTTGTATTATGCATGAGCCCACACTTACTGAGTGAGCCAATAAGCATTGAAACTTGTATTTCTATGGTTAGCTTCCCTGAACACTTATGCATTAGGATGGAATCCCAGTTTCAGCAATATGTTATGAATCCTTTATCATCCTAGTTTTTCCAGATAATTTAGTACTCATGAAAACTGCTAGTTTGACAGAAGTAGAAACTGAATGTCTTCCCAGCTACCCAGCAGACCAGCACAGGAAGCATAAAGTAGTAAAATTCTAGCTCCTCACCCAGGTATCACTAGCACAGAAGGCAGTTGAGGACTGCTGAGACTGGCATGTGTTAGGAGGACGCGGAACACCAAAGGTTTAACACAAATAACCACAGGATTATTTAGGTTGGAAAAGGAGGTACTTACCTCATTATATCACAGTGTACCAACAGCATGAAGTCAACCAGAGTGGAGAACACACGATAAATTCACACCCTTACTCACAAACTAACACCTTTAAGGATAAAGATTCTTCCCTGTGTTTGCTTTTTGCCTCACTGTTGGCTTTTCTTATCAGGTCAGAAGCTTGATCTTGAAAAGCATCTCCTGCTTGTCTCCACTTTCATATAGTGGTACCTTAAGGGCCCTGAGTAGCTCCACCTGGAGCTCCCCTACCCCTGCCCGTGAGACCATGACTCATATCAGCCACACCCTGGAGCTTTGGGTGAAAACAATGGATCATTTCAATAGCATCTTCATACCTTAGAGCTGCCAGCACAACTTAGGTGGCTTAAGAGAACCATTCACAGCACCTTATCCTTTTTCTTATAGGTGTGAATTAAAAGAATATCCTCATTAATGTGTTTAAAGGATTTAAGTTACCAGACCTTGCTTAAAATCCACTAAAATCTTCCAGAATTTTCAGAAATTCCTTAAAAAATCACCAGATACAATTTTTTAATTTTTTTGTATAGCTTGCAACTATTAGGCTTAAGGAATAATATGGAAAGCATAAGAGGAATTGACATCTCTAAATGCCTCTGGCTGTTATAGAAGCCTTTAACATAGGTTCTCAGCCAGACATATTGAGTGACTGGTAGCTTAGTTTCTAAATCCAAAACCCTTTCAGCACTTGTAGACTAAGAAAAGTATGAATTTCCTCGTGTCAGTTTGGTCCAAACAGCTTCTACTGCCTTGATTCAGTGATTTGAAAAATGATGACTTAGAGTTTTGAAAGTGCTGAGAGATGTTATAGCCTGGCCCTCTTATGATCAACTGATCTTCTCAGTTCTTAATGGGAAAATAAATCATAGATAAAAGATAATCCTGTTGCACAGAAGCAAAAAAGGTGTGATATCAATAGACTTTTACAGAAAAAGAAAATTCTGTGGAAGGGATAAAGTAAATAAGGTAGTTTGTTCTGCTGATACTGATGTTGGCAAGGTCACAGCCCTCTTCAGGAGCTGCCTACCTCAAGAAATGAGAGTGAACTGCAAAGTATATTCAGAGAATTAAAAAAGCTACAAGGCTTGGGTTTTATTATAAACACAGCCTTGTCCCTAAAAACCTAGACTTTCAAGGGTCTTTGTAGATTTTTACCTTTCTTATTTCTTCTTTAATGATGAAGCTGTCAACTGTTTGGTTTCTTTTCCTTTCACATTCACCCGTTCTCTCTTACTTCATGTTGGATGGTGCAGATGACATTAACGGTACAGGAAAAGGAGCCAACTAAAGCTTTGCTATTTTCTAATTAATTATTATTCTAATTAAAAAAAAACTTTGATATGGCAGCCAGCCTAGAGTGTCTTCCACGATCTTTCATTTTCAATGTGATACTTATTATTTATAGCTTAGAAATGTAGGTGTAGCACAATGGCAGAGCAAGAAGGAAGAAAAAGCCCATGAAGTATTTGGCCTCTGTAAGGACTGATTGCACAGCAAAGCACACAGGCCTTCTCAGAACATTTGTTTGCATTTATAATTAAATGAAACTTTAACTAAAACTAAAATAATGATAACTCTCTGTGGGAAAATCATATATATATATGTGTGTATATATATAAAAATACTCCTTTCCCACTGTTAACTGCAGAACACTGAAGGAACAGAGACTGAACCAAGGAGGTGACATTAATTACTGAGTGAAAGGGATGCGAGGAGAATGCATTAATAAACATAAACCCACTGCACATTAAATAAATCCTGTTCCTCCCATCTCCCCACTGTGTTTTTTGTAGCTACACTGTGACTCAGTGGGCTCCTTCCTGCTTCCAAGTTCCTACCCAGCATGGAGAAAGGGTATCATTTAATCAAGTGAAATAGTAGCCTGGTAGTCTAAAGCCATTCTTTGTACTTGGGTTTCTTCTTGAATGTTCTGACTCAAAATTATTAGGCTGTACTTCACTGGACTCTCCTGATTTCACAGGGTGTTGGTGTCATCCCAGTGCAATTGGGGCTTACAAGGGTGGAAATTTGTCTCTTTTGCAGGCATTTACCTGAGGAAAGGATAAATACAGACCTGGCTAGATAGTTTATATAGTTGGGATTTTAAAGGACACATAAAGATGCTTGGATGGATAATGTCACTTCCCATTGAACAACTAACTATTCTGTTATGATATAAAATGGATGAGTGCCTTAGTTGCATCAGTAAAGACTAACAGAAGGATCAGTAATTATCACAACTGGTAGGATGGTAACAGTTCTCCAGGGGCACTGGTTTTTCTTGATTTTTCTTTGGTCACTCAATTTCTTGCATGTGCCTTAAGTAGGCAGTGTCAGTGTGGCTTAATGGACTGTTAACTTCACCCTTATATATTCATTTCTCACAGTAGTATAAGCTAGAAGGAAAAAGGTGCCTGGTACCTTTGTGCTGCAAAAGCAGCTTAGACTTCTGTCTAGCTTTATGGTATCAGCCCATCTGTTTTAGGTGAAAACTTGAGCAGTAATGTTAACCTCAAGTACGTTAACCTTTGGATGCCACGAGACATGATAGACAGTACCATTATTTTTATGGCACATTTTTTCCTGAGCAAAGATTCTAGGCAGTAGAGAAAGATAGAAAATGCTGGGTTTGCCTCTCTGTCTCCAAACAAAATACAGTGCACAGCCATCTGAAAGCCAAGGCAGACTACATTATCGACACACAAATACCCAACAACTATAAATCTAAGAGATCTCAAGTAATGAGTCAAAACCATGAAGCTGACGATTTATTCAGTCTCACTGAATTTACTGGCATAAATACTGATTCCTTGTAAACCAGAGTTCACCCTCCAGCTTCTGCTGAAGACAAGACTGATCTAGAGCAGCAGAGGAGGTGGCAAACATCCACTGCTCCCCTGAAACCTTTCCTAGAGGTGCAAAGAGACACTTGAAGGTGGGAATAGTTTTACATCTCTCATATCTCAATTTCATGAGAATTTTTGAGTCAAAACTCTTAGTTTATGTGAGGTGCAAAACTATTTGAGGAAGTCACTCTCCAGCAGTTATCATCTCCAAGACACCACATAAAATATGTGGTGTCACAATATATAGCAATATATAGCAATATATAGCAATATATAGCAATATAGAGAAAGCAAGGTAATTTTATGATAAAAAGTAGGAAAAAACACTGCAGCATCTTCACATTTATACCTGATTAATTCAAAAGTATATAAAGTCATTAATGCAATTTAAGATTCAGGCTATTTCATCATTTCCGAGGAGTTTGATTTTATTTTCTCGTTATGCAGTGTTAGGACGTTTGCTATCATCGATAATATTTAGTCAGGTATTAAGTGTGGGGATATTTAGCAATAAGTAACTAAGCTAAGAGTAACAAACTCCTCAGAGAGGTGAATGTATTTGTCATTTTTCCTAATTAGCTGCCACTATCAGCTTCCACACCTGTAACAGCAGCTATTGATCAATATTAGAGTCGTTTAGGTCACAACCATGAAACACATTCTTTGGCATCTGTGGAAATAACGTTTTTTATACACAGAGCCTGCAGAAATGTGTTCAGTAAACATGTGCAGGTTGGTTCTAATTCTGGTTTTCGGGTCCCGAAAAATGTTCATCATTCCTCTTCTCATTTCCTGGGGCCAAATCATCCTTGCAAAATCAGTGGTAAATCTTTCACAGCCTTTTACAGAGCCAATGCTCTACTTTTAGTATTTCCTTTTCAGTTCTTTTCAGCACCTTTTTCTCTTTCACTGGTTTCCTTTGGATCCCTGTTCTACTTTTGGTTTTGTTTAACTTTCAACATGCAAACAATCTGCTATTTTTTTCTTTCAATCTTTTAATTCTCACCACTTTGATTCTTTGGTTTCTACATAGACTTTGTTTTTTGCCACCTTACTTTTTTCTTTTTCTCCCCCTCTTTTCTTTTTTTTCCTCATTTTTCTATTTTTCTCTATTTTTTTTTTTTTGCTGTTTTTTCTCATCTCCTGTTTAACTACTGTTTTCCTTTGCTTACTCTGCTGTTTTTCCTCTCTCTTAGCTGACATTTCCCTCAGTGCAATATCTTTCTACCTTCCCTTTCCACTCTTTCCCAGAACAGGGCTCATCATTCTATGCCACTAATGTATAGCAGATTCTGAAATACTGTCATCTGAGACAGTTAAGTACTAAACAAAACATTACCAGGGTGGAGGAATCACTTACCCTGATTGACAACAAATCGTAACTTCTGTATTGTTGCCAAATTGCCGCTAACTCTGTATATTCCATCAACATCTAAACCTGAAAGAGAAACACATATTTCATTTTAGATCATAGAAGTATTTTGCTTTGTACGCCTGTCAGGAAGCCAGAAGCACCCTAACAAGTATGAAGAAGAGCAACGTGGTGAACAACTGAAAAATAATCCACCTGACAAGGGCTGAAGTGCCTCCTGCCTGATTAGAACAACAATAAAAGGGGTAGATTAACTTAAGTGAATACAAAACACCTAGCTATAATTATCTTGTAATTCTGTCAGCAGAATATCGTTCTGCAAGAGTATTCGAGCGTGATGGGAAGGGAAGGGTGAGTGAGCTCATAGGGAAGGGTTGTCTGGGATCCTATGCCAGCCCTATTCGAGTCGGGGTTTGTATTAATAAAGCTGGGGACTCTTCTCAGTCTGGGTCCTGCCTTTTCAGAGATGAATTTCTGAGGCTGTGACCTTTCTGAAAATAAAGCGGTGAGATGCCCACTCTGAAATCATGACATGCGTGAGACTACACACAGCCATTTCTCCACTATATTCTTCATAGCTGATCAGACAAGTTTGAAGACGAAATTAAATATCCCAAATAGCATATGCCCTGGAGTACATTTCTTCATTAATACAGGCCATTCTTTTCAAGGACAACCTGACAGTCTTGTTTCTCCCTGCATATCTACTCAAGGTTTATCTTCTAGGTGAAACTAGATGTCATACTCCCTTTTGTGACATATTATCTCCTACAGCAAGCTCTGCTGATATGACTGTTTAAAATAGCACTTCCAGCCCTGGTTGCATAGCTGTAGCATTTCAAAGCACATGGGAACTGCACTGCTTTCCCGGGAGAATTAGCTATTGTGCCACACTGAGCAAGTCTGCATGCTTAAAAACCCAAAACTCTACCCTATCTTCTCATTCCTCTTTTAAAACTTGCCAGTGCATAAGAAGCTAAGAACTACAGCAAACAGGTTCGGTTGGGGTTTTTTTAAGGCTACTCATCACTTGAAACACAAGTTTTAATTAGCTTTTGGCAAGCAATTTCAGAAAGTCTTTTTCTCTTAGAAAAACGTTAATTTGTCAAAACCAAAAAAAATTTCAAGAAATAATTCCTGACAACGTATCTCGGGAGATTATTTTTTTTGTTGTAATGTTTTCTGATTCAGGGAGGAGGAAAAGGAAAAACCTGAAATGATAAGAGAGAAGCAGCCCAAAATCCCATAAGCCCAGTTGTAATAACAGTTAAATAGGAAAGAGCTGAGGTTCCAGTCCATATTTCAAAGATTCTTGCATCGTGCCTTGGCCACAGCCAATGGACTCAACAGCTTGGAGATATTCCTTAGTGATCTTGAAACACTGACAAGATTTACTTTTCTTTTTTGATGCAGAATGCAACCAAGGCAAGTCTTGTGTTTGTTTGCATGTTTGCTTTCTCTTCCTACAAAGTACATTTGTGTCTGTCCCGCTAGGTTTGATCTGGTTTATATTATAAAAAATTTGTTTTACAAATGAATAACAATTCTGTATTATACAAAGGTTATTTTTGTCTTTTATTAGACTATTTTCTACCCTGCACCTGCAGGTGTCCTGCAACACAATACTGAAAGTGATGATTCATTTCAGGAAGATTCCCTTTGGTTTTGGTGGGATAAAGTTTATTTAAGAGAAATCAAAAAGGATTTGATAATCAAGAACACTTGGAAGTTATCTGCCTTCTATACATATAACATACGAGCAAGTGGAAGTTGTTAGAATGTTTAAGCAATGCAATTCTACCCTAAATTTGAAGAATGTCATTCCACTTTATTAAGGGGAGAGAGCAAGAGTAAGTCCCAGCATAGGATCAGGGGACTCTTACAGTATGGGTTTAAGAAATACATCACGTAAATTGAACTCTAAACCAGAAAGCAAAGTGGAAAAATAAAAAGAACAAACAAGCCCCCAAACAGAATGTTGACGTTTGTTTGGATTCAGTTCTTAACCCTTTTTGGTTATATGGACGTGAAAGCAATACACGTCATGCTGGTGAGCTGTCTCGCATTAATAGAATCACTTTGGAACCTGCATAAGTTATCTGGATCAAGTGAAAATGACAAAGTACATTGCAAATTGGTGAATATCACCTCTTGTAAAATGATCTGGAGTATACAAGTGCATCGTTATTGTTACAAATTTACCCTGGTCCAGCAACGGGGTCTGATTAGCATTTCATTTGGACACAATACAATATGGCAGAGAGGAAAAAAAAGAAAGAAAAAAATAATACAAGACTATCAAGCCAATTATAGTGTTCACGTGCCATCAACTTTCTGCTCCAAGAACTTTGAAAGTTAAGCCAAACCAAACCGATGCAAATTGGTGGATTTGGACATCCTTTTCATGACCGCATTATCTTA
The DNA here is from genome assembly GCA_028565055.1 of Phoeniculus purpureus. Lineage (NCBI taxonomy): Eukaryota > Metazoa > Chordata > Aves > Bucerotiformes > Phoeniculidae > Phoeniculus > Phoeniculus purpureus. Next base: position 25,371,153 of record JAOXOE010000602.1, on the reverse strand, counting down.
GCTGGATTGTTAACAACTTCTTTTGGAAATCCAAATAGACACAAAAGAGAAAGAGAGAGAAATAGGACTTTATAGTTCTAATATCCTGATTCTGTGAACAATTTCAAAAGCAAATTCACTTATAAGGGCAACTCGATCAAGAATAAAAACACCACTGCACTCCTGTCAGTGTTCCTTCATGACAGGCTATAAATATTTAGGGAACAATAAGAAGCAAAATCCTTGTAGGGTTTCCTCTCTCATGCTGCTACAGTGGTAAAGAATGTGTCAGAAAAAATATTAATTGTAATAAAGTCCAACTGTTGTTCACTATAGGGTCACTTGTGCTCTGGAGTGGGGTTTATCAGGGAAGAATCAACAGATTTTGCCCTAGAGGAGAACAAGTATTTTATTTGCTTTATATCCAGGCCCCTACTCTGTTTCTTTTTGTTTTAATGAGGAACCTGAGAACTGGATGGACTCACAATTGCAAATGATAGCCAAAACCATGATAGTGACGTCAATATTCCATCCTAAATTTTGTAATGGTATAAGCAATGTAGGAAAAGGAGTAGCCCACAAATAGCTGCCAAACTAGAGGCAAATTTTAACTACTTCCATTAAAAAAATTACACAGGTACTCCTGATGAGAAAGAGAAAAGGCAACTGAACTCAGTCTTGTTTGAGAGTTACAAACAATAATAAATGTTCTTCAGAAGATGTTAGAAATACTCTTCTTTAAGGACATTTCTTGCACTCCTGGAAACAACCACAAATGCAGGTCAGTGTCACCTCCAGGAGCAGTTTGTCCTGGAACCAGGTATTGTAGAGAAACATTAAAAACACTGGAAAAATTTAGAGCTTAAGTGATAGATTAATCCAAACATAGATTTAAAATATTAGATTTATTAGACATATATTTGACTTCATTTAAAATACTAGGCTTAGATATTAGTTGAAGCAGTTCTGATGTTTAACGAAAATATTAGACTTATATCGATGTTAGTTGAGGTAGTCTTGATGTTTAATTAACTGCCTTGAACGTTTTTCTGTTGCACAGAACAAGACCCCCTCCCAAATCATGTTGTGTTCTGCCTACATCTTGATCTAGATTTGACAGTGTCTTCAACTTGAATACCAAAGGGAGCTGTGTGTGGGGAAGGAGGGTGGTGGCATACGGGAGTTTTTTTATTCTGTTCTTTAGTGAGACTTTGAATTTGAAACATACTGTTTTAAGTGGTACTAGGTGACTTCCTGCATAGAAATCCACGAAATTTTCCCAATTAATGTGCCCTGGACTAGGTGTGGTCTCCAGGCCTGGTAGGAGTTTTATAAAAGAAACCATCGTGCTGGAATCAACAACAAAGTGAGGCACCAACTTGAAGAAAGGCATTCTTTACTTAGTCCTTTCATTTAAAATCAGTTATGTTCAGGGCAAAAATATTGTATTTCAAAGGAGCCTATTATGCCTTCCCATAAACAGAAAGATCATACGTTTTAAAACTAAAGTATCATTATGTAATCAAGCTGTTGTATTATAAACTATTTTGTGGGCTCAGATGCCCAGGGCTATCTTTACAAATATTTAAGAGGTCATTATCAGGGTATGTTCTCCCTAAAACTATAATTCTTTCCTCCTGTTTTCATACGTATCTGAGCGTAAATATCTGATACATAAACAATTTCTTTAAAGTTTACTAAGGGCAGAAAAGTGAGGCATGAAGTCATTTAAAGCAGCAGCAATGTCTTCAAGCAGCAAATGCACCAGTGGCAAGATAACGTGTTGGATGAGAAAAACACCACAAAACAATGTGCAACAAAAATACGGTTTCACAAAAGAATCAAGGTCTTCATGCCAGGAGTAAGGAAATCACAGAGGGTAGCTGGCACAGACAATTTGATGTCAGAAATATCTAGGTAGGGTTATGAAAGGTACCCAGAGTTTTGGGGCGATTGGAAACAAAAGAATTTGTTTGATGTCTTGGAAACCAAAGGTGAAAATGATGAGAACAATGGAAGAAATTTGAGTTACACCACAGAGAGAAGAAAGCACAGAGGTATTAACAGCAAACAAGGGACACATAGATGAAAAATGCAATGCAGAAGCAGTGTGAGCTGGATACTTGAACCTGCAAACCTGATGTGAAGCTTGACCAGTTTGGATTCAAGAGAGCAGCAGCTCCTTTCAAACATGAGACTGCTTGCACTCAGCATGGTTTTGTGTTGCCAACAACTCTACCCTGCCTTTTCACAGAATCACAGAACATTAGAGATTGGAAGGAACCTCGAAAGATCATCTAGTCCAATCCTCCTGCCAGAGCAGGATCATTTAGATCAAGTCGCACAGGAACATATCCAGGTGGGTTTTAAACGTCTCCAGAGGAGACTCCACAACCCCCCTGGGCAGCCCATTCCAGTGCTTTTGGTGTTTCATTGGGTGGGGTTAGGCACCTCCTGGGGCAGGGTCAGAGACTAACAGCAGGATTTACGGGGTTTACTGTGTTCTACTGAAAAAAAACCTGGTTTGATTGTCAGAACTATACATTTCTTGTACTCTTTCCATAGAAGGATCACATTTACGAGTCTGAAAACAACATCCCAACACCATATTACACAAAAACAGGTCCCATCCTTAGTCCAGACAAGATACATGGACACGATGGACATGGGTGCCCTACAGATATCATGTTAGACAGTTCTACCAGATAGACAAAGATGAAAAAAACAACAAGACCAAGTGCTGAGTGATATTGGAAGTCAATATGAAGGACAGAGAGATAAACATGGTTGTAAACAAATCAGTTTTCACTTATCAGGGCTCATGAAATACATGGTCTCTCATTTGTAAATAAAGCACAGAGAAATATTTGGAAGAGTTATTCTGATATTATAACATCAGTAAGAGGGATGTGCTTGGAGACTGGCTAGACTGACCTCAGTCCCAGACAATCTACTTCAATAATTAGTTCAGGATTCCATGAACAAATAATTCATGGCCAAACATAATTAATCCCAACCAGCGTGGTTGCATGGAAAACAGGGCCCTGCCTAGCAAACTTGTTGCATTTTTTGATAGGATTAGATCTTTGACAGGTCTGGTTGATAAAGGCAATAGTGTTGAAATAGTATGTTTGGCTTTCCATGAGGCTTTTGACTTAGTACCACATGACATTTTGATTAAAGCTCTTGCATTTTATGGAATTAACTGGGCATATATTACATGGATTAAAAACTGGCTCAATGACAGACCTCAAAATGTGGTAGTTAATGGAAGAAATCAGTTAACAAGGTCATAACTGGCAGAGCTCTCAAGAGTGGGGCTCAGTCCAGTGCCATCTCATGCTTTTATCAGAGATGTGGACGATGAGAAAAAACAAACATCTCTGTTGGGAAAGTAAGGAGATGACACAAAGACTTGGGAGATATTAAATGATGATGATGACAGCTGAGATTACAAAAGTCCTGTCTAGTAAAGTAAGTTTTCATATAGAGAAACGTGTGGTACATCCAACACTCTGGATGTAGTTACAAAGGATTTGAGGATGATTATCTGAACACAGTCTCTCAGTTCAGTGTTACAGCAAAGATGACTACTGTGATCCCTTCAATTACAGAAAGAGAAGTTTCAAAGAGGAGCAGGGAAGAGATTGCACCACTTGTGCTACAAATAGGATGCCCAGCAGAGATGATGAAGCAAATAAAATTAAACACACGTTATAGGCTTTGTCACTTCATATTAAAGAGAGGATGGAAAGATGTCCTTTCCATTGGTATTGTTCGCATGATTTGCAGGTACTGGACTCACAACCAGCACTGCCCAGCTGCAGGACCATTGACAGACCTGCACTCAAGGCAGCATGAACATGATTTTCTTAACTCTGTTATTAGTAAATATCCAGCACTGCATCAGAATTTAGTCATGGTAGAGACAGTGAGGGGAAAGAAAGAAGAGGACAAATTGTACTGTTTCTTAATAAGTTAAGAAATTACTCTATAGGAGGTGTCTGGCACAAGGTTTTGTGAATCTCTTTAGGAAATCAGCTCACAAGAAATAATTGTATGTTTGACTGCAATAATATCAAGAAGATGAGGGGCATTCCTACATAAAAAGGGAATCTCATCTTTTCTTGCAGTAATAACTTCACAATGCAATGAAAGGAGAAAAGCTTGACTAAGATCTTCCTGTTTTCAAGACCCTGTAGAAACCGTTTAATGGAAGCAATTACAACACTGAATATGAGCATTACGTACTGAGAATAAGTAACAAGTGACTATTATGAATGATATACTTTATTCTGTTTCATATCACTTGATGGTAGAATTTTCACTTAGATATTTATACACAAACAAATAAGGGTTGCAAGAGCACAAAGCAAGTGCCATTTAAACCAGCACACAGTTCACTCCTATGCGGGGCTGCTGCTTAAAGCCTAAATCAAGCTTGCTCTGCCTTCCTCTTCTTCTCTACTGCTTGTAGTGTATTTGACATTCAAGATGTTTACAGTTTGAAAGCCCCAGGAACAACAAGACATACTCAGAAGGCTTCCTGTAACAAGAAACAAAACTGAGCTTTGAAGCTGTTTGTTTTGAATGAAACCATCGAACATGCAGCCTGTTCACTGTAATTTTGCCATTCCTTCCAATATATACTTTTGCCTTTCTGACAGTCCCACTTCTTGCAGCTAAACAAAGTGACCTCATTGCTTTCCACTGTATTTTCTTTTAAACATTGGCTGGGATGATTGAGATTCAGGAATGTGGGAAAATGGATTCCCAAGCCACGTCCATCCCCTTTAATTCTGAGCTGTAATTTTTGGCTTGGCTTGAATCACAGTCATCACATTTCAGTCTGAATCTCTCTGTAAAGTGATCTTTCTTAAACATTTCTTTCACTCATCATGGGATCAGAAACAAAGCCATTCTAGTCTTTCAGCGAAACACTTACAAACGTCTTTTTACAGCGACTCGCAAGAGCTGAGTTTCCTTTAAAAGCGTTGGGAAAAGAGGAGGTTTTCATTGCCTGATTGTCCTCTTTGTGAATCTTGTCATCTGTATGCCATGAGCTACAGCTATTTTAATCTGTTTTTGTTTGCAATCCATTTGGTGGCTGCCCAAGAAAATGCAGGTGATTCTAATTAACCGACTGCTGAAGATGTGGAAAAATCTCAATTGTGCTACAGAGAATTATACATTTTAAACCTTCCCTCTATTATTTATAACGGCTTATTAATGAAAATGATTACAGCAATACATTTGCCACCTGATTCGTCTTTGTGCACTTTTTAAATCAACAAGGTTTTACACTAAAGGGGGAAAAATCCCTATCAAATCCAGACCTCCAGTACACCCGGCAGCTCCCTGCTTTAGATGGAAGGGCAGTTTGAAAGGAAATAGCAGCATCTTTATGCAATGCCACCTAATATCCAAAATCACCAAATGTTTGGAAATAGCCATTCCCTTTCTGCAACACATTAGCATTTCATTTTGTGAATGTTTAGTTCTTCTTTGTTTGCTTGTTTGCTTTCCCTTTTAATACCTCCTTGCTCTCATGTGCTGCAGTTGCTGCTTCTCACATATGGGTTGGGAGGTCCATTCCGACCAACCCTTAACTTTTCTGAAATGAATTGGGGTTTCTATAGTTCTCTGCTACTTTATCAAGTAGACTTTTCCCCTGCTTGACCAAAAGTTGTTTTCAGAAATATTAGGAATCTTTAAAAAGCTGGATGATACCTCTCTAACAACTCAGCAGGGAAATAATCAGCTTCTGAGAAGTGCAACTTCTAATTCTGTGGTGACTGACGCTGACTCTGCGGTGACTGACAGAAGGGAATTTCAGGTAAAGAGACTGGAGTCATTTGCAAGAAATTCAACAGTAAAATAATAATAATAATACTACAACAAGTTAAATACTAGCATTGAGATCTTTCTGCTCGGTACAGCTACCAACAGGGTATTTACCACCTTCCACCAGTGACCATTCCTATTACTCTGTGCCATGCAGCCAATGCTGTGACAGTCTAATTTGAATGTGATGACAATGTGGATGATGGAGTTTATTTTTGGGAGGATGAAAGCCTGAATAAAGGTTATCATTTCAGGAGAAGCTGATGATGGAAAAACTCATCCACTGTGTGACAGGATCAGAACAGCTGGGGATGTAATGTGGAGGGTGGGGAAGAAGAGAGCCAAGGTATTTTGTATGTTCAAGAAATATATACAACACTGCCATTTCTTATATCCCAGCTGTGCCTGTTAACTTCTGGAAACATGTAGAGCTCAGCAATAAAGCATACTTGACTGATATTTACTGCAATGTGCCTTCTAAGACATTTTGTGTCACACATTACGTTCTGAAAGAGTTAAGTAACATGAAAAATACAGGCTCGAGATTATATCTGTCATGGATGAAAATACTACATTTATGCCTCATTGTAATCCATTCATTGGTTTATAGACCCTGAGCCCTCCAGGGAGTGTCACAACTCCACATGATACTGCTGAGAGCTGTATTTTGCTTTTGGATTTCTGATTTAGCTGAAAGAAGTTTAAAAACACATGTAGCCTGACAACTCCCTATTGGCTATACAACTGAGGAGGGTCAAGAGCATAAACCATTCCAGCAAAAGCCAGCTGTAACTCCTGCTCACTAAACTGGCTGCGGATCTGCCTGTTACAGACAGTAGCATATGAGAAATTTATGCATTTTGCTAAGTTCTCTCACTTCGGTTAAACTGTGCTTCATTCAGGGATCCATCATCACCAACATCATGCTTGTGTTTTTCGAGCAACATCAGAACACCAAAGGAAATTGCACTTTGTGGGGGTCTAACTCTCCTCTTTGGACTACACAGGACTTGCAGTCAGGTCCTCTGACATCAGTAGGAACTGTGGTTAAAAGCTAAGGGACAGATACAATTCTCTAAACATCCCGGATTCCCAACACTGATTTTAAAGAGAATTTAGTGCGCAGTAGGGACAAATCTTTTCGTGTCTTTCACAATAGTGAGAGATTAACTTAGACCTCAGCAATGTCACCTCCCCTTCCTGGCTAGTACTGCTGCTTAATGGACTTGTAATGGTTGGAAGTGGAAGAACTGTACATTTGAGCACATGTAACCCTCAGCCAAAATGGGTAAGGAGTTCGCATTTCCTGGACTGTAGTGCCTTTGCTTGGCGAAGAAGTTTTGGGTTGTTTATTTTATTTTTAGTGATAGTGACTAGGGTAGGAAATTTAGGATGGAATAAGGATATTTAGGATGGAAACTGAAAGTCGCAAGATTGCTTCTTCCATTGTACCTAGGATTCTTAGAGATAGTGAGAGGTGCAGATAGGCCCAATGCTCTTCTCTTTTGTACTGGACAGCCTGAGGTTATGCTCTGCTGAAGCTCATATGTCTCAAGGTTATCCATCTTGTCTTCAGGACAGGTCCTACCCATCTGTGTGCTCTTCCAATAGCTGTTGTGGGGAGTGGATGCAAACACAGATTCAACTCTTGTAGCTCAACAACAGTTAAAGAAATATCAGCGAGGCACTTGACTGGACTTGTTTCGCTGCACAACACAGAAATGCTACTGTTAGAAATCAGACCACCTCAGTTCTGGATTTCTAACAGAAGGAATGTGCAGAACCCTGCTCTAAAAATGGAGTTTGAGCTCTCACGTGCAGTCGGTAACGGTCTTTGCTCATTCATATGCAGGCATCTATCTTTGTATTTGCTTTTTATCTTTAAGTGGGAGAAAACATTGAAAAGTTAGATTCTGTAGTCGAAGGCACACTATCAGACACCTTTAGGTGTTGCAGTCCATGCCTGTGTGGAAAACTCTGAGGCTCTCTTGGAAGATAAGTGTACATGTGGCTGTCTAACACCAGCTTACTGAATTCTCAGTGCTGCATATCTGTCTAACATATTAAAGTGATAATACAAAGGTGTGCATGTATGTATACACATAGATATCTTCTACTTGAATGTTCATTTTCCCACGGTACACTGCACAACACAACAACAACTAAAATAATTAAAATCCACTAAATGCCCTCACACCTTTTTATAAACCTAGTAAGTGACCTAAGTTTTCCTGTTGTCGCAGAAGTCACAGATAATGCTATGAGACAGCAACAGTCCTAGGGGAAAAACAATGGAAACATTCATTTGAGTGTCACACAAACCTATTGGTATTAGATATTTTTCCACTGTTTTGTTCTGTAACCATCTTATCTACAGGACTCTGCAGTTATATATAATCTTCCCCCTGTCATTCCCACTGTATTTACTGTCTCCAAAACAAGTTCTGGTAATTTAAAAGCTTTTTCTCTGCCTCCACTTAATTTGGGCAAAATCTGAACTATCACCAAAGCACCATTCAGCAAAAAAAAAGAAAGAAAAAGGTAGCCAAGATATCTACAGAAACCATAAAAATCCTGAACTGGGCTACAAAGAGGGATAAGTACCAAAACTTAAGAGACTGGCACACACTTCATTACTCTGATGAAGCAACTCCATAGTTTTCATTATATGGTTTGACATGCATGCCATGGTATTGCACTACAATAGCACAAATTGAGTAGCTCAGGCACTCCTGAAGAGACGTTTAAGTATCGCCCGGAATGGAACAAATCTCTTTTTACTTTGAAATATATATTTTAAAGAATCATAACAAAATACAAATAATATAACCGAGACATGGAAGAAATATGGGAAAATACTGACTTCCAATAGAAAAGAATCAGCTGCTGTCCATAAAATGCACCTGATCAGCCTTAGCTGAATTAGCGGTGAAGTAAATGCGTAAATGTCAGTTCCACTTGGCATTTTCATGCAAGATAATTATTTTTTGCAATTTGAAGATATGGGAAGAATTTTGATTTGAATCGGGGTCTTTGTGCCTTAATGCTGACTGTGACATGGAATGATGTAAGGAAGGTAGAAATCCAATCTCATCTCTTTTACTAGGGTTCACACAGACCCTCTGGTATTTCTAAAGGACTAGAAAGGCAAAGTTGGCATACAGTGTTTTCCATATCTAATTTCCTTCTTTGGTGAAAGTTCCAGTAATTATTAATGACATTTACCATAGAGACATCCAAAAGAGTTGCAAAACTTCTGACACAGGCTCTTACTGTAAGCTCTGCTCTTTGTGTTCTCAGTGTTGGAATAGCTGAGTATAGGGACGCAACAGAGACAGAGACAATAAAAGAAACCATTGTGGACCATTCCTAATGTGCAGGCTTTTAAGCATCAGTCTATCAGGACTCTTTGCAAAGTATCTAAAAAGTTTGTATCTCTGACAGAGTATCCACTGCTGTGAGGATGGTCCTACAGGTCACAGATCAGAGCATTAAATAAAGTATTTTGTGAGCTCCAGTGCTCTACCAGCAAAGTAGGAAATTCTTCCTGCCTGAAAAGCATCTTCCCAGCTTCCTCCACTTCCTGGTGGGTTTCAAGATTGTCTTATGGTTTGCTGGCCTGGAGAATTTCAATGATTTTGTTTTCAGCGTATAGAGCAGATGCTCAGCTTGTTCGAAGTTTCTAGGCTAAGTGAAACGAGTTTTCATTAGAAGAGGATGTATCTTATCTTTCTACTAAGGTTTATTAAAAATATGTAACACCTGATAATTTAACACCAAGTGAGTGGCTGCTAAATTTCCCCCTCTCTCTGTCTCTCTGTCACACACACACACACACACACACACACACACATCTACACACAACCAAAGGAATGCTTCTCGACTGCCAAAGTACGTGCCAAGATTTTGTTCACTTTAATCTCAATCATATGAGTTAGAGAACCATGAAACAAAATTTCTACCAAGTATGCTGACAGATTTTGAGTTCTAGTGGCTCCACAGGGCATCACTACAAGCTCACTAAGGAACTTTTCTTATTAAAGATTTCTTAGCTGATCCGTTTTCCATTTAAGTCAACATGAGCAGTATCACCATAAAGAACTCAACACTTGCTAACTGATACCATACACTCTTCACAATGACTTCATTTCTAAATAAACAAAAAGTTGTGGTACCTCCAGCATCATTGTGTGGTTACTGCTGGCACAGGAAAGACGTTTGGTGGCAGCTCCTTTGGTGTCTTATGTCACGTAACGGCATGTCAGCTCAGGACTGACAAAACTGAACATATGGTTTGAAATCCCGGGGGAAATTTTTCTTGGGAAGATGGGGGGAAGAAGCATGCAAGAGCCTCTTTCTGTCTTTTGAGGACCTTCTTACTTTCTGAATGATGATAACTCAGAGAAAACCCATCACCTTGTTTTAGAGGCATCCATGATGACTAGATGACCTTTGGAGGTCCCTTCCAACCCAAAACATTCTATGACTCTATGATTTGAAGAGCCTTACTGTATTACCTGTAAGTGGCCCATGAACTGGGAAACCAAACTAGTTCTTGCTCTTTTTTTTTTTTTAAATCCTGGGAGACAGTCTGGATACTCTCATGTAAAACTTAAGCATTTCCTTAACTGAATAACCATTTACCACAAAACAGACCTATTCGTGTCATTAAAGAGAATTCTCCATGTGTTTTGGTGGACAGAAGCTGGTAGCGGTAAAGCAAGAATTCTAGAAAGAAATAGCCTACGTCCCTCAGAAACGAAATAAACACAGGAAAGTGGCTTCTAATAGCAATATCTGCTTCTTGAGAATTTCAATTCGTTGAAATGCCTCATCTTCAACACTGAAACAAGAATGTGCACAAAGGAATCAAGATTAGAGCTGGATGGCTTTAAGCTAGAAGAGGGTAGATTTAGATTAGATATTAGGAGGAAATGTTTTACAGTGAGGGTGCTGAGGCATTAAAACAGGTTGCCCAGGACGGTTGTGGATGTCCCCTCCCTGGAAGTGTCCAAGGCCAGGTTGGATGGGGCTCTGGGCAATCTGGTCTGGTGAGAGGTGTTCCTGGCATGGCAGAGAACTGGAACTAGATGATCTCTGAGACCCCTTCCAACCCAAACCCTTCTGTGATTCTATGATCAGGATGGCTGGAGCTGCTCAGGATACAAGCGATAGGAGTCTGTATTGTTATGAAACAAAATGGCCACATTTTGCTCTCATTTACGTCTCCACCATTCCTCCCAAACCAAGGAGCATTGTTTGTCTGTGCAAAGACAAATGAACTTGGTTTGCTATATAATTACATCCATGATCTGTGAGGATCCCAGTTATAATAAAACAATCTGCTAAGCGAATATACAACTGGAGATCTTTAAAAGGCTTGTGAATTCCTTGGGGGTTTATCATGCAGTAGCCAATTTGGGGACAATTCACTCACTAGACTGCTAACAATATCGGTTTCATAAATCCAGGGGAGTAAAATGAGCTAAAGAATCTTCTCTTGAAGAAGTGAAAGCTTTAACATAAAGCCTCCTGCTTAAGCTGCCCTCCTGCTTTGCCCTCTGCCTTGCTCCTGAAATTTTCTGTTGGTACAATTTGTCTGACTTAGGTATCAATCCCATTAGACTGCTATATTACATGGTTAAAACATTGATGTAACACAAGCTGCTACAGCAAATAATTGAAGTAATAAAATACAACGGCAGTTATTTGCTCTCTTGAATTGCAGGCAGAAAAAAAGGAGACAGGGTTTTTTTAAACTGACCCCATAGTGTGGCGTACAGAGAGCAAAACTTGATTCTTTTAATGCCTTTTACTGCTGTAAAACTCTTCTGAACAAAAAAAACCCCAACAACATACCGTAGTTGTAGTAACTATTCACTAATACTTACGGAAAGCAATTATGGAATTCAGCCTTAAACTTTGATTTTGGAATCATAACTTTATTTTTAAGGAATGAGGATGTTGAAGGAGTTTCAAACTACATCCGCCTCTTTTTTTCCTCCTTAAAGGAACTTAATGGACTGAAGTTTTTCTCCTCAAGGCTAAGACTCATTTTGTCAAGCGTTAGCCTAAAGTGTTCTATTAATGGCTGAACTGTAATGTCGTACTAAACGGAGTTTGCAGTGGAAATACTGCCAGCTCCTTGTCTGAGATGGCCTGTCTACTACACTAGGGCATAGTGCCTCGTGTCCTGGGTTTGTTCAGGAGGAAAAGAGCGGATTTTTTGAGCCTATCTTTTTATCTTTTTCATGGCCAGGAGGTGGATACCCTCATGTGTGAGCTTCCCTGAATCTGACTCTGACCAGGGGATATGTCAGGATCTTCATTCTCTCTTTGGCACAGAGTGAGCAACGGAGACAGTCAGCTGGCTTCAAATTTCTCTAGACTTTTTCTTTCGGCGCATACAAATGTCAACCACTTGATTTACAAAGTGTATTAGCATTATTTTAATATCTAGAAAATGCTGCTCGATTCTGTTTTATTTCGTAGGTTAAGTGGTTGATTTTATTTATTAAGCCTATTGAAAAGGATTTTATGGAATATTCTGAAGACGAAATGCCCCACTTCCTTCTACATGTTCACTAATAGATATATTATACAATGCTAGAAAAAGGCAAAAGGCCAAACTCATCTCTGGTGTAATTCCAGTAAAAGCAATAAAATTACACAAGGCATGAATTTGGCCCAGGCATTGTAAATGTTACTCTGGTGCACACTGAGTGTCTGCTTGTTGTTACTGGCAAGGCTTAAAATACAAATCCCCCCTCCTCTCTTTTTTTTCTCATAGAAATGGATCCATTTCTCTGGAACAGATTAATCAATGAAACAGGTATCAGGTAACTATGACAAAGTCAGCAACTGGTTCAAATGCCTTTTTCTTGGCTTATTCTCCTTCCAGTCTCTGGAAACCTCTGCTTTCAATTTTTAAAAATATATATTTATTCTCCCTTTTGTGCATTGTCACTGCAAGGGTTTTCTTCTTCTTCTTCTTCTTTTTTTTTTTTTTCCCCTGCTGTTGTCTCCTTTTCTCTAATTTGTCTTGCATGCCCTTCCGTGATGTTTCCTGTTGACACTTCTTGATATTTTTTCTAACTCAGAATGTGGCTTTCGAGCAGACACAGAGGCCCCAGAGTGAATACCCTTCAGAGCCAATTCTGACTTGGACCTTGCACAACGCTATTAACTGGCTCTTACTCTAAGAAAGGTGGCTATAGCGGGATTGCCTGAGCCTGAGCACAGAGAAATGGTCGAGGAAACTTGCCAATATGTTTGCACTAAATTCAACCACTCTTAATTTCTGCTCAAAAGAATAATGATTAAAAAAACTGAAACAACAACCAAAACCCCAAACCCATTTTAAATCACAAACTTGCACGGGCTCTTTCCCCAGAAGTTTGCTTTATGTTGCAGTCATCTGTACGTTTGAGTTTATGCTTGTTGGCCAATTTAAAGTAAACATAGTTCAATGCCCTTAGAAACAGATTTTTGAGCCCACTAGAATTCCCTGGGAAAAAAAAAAAAAAGGCTTTAAATGCTGAACTACTGGATTTTTTTTGTGTTTACAATTTTCTGTTTCCTATCCGTTTGTCGTTTTCTAAAAAAATTCATTGCATATAAAAGTTGAGAGCAGAAGCCTCCTTTGGAACAAGAGAGAATCATAAAAGACTTCAGGAATCCTATCACAAGCTAAACAGGACAAATTGCACATTCTTCATGGAAGTATTAGCTTTTAGTGCGTGCCTGGATCCAAGCATAATAGATTATCCCAAAGTGGGAAAGAATGAGCAGTACAAAATTAGCAGAACTGGGAGCTCAGATCATTTGCTGGAGCAATATGATCTCTGTACTTTCAGGGTACTGAATTCTAAAGCCACGGGAAGCAGTATGTAAAATTATATCAGAGTAAGCAAGGAAGCATGTGTAGGCCTGGGAGAAGGAAGAAAGAATAGCTTGGAAAATACCTTTCCAGAGGAAAAAATGTACTGAAAATCAGTGAATGAGCCTGTAGGAAACAAACTGCTGTTCATGAACCATTTCTTGCTCTGAGGATAGAACTATGCTAAAAGATACAACAGAGAGAAAACACAAATAAAACACGTTTTGGTGGTTGTTCAGGGGCCAAGTGCTGTTGGAGAATAATCCTGCACTCAGACAGAAATATAAAACTGCACAGGATAGGTCGGTCTCCTGAGGTTTCCCTTCTTCTCAAGGAAACCTTGCCAGAACAAATTCTTTATGCCACCAGCTGATGGGTTTGGTCTAATCGTGCTGGGAAGTAGCCCAGGAACACTGTACAGTTGATGGGAGCTCGAAGATAGCGGTGAGCAAACTGGCAAAACTACCCTGTACTTTCTGCCTTCTTCAGGTACTTAGGAATGGGGATGAATTATTCTTGAGGACAAATTACGCTAAAAAACCACCAACCCAACTGCTTTAGCTAAATACACCCTCGAGAAGCAAGTTGCTGAACACAAATCTAATAAGGAGTGTTAACATACATACAGGGATATAAGCTGCTTGAGGCTGTATAGAGTGGCTACTAATAAATACCTTGGCTGCACAAGTCTTCTGCCATCCTCACCGTGCTCCTATAATCTGCTAACGACACCACACCAAACAGTGATCTCAGCATGGGAGTCATCAGCTTTAGGAGGTGTTTGGAGTTGTTTTCTTTATTTCTTCCCATTTTTTTGCAGTGTTTTCTTCCATTAGAAAATGAGACAGCACAAAATGGCCTTAAAAAGTCATTTTTTCCTAGCTGTATAAATGTAGTCACAATACTTTATATTTTCAAAACTCATTTCCTCTTTACTTAACTCCTTGAGATAAGTGAACTCTCTTCTATGTAAACGTTCTACCAGAATCCTGACTACCTTCCAAGCGGTGTATGATTTAGAAGGTAATGAAATATCACTCGCGGCTTTTTTTCTTTCTTCCCCCCCCCCCCCCGCCTTTACAAATAGGTTTTAAAGTGCTTTTAGCTGCACTTTAGCTTTTAGATGAAGAGATAAAACTGATGAAAAGGACACAACCTTCTGTCACAGGGCAGCATGGCATTTGCGAGGTGAGGTAGTTTCAAATAGCATTTTCATTTTCATTTCTCTTACTCGGGATGAGTGTACTTCTTTACTACAGCGTATAAGGTACTTGGTCTTTGCCTATAAAGACATTTTCTTCCATAAACCCTGAATATTCTGCAGGACACTGTGTGTGTGCATGCCTGCAATGATATTATGGCCAATCAAATCACAGCTATGGGTGTGAAAAGCTGAGCTGAGTCCTGATTTTAGGTGCTTTGTGGTGTCAAGCTTTAGACGCCCTCAAGAAATTTGACTCTCAGAGAGCGAGCACTTAAAACTTCTTTCAAATTCACGTCTTAACATTGGACACACAGCCTTTAAGCTCCTGATGGCCACTTCTGAAGTCTCATAGCTTCCTTCCAGTTCCTATCCCAGCAGATCAGCCTCCTAGACAGAGCGCCCTACACTCGGGGAACTTTTAACATGATTTAACACTGGAGCTTAGAGCAACGCAACCCAGTAAATATTGCAGTGGACAAACAGATAACAAAAGGAAATAGTTAAGGTACTATAATAATTTTAGCCATTCTTTTTTCAGGTCACTATAATCTGCCCAAAGATAACTAATTGTTCAAAGTAAACATTCCACTCCGACCACAAAAGGAATCCATTACACAAACATATAATTCACAGTCATTTTTAGTGGGTTGTAAACAGTTTGGAATGAGCATAAAATGGGACAAAAATCAAAGTGAGCATTTAGAAATGAAAAAGTGTTTGCTACAAAAGGTCAGTCCCTTTACTTGGCAAACTATGTAGAAAAGCCTGGGAAAATGTTGAACACACAAGCAGTGAGGGAATTTTAAAGCCAACAACCTCCCTGTTTCTTTAAACAGACATCGGAACCTATAACTGGATCCTGTCAAACAAACGACAGCAAAAAAACATAACAGCTGCTAAGAAGTAAAGTTGAAAGATAAAGTTTTCTAAGCTAAGAACCTTCTCAGAAGTGGACTAAAGGTCTTTCTTAAATCTTTAAGCAAGGTTATGGATCCCAGGGTGGCTTTTAGGCATCGAATCAAATATGTAATTTTGTGTATCATTCCTGTCAGAGCATCCTGTGCTCCAAGAAAAGCAACAGAAAACAATGTCTGCAATGTCCAGTTTAGAATGGAAATGATACCTGTAATCATCAGCTTTGCTGCCTGCAGGGTCATTTTTCAAGTCGTTTAGGCAGGTTTGAGAACCCTAACCCGGATTTGGGAGCGGAGGGAGAAAAATGAAGGACGTTTCAAAAAAGAGATGAAAGTTAAATTATATTTCCCTGGAGCGTTAGTTCTGTATTTCTTTACAAAACCTAAACCGCACTGGATACCCTCAATAGGTTTAGGATACAGACTGCTTGGGGTGTTCATTTACTCTGCCATTAGACACACAGACAAATGATTCTCCCTCAAAAAGTGTTTAGTATCCGATTGTTTTCACACGATAAAACATTACTGTGAGAAGCACTGGCTGGCACTTTGTTTAGGTAGCGCGCAGACCGATATTTTTGATGTGTTTAATGCGTTCTACTCATGCCTTTCGCATGTTTTTAAGAAATACAAAAAAACCCCACCACCTTAAAGCCCAACAGCCAGGACTTTTAAAGGGTCATGGATAACAAAATAAATAGGAGATTCAAGAAATAACTGCAAATAGTCTCCGGCCTAGATACACCAAAAATCTTGCAACGGGCCCAACCCTTGGCAGGAGTGTTCAGCATGGGAGCTGTAGTACACAAGGAGGATCATCCCAGGTTTTCCTTGCTGCACCACTCAGCTCAGTGCTGGGGCTACCTATCAGATACTTCATGGGGACTAGACAAAGTGTCAGATACAGATTGGAAGAGTCAGGTCAAGAGACAACTCTGGCAAAACCTGGGGTGCATCCAAGGTAGGTATTGATGGCAAAATGAAAGACTGCATGGAAAAAACGAGGAATATGCTGTTCTGTAATAAACTTTCCCTCCAGGTCCCCAAGAAAGCAGAAAGCAAAGAACCGCTAGGAGTCTTTGAAGAAATTTAGTATCTACTCAATCCGCTCATTGCATTGACTCTTGTTATCCTCACTGGTCTCAGGAGTTGTTTTCTATTTAGCTTATTGCATAAGATACCAAGACTGCAAAGCTCTTTGCCTAGATACTATTGACTTCAGAGGCACAGTCTGTGTAGCTACACACCCAAGACAAGAAGTTCATCAAAACTTATGAATGAATAAATAATACAGGAAGAATGAAGAAAAAAAATCTTGAGCCTGCTTAAAAAAATAATTATAAATTAAATATGACAATTGCAAGAACAAGCACTATGTTATTGACTCTCCCTACTAAAGTTCATTACCAGCTCTGCAGTATGGCTGAGTAAATGTATTTTAATATCTCCAAATAGCCAAAGAAGCTGAAAAAAAATGGAATTTACTCTCAAACACAAGTGAATCCTTGTCAGATAGATAAGTATGCATTATGGTGTAAGAATTTCTAGACCAAACCTTATTAAGCACCTTTGACTTGAAATGGTGGATAAACAACCAGTAGTATAGGGGCTAAGTGACCAAAAATCTGATCTAAGTTGCAGTAACAGAATTTCAGAATATTTCCTTTGATTTCAATGTAGAAATTAATTTAAAAATAGTGGAACAAAACAGGAAATCTTGCCAACAGTTAATGACACCCTCTACATTTTTAATCTGAGGAAGAATATTACTACAGTTGGCTATCAAATCTAACCTCATCTACACAGGAAAGTGTACTAATTAATAAGGTAGTCTTCCTTTCTGTGCATGGAGATAATGTTTTAAAAATCAGAAAAAAATCCAAATAGAAAATCAGTAGGTAAAGAAAACCTTGAGCTGAACACAACCATAAAGTAAAATATGAATGTTTTGTAAGCAACATCAACAGTTCCTCTCCTAAGTTCTTTTTTCCTTGTAATCCTTTATCTTAAACGAAGCACGCAAGTAACATTCTTGGTACAGTTACAGTATGTAGATGATATATTTTCTAAATAGGAGAAAAAAAAGCTCTTCTACAACAGCCAATATGCCAGCTGTACTGAGTATCTAGGCCATCTTACTAAGACTATGAAAGTAAACATACAGTTTTCATTAAATGTGCCTTTCCCATAATTGGTACATAAGTATTTCCCATGACTCTGCAGTTGAGTGTCTTGGCTGGAGGCATATCTGGCCATTAAGAGGAGGGCTTCAGATCTGTTGAGTCTCAGCCATGCCGGGAGACTTGGCACCTCCACATACTGCTTCCTAATACCAACCCTGGTATAAAATGTCATCAGAAGCTTGCATAAACATTGGACTTAGCTTCACATAAATTACTGCTGTCCTGAGATAGTTTATGCCAGAACTTAGTAAAAACAACACTTTGAGTAAATAGAATGAGAGTAAATGCAAGCGTCTTAATCCAAGAAAACGATAGCAGAAAAAACCGTATATCAAATATAAACTCATAAATACCGTGATAAAATGAAATCTTTATCTCCTGCCATATGACTAGCTTTTATTTACATGTTAGACTAAAAGAGGTAGAACTCTAAGTCACAGCAAACTTGGAGGAAATATAAGAACCATAATGCTCTGCTCTACAGGGTGAACTTTGAAGAAAAATAAGGTTTTCACTTGCTCCCATGAACATTTCTCTGGTAATCACATTGACAATAAACATCTAATTAGGTTTCTCAGATTTTTCTATTACAATACAGCAGCGCAGAGACCTCTGGCCTCACTTCTCCTGGAGGAGTGGTCAGATGCCATGAAACATCTCTGAAATATCTTATTCATCTTTTGGAGAACCCATGCTGAGATCGAAAGTGAACAGTCAGTTAGACAAGTTCTGCATGGCATGGCATTTTTATAATCTAATCTCTGCCTTTCCTTTTCATATTGTGAATTTCTTCTCACAAATCCTCTTCTGTTAATAGTCACTTCACACATTTCTCCCCTTTCTTTGTCTCTTTCTTTATCCAGCCTCCAAAAAACCAATGCTACTATCTCCCCCTACTGAACGAGCTCCAGTTTGTTAGGCTCTGACTTCCTGCCAATCATTCTGGGAATAATAATATCCCAGCACTCTCTTTGCTGTATAATTAAAGTGTGAATTTCCCAGAGTTTGAAACTCAAGGGTAGTTTTATTGCACCTTTCACTATAAAACCAGGTAACAAAGATGGAATTAAAATAGCTTTTTCCTTTGTGGTTAACGGTCTAAGTATCTTTTTATTTTTCATTGGCTCTCTTGCTCTGAGACTCCAGTATATGGCAGTGACAATGGGTTCACCCAGACTTATTCTGAAAATAAATTTTCTATCTTTTGCAAGATATATGTTTCCCCAGATCCCTGGAACAAGTTGTAAACTTGTAACAGATGGTGATGAAGCCTCACATTTTTATACAATACATTTTAAGATTCTGCATCTACCGCATGTACCTTCCAATAAAAATGACCTTCATGGAGAGAAGATACCCTCGGCAGAAAGGAAGGCAGGCAATGGTGTTAAGTACATCTTTTTTACACTATGAAAGTCCTTATTAATCAAAACTTTTAACAAGGATGAATGCTTGTTCCAATAAACTTACACTGCTATGGTTTTTCTAAAAAACTGTAAAAATTAGACACCTGCACACTTGGGAAAAAGTATTGGCATTACACTCAGCAGAGAGTTCAGAATGGAAGTTACTGACATTTTATTGATGTTTAGCATTTGTTCACCCAGAGAAAGACTAAGAAAACAACATGTCAAGCAGAATAGAAGGAATAATCAGCATGAATGGGTTATATTGGTGTATTATCAAACAAATGAAGACACAGAAGATGATATTGTTCCGTTCATAACGATATTACAAATTGAACCGCCTGCCCTGGCAATTTGAGCAGTGTTCTGAGGTTAGATCTTTGATTACTGATAGAGAAAAATAAAGCAGTGTTAAATATTAAGGTACTCACCTCTTTTTTCAACAGCTTTTATACACAGCCTTACAAACTGGGGGACTGTTGACTTCTCATGCTCACAAACCAAGTGCAAATGGGAGCCAAAGATTTGGTCTACATTTGGGGGAAAAAAAAAAGAGGAAAACATCATTAATAGTGAGATTTTTTTTTAATCTCTTTTTTTACTTACACATTAATTAAAAACTCACCTATCAGAGGTGGACAGATAAAGTTAAAAACAAACTCTTTTTGAGGCTTAGCGGTCATTAGTTTCTCCAACAGAACCAAATCTCAGTATCTGCTTCCCAAGACACTTGGATTGCCCCCACTGGGTTCAAGTCTCACCTTGGAGATCTCTGGCGTTTGATCAGACCTGCTGTAAAAAAAGTGAAGGCCATCCTGGAGATACAGCTTCATATATTGTTAAATTAAAAATCCTGTATGATGTCAACTGTTGGTCCAACCTCGAGACTCATATTGTTGGGTAGTCTGTCTCTTCCATGCATACTGAGCTTCACTCTTGCCATAGAGGTGCAAGGGCTTCATTTCTTTGCTTCATTAGGACTTAGTACAATTCATGTCATCTTTACAAGAGGTTGTTTAAAAAATAGAAAGTACTAGATGTCTTTGGATGAGAACTGCATCTTCTACCAAGTTTAATTTGTGATTTGTGCTGCTGCTTTGATGAATAACTATTTAACTAGACATAATCTTCTAGATTTTATGCTCAAGTTTTGATCAACTTTACATGTTGATCTTAAAACCTATTTGCACAACTCTTGAGATTACTAATTAGCTTCCCTCACCTCATTTCCACTCTATACTTTTGAGAAATTATGAAAAGAGCAATCAGTAATGGGGACATTGTCAGCTAGAAGCAAAATGAATCAAACAGATGAGAGATACTACTCAATAGAAGCCAGTTAAATGCTCAAACAATAGGAGTGTACTATCATCATTTATCCGATGAGACAGTCTCCATATAGCATTTCAACAGACCACTACATTTTAGAAATTGGTATAGAGGCTTTGAAACTGTTTGTATGGATAACTGAAGGATGCTAGCAGAAGTCTGGGCTCTGCAGAGCAAACACAACAAGCACTAGTCATTTTCAGAACAGCAGGAGCTCTTCTATAGCTCTCATGCCACTTGATATTTCCACCATAGTCTGTCCCACCATCTTCCAACATGATCAGTTTGAGTGTTTCTTCTTTGAAGCAGAGCACCTTTCCTCACCAACAGGCAAAACCCCAGCTGTTTACTTACTGCTTCCATTTCCTACCATTAAGCTCTACTATTTCTTGCTGCTCAATTGCCTTTTCCTTTCTAATACCCCAAGAATAGAGAATAATCAGGGAATAATCAGGGAATCAAGGTAGGACCCATGGGATGTCTGGTATGTATCAGGGAAGTTCATTCTTGGTATGTATCAGGAAAGTTTATTCCAACACCTCCCAATGCATGTGATCTGCATTCTGGTAGAGTACATCAGAGCCTGAATTTGAGTTAATCGGAGTTTTGGTTGCAGAAGGGATGAAGGACTGGGTTCACAGAACTACACTGAAGAAGGTTGTGTGCATGTGTGGCGTTAAGCATTAGCGAACAGTCTGTTACATGTTTTGGGGTTATGTTTCTGACAAAGCACAGTCTGGTTACATTCTCTTCATAAAACATTTATAGCCGCCTTCAGTGGTAATTATATATACAGAGATTTATGATTAAAATGTACTAGCACTTCCTCTTTTGACATCTTAATTGTTTTTTCAAATTTTAGCAAAGACCTGTCAAATTCTTTGCATAATATGGAATGGTCTCCACTGTAAATTATGTTAAAAAGGAGGAAATAACTATCTTGTTTGGTGAACAAAGACTCTTGTAAACAAGTTCAGGAGTAAAACAGGCAAAGAACCACACTGTGTTGAGATGGCAAAATAGGAAGAACTGGAACAGAATTCATTCACGAGTGTTCAGCAGCTTCTCTATTACTAAACTTGCTTTATAACCAACTTTGATGACTTTGCAGTTACTCTTTCCATCTCCAGTATGAACTGGCAGAAAATTCTAAAAAGTTTGGAAATTTTTTTACAGTTCTCTCCTAGTCTAGTGCTTCTTTTCTGACTTCAAGTTCTGTATCTTCTGCAAAATGTTTAACCACATTTAGATACCTTCCACTACATGGAGATAGTCACATTTTGTATTCTGTAGTTAAGCTTCAAACTTCACATTCAGGATTTCTGTCTTGAATGGAAGGAGCACCAAATGAGTGTTAAAGTTGCTGGGAAGTAAAAGAGATGATGGCAAATCACAAAATCACAGAACAGTAGGGTTTGAAAGGGACCATGTAAGATCATCGAGTCCAAACCCCCTGCCACAGCAGGATCACCTAGATCAAGTCACATAGGAACATACCCAGGTGGGTTTTAAACATCGCCAGAGGAGGAGACTCCACAACCCCCCTGGGCAGCCTGTTCCAGTGCTCCATCACCCTCACTGGGAAGAAGTTCTTTCTCATAGTGATGCGGAACCTCCTGTGTTCCAGCTCATACCTATTTCCCCTTGTCCTATCATTGGATGCCACTGAGCAGAGCCTGGCTCCATCCTCCTAACAACCACCCTTTCCATAGTTATCAACATTCATGGGGTCATCCCTCAGTCTCCTTTTCTCCAAGCTCAAGAGACCCAACTCCCTCAGCTTTTTCATATTGGGAAGGTGTTCCACTCTTCATCTCTCTGCGCTGGCCTCTCCCAAGCAGCTCCCTGTCTTTCTGGAATTGAGGAGCCTTTGACACACAAGTGATTGATGAATGTTTTATTTTTCCTCTTCTATCAATTCAAGAATGCTTAGAAATACATTGCCTCATGGGTCATCCAAATACTCCGAATCCTGGGTACCCTGGAAGCACAAACTCCACGATTCTCTTTAGTCAACTGACTTTTTGCTGGATCTCTTTCTGTACATAAACATGGTAGCCATTACACTGCTATATCTAGACTCTTAGAAGTCAACAGGGATAGCTGAGGAAAACTCTGTTAAGGATTTCCTTGTACAATATTTTGAATACGAGGAATTATAGGAAAGGCAAATTACTAACTTTCTACGACTAGATCTATGTGTAACTGAACTGAAAATATTATTTTTTATTATTATTTTATAAGTTTGCATATATATTTTAAAAGTTTCAGGGGAAGCTATCTAGCACATTTTTTTAAAAAAAGAGGGAATATCTCCCAAAGGGATAAAAGAAGCAAAAAAGCCTTTGTTTGATTTATTTTTGATAAGGCCTTTCAAAACTTCATTTTTTATGACTTGGAAAAAAGACCCAGAAAGATGTACACAACACTCCTAACCTCCTGTTATGACAGTTTATGTTTCCTATCCAGCTTATTTAACTCAAATGCCTGGGAAATAGACACAATTACCACCTTATGGAATGCTACTTAACTTTAAATGCTCCCCTCTGAATAGAAATCCGCTTTATCTTCTCAGAGTTATTCCAGTTTCTCAGGAATTATTTCCTCTACAGGCTCCTGAAATGCTCTTGTTTCATCATTTAAAAATTTAAACTAACAATTGCTCAGAAATATCTTTTATTAGAACAAAGGCAATTCCCATACAGCAGATCCTGTTCACAAGAGCTTGTACAAAGGAGCTGCATACTATGCCCATATACATCTTTAATCATTCACTCTTTCAGCTGTTATCAATTTAAAACCAATGAAACTCCCACACTGAGTCCATTTGAGCAGTCAATTTTAATATCTTGGGGCATCTGTAGTTATTCTGAATTGGCTGCAAAAGCAGAACTAACAAGTTAAGCTCTAACCATAAGTCTACATCAGGCTGGTAAACCATACATCAAACACGGACAGTTAGTCAATACTGTAGTATGAAAAACCAACAAGCATTTTTAAGAAGAGCAATATATTCATACTCTGGTTGGTGGTATGGTTTACATTACACCTCCCCGATA
The DNA here is from genome assembly GCA_028565055.1 of Phoeniculus purpureus. Taxonomy (NCBI): domain Eukaryota; kingdom Metazoa; phylum Chordata; class Aves; order Bucerotiformes; family Phoeniculidae; genus Phoeniculus; species Phoeniculus purpureus. The sequence continues at coordinate 25,347,356 of JAOXOE010000602.1, read as the reverse complement.
TCTGCGCATTAAACCTTCTCTTTAGGATGCCGGGGTGTGTGACAGCTTTGCACATGGCTATAAAACGAGGCACCAGAAGAGGAAGGAATGGACATTCACAAGTTGTGTAACATCAAATGATGATTACAGCTGCTCGTTCTGGTGTGCTTCAAGTTTTCCCTGAGCCTGACAGAGCTACTTTACTGGGGTTTTTGTCTCCTTTGAGTAGCTCTCGCCGGCTGCAGCAAAGCCACTAATTCCGAGCTGCAGAAATAATCTGGTCTATGGGAGACAATACTTCTGGAAAAGAAACCACTCAAACAAAGTCACCCAAGCCACATCCTCACTGAAAATGCCATTGTTTGACGGGTTTTGGTGTACATGGATGCAGCCATGCTTGGAAGGAACTCATGCTTCAGTGTTTTGTACTTAAAAAAACCGGGAAGGGCATGGCTAATTCTTCCATTTCTTGGGGAGAGGCTCAACTTCTGACACAACAAGAGAAGGTAACAATGGCGCAGTGCCTCAGTTTTTAGAAATGTGAATGATACCTTTGTAATTCTGAGCCTTCCAGGAGCAGTGTTAACTCTGCTACATCTGGATTGGAACTGCTGCACTACCAGGGCTTTGTACTAACAACTAAGTTGATTTTCTTTGTATCTGTTGTAGGAAAAATGGGGAAAGAGAACACAGAGGCGAAATAAAAGAGGAATGTGCAGAGACTAGGGACAAAACAGCAGGCTGGACAGCAGTGAATCTTTGGGAAAGGGAAGGCTTGGGGCTGGAAAAGGCCATATTCTGAAAGATGACTTGTTCTAGCTGCTCAGTCCGTGGAGTCAGACATACTAAGTCAGACATTAAAATGACACTGATCCCAGACTAGGCTCCAAATAATGCCACGACGCCTTTACAATAAGTGGGCCAGGTCCTCAGCTGACTGAAGTCAGCGAGGTTGTCAATGGAGCATCCCTGATTTATTTTCGCTGGGAATCTTGCCAGTCCTTTTTACTGGGAGATTTACTATATATCGTTGATCTGTGGTGGTCATGAATTTAACAAAAAATTACAGTTGTGAACAGTTACTATTAAGTGGCACATGAGCCACCCTATTTGTTTCGCGTTCTCAGTAAAAGGGAAAGTAAAAAGAAATGACAGACAGTGATCTCTTTTAAGAAATTATGATGTTTTACTGGGGACAGGAGCTTTTTTGAATTCAAAGAGAGTGAGTCTGCTGTGATTCTCAAAACAGGTCTCCAGCAATGAGTTATTTTGATATTATCTGAACTATTTCTGACCATTACGCTAAAGGAAAACACTTTGCCCCTTGCTTGGCCATCCACAGGGACTGAGAAACATCCAAACATTCATGTAGTGGGCAAAGAAAACATGAGATGTCCTTGCATTCAAATGTCCTTGCAAGTCAAAGGAACATTTCCTTATTTTCCCTAAGTTTTCATGGACACCAGAACACTTGCTAAATCCCTGCATAACCCAGAACATGCCAAAGGTAGGTCTTACTCTACTCTTTTGGACTTCTCATGAGCATTACACTCATCACACTGAACTACTCCAAGGTCCATTGAGACATGTACAACAATAAAGACATTTTCCCCTGTCTGTAAATGAAATGGTTGGTGATCTCTGTGCTGAGATGTGCACAACCATCAGCATGTGCTGGGCTCTGTTCTATAGGCTATCAAGCCAAATCACAGCTAGTTCCTTTCACTACCAATTGAGTGGCTTTTATTTGCATCTTGAAACAGTTGTAACCATTCCAAATTTTATGCTGGTTTGGTTTTCACTTTAACTTACAAAACAAATTCAGTGGAGTTCCTTCAGTGTCTAGCTTTCTGGAATAAAACTCCACCCCAAAAAGATCCCCAGATTAATTTATTGCCAGCTGCAACAGCCGCGTTTTCCTCACTTCCCACAGGTTCATTGATGTTGTTTCTCTTGCTTTTTTAACATTTACTGAAAGTGCATTTTGTGATAGTTTATTGCCAACAGAACCACCATAGCTTTAAAATCAGTTCTGCAGAAGCTTTGTTTTTAATTCTAGAAAGTCTCAGAAATGAAGAAGTTAACAGGCCAATATCAAGTTGAAGGTTGGCAATTAATTTTGGGTAAATATTAAATCATGACAAAGCTCAAACACAAAGATCAAAGTTCAGTTATAGACTATAAAGTAGTTTCAAAAGAGAAGATTTATATATTATTTTTCTAGCTTATTACTGCAGATTCTGTAAATTCTGAGGATATTTCAGTGCTGAGGAACAGAGGACCCCTGCCCTAGTGTATAAATTTGAACACAGTTATTCTCAAAATAACAGTATTAAAATGGCAGACATGGAACATGCCTCCTACTTGGTATTTGTAGACTTGTGTGGATGTCTATGAGCAGAAGCCTGCATGTAGATGAAACGCCCTACGCAAAACTACTGTATGACACATTGTCTCAAAAGTGGTTCAAAATGCTTCTAGACCAAAGGCACGAGTGTGAGCACGAGTGAGACGGAAGGGGAAGGGCGGATGATCTTCATTAGAGCTCTCGTTGGAGCGTGAAAAGCCCCGTCACCAGCCCATCACGATGAATGGAGGCAACGTGCTGTTCCCATTCTGGCTTCTTTTATGCAAAGAAGCAGAAAGCAAACCGGACAGCGATGACAAAAATAACTTTTTGTCATGTAAAGCATTGGCTCGTCTTCATTTTCAGATCAACACACAAGGAACTTTTACACTTTGGTCTGCTATGGTCCCATGTCTGATTATTGTCTTCCTGTTCCTTAGTCTTCTCAGTTGTTAATCACAGAATCACAGAACATTAGGGATTGGAAGGGACCTCAAAAGATCATCAGGTCCAATCCCCCCTGCCAGAGCAGGATCACCTAGATCAAGTTGCGATCACCTAGATCATGTCACAAACTTAACTATCTACTTTATATACACCACATGCTTATTTGCTACGTCCTGCTCACAGTTTTAAGAGTTAAATGACAATCACATAATTTCTAGATTTTTCTGATAACAGTGCTGGCAGAACAAAGTACCCCAGGAGATCAAACTGCTATTTAATTTGGAAGCCTGGATTCCCAAATTTGGTTAATGCAGAGAAATGTGTCAAGTCTCCTGGCCAAGTGCGTACACATCAGCGACTAACAGAGCACAGAACTGTGTTGAAGTGAACTTACCACCTTAAAATGTATTTACTCATGACTATAATTTACGTGTTAAATTTATTGGAGTTTTGGTTCCAGTGTGACATACAATGTAAAAAATCAATATAGATTTGAGAGCTTTATAGTGCCCCTGGCAAATGTGAATAGTACTTGATGAAAAGTGAAGGTTTTCACAGCACCTACAGTGCCACTGCACTGGAGTAATTAACACCACACGCTCCACAGATATTTATATCAATTCTTCCCCAGCACACAGAACAGCTCTTTGTCAGAAATTCAGTACCGAGATGTCCTGCAAGGCTTTAGACACACTTTTATTACGAGCCCCTATTTTAAGGGATTTACAATTCTGACAGAAGTATTTCCCTCTGGGATAAAAGTTACTATGCATGTTCTCAGGGCTGGAGGAATTTTTGTCTTGTAAAAATTGGTTAACATTTTTTTTCCCCTTAAGAAATGAGCAGGCAAACAGTTTTGAGAGGTTTCTGCAACCATTTCAGTCACCTTTAGAAAAAAATAAATAGATGCATCTTATAACCCAAAATTTGGCAGGCGTTTCATTTTTAATCTGGATGGTTGCATTTTGTGATTTAAAAATATTCTAATGTGAGCCTGAAAATTAACATTTAAAAGTGGTCGCTGCATAAGCGCTGCAAGTGCATTTTCATAACATTTTAACAGATTAAGGGATAAACTCTGGTGAAGACAATGAAGGAACCTTATCAAATGAGCATTTCACATAGACTTACCGTAGATTGGAATTAAGCCGTGCTAACGAATCCTGCCTCATTTGCATGGCCAAAACCTAATCCTAATGAAACTTCATGGTAGATAACTAACATGTTTTCTTCATGGTAACATTAGTTTGGTACTCAAGCTGTGCCGGGTACTGATTCCGAATTACTATATCACAAATCATGCATCTTCGTTACCCATGGAGGAATATCCCAGGTAGAACCAAGCTATGTTTATGAATCAAGTGCCTAATGGAACTGTAGCCAAAACCAAATGCATCTGGCTTTCCTAGAGAGATATATTAGAGGATGGATTTGAATTATGCTAATGAATCTGGATTTGTTAGCAGGGATCACATCTGATCCCTATGCAACACCGCAGGAGATTCATCAGCCACACTTTATTAAATGAAAAAAACCAAACCCTTAAATCCAGAAATTAAAAGACTATAAATTGCTTCCCTATTACAGTAATAATTGAAACAAACTAATATGATGCATTCAAATCCCACCTTCAACCCACAGAGTACTTCAAAGGGGCAAAACCCTCCAATGTGCTAAAATGAGATACCATGGATGTCCAAGGGAAAGTTCTGGAAGTTTGGTGCGAGTGTGCACACTTTACTCATGTATACTCACGTATAAATTACTTCTTTTAAAGTTTCTGTGTTACTTACGAGCAGAAGCCCATCACTAAGGCAACAGTGACTCCATATAGTGAAGTTTTCCTGAGTAAGCAGCATTGCACTGAACATTGCTGCATGTATCTAAACCATAAGACCTTAATTCATAAAATCTTCTCTCCAGACACAGGCCCAGCTGGTGCTTAACTCTTGTGGCTGCTTCAGCTTTTGCTGGCTGGGGTCAATCCCTTGGCTCAGGACAGACAAGTTTAATACACACTAGCAACACCCCTTGCCATTTCTGACACACCACTGGAAAACTCACACTCTGTGGATTGACAGGGGCTGCTGGCAAAATGCCTCTTTCTCGTCAATTTGCATGTGCAGTTGTGGGTTTCACACATCATAATTTGGGAGTGCGTATATTTTGAAAGCATTATTCCAGACAATATTTGAAAACATGGCTTTGCTTGATTACCAGTGGTCAGAATGCTACTGCCTTCAAGCAAACTTCCAGCTTCTCAGCAAAACGCTTACTCCTTGGGTAAACTAACGAACATGTTTTATCAAAGAATCCATTTCTAAGGTAATGTGAAAGTGATGGCTGGCCAACTTAGCAAGAAATTGGAGCAAGACATAAAACAGTAATTCAAAGCATTTATTATTCACTGTCATGTATTTTAAATTGTTTAAAGTGTATTTTGTTGGGACAGTTCGAAAAATAATGAGAGAAGACGACACAAAGTATTCTGACCTACCCTAGTCAACACAGTCTCTGAAGTCCCTGTTTCAGACTACAAAATATAAACCTGTACACACATATTTTTTTCTTAAAAAGATATGGAATGGATTAATGGTGCCCATAGTGAGTGTGAAATGGAGGGGTTTCCACCACACGCTCACCAAAGCAGAAAAATGTAAGCGAGTCAGCTCAAGCACAGATGCAACCACACGTTAATATTACCATAGCTGAGAAATATCAATGTGATGTACTTACTTATTTAACTGAGACTGAAAAATTAGTGACTTTTTCTTTTTACACCAGAAAAGTAGATAAAACTGAACACACCTTTAATAAGACCCTTTTCTTGCAATGTTTTCAGGGAAGGTCTTCGGGAGATGAACTTCTTTAATCTGCTTTTAACACGGTTTCTGTCATTTGTGTCCGAGGCACTATAGTTCAGCCTGAAAACTAAAGGAAATCAAAAGAAAAAGCTTCAGTGAGATGACATTTTTAAACCAATTGTATTTTTTCATCAAATATCCTCAGAAAATAATGGCCACAGCCACCCTAGTCAAATCACGTGGTGGGTCAGCAGTATAGCGAGTGGGACAGCACAAAGCATCTGATTACTACTCTTGCAAATAAACACGATGAGTTAACTCTGCTGGCTCATCATGGACTTGTATTATTTATTGCTTGTATCTGGATGGTGCCCAGTTTACTCACAAAATGCTCATGAATCCCATGAGTTTCGTATGGGCTCCAAGTGTGCTTTGCACTATTAGCTGTCCACTACTTGCTATGGGAAAGGCTGGATGGTTACACCACTAGTGAAGGACCGAATTCTCTTGCCAAGATGGATTAAGTGCTATATATATATTTAATGCAGTTATAGAAAACATGGCTACATGCCATGAAATATGTGCAAGATGCATTAATTTATGGAAAAGAAAAGTATTCTCATCCTAATGATTGTATTTTATTATATATAGGCATTTACCAAACTGAGAAACATTTTGAGCTGAATTTATTCCTGCTCTGTGTCAAAAAGACATAGAACCCAGCTGCAGAAAATCCCCTGGAGGAAGTTTCAAAGGCATAAATTTAAGTTTTTCTCTGCTGAGGTGCTTAGAGGGCACCATCATAACTATCACATTAAGGAGTGATAGTAAGAAGGAGAAACGGGATGATCCAGAAGTCTGAGCAATGTCATGGGAAGACCTTCTCCAAAGGTTTCCCTGAACAGGGAGAAATTTAAAGTCTTCTAACAAATTGTTGTAGCTTCATCATCCTTGTACAATGGGCTGGGGTCCTTCACCCTGCCTGTTCCCCCAAATGCTGAGCAGACTAATGGGGAGATGAATATCCTCCGCCAGTAAGGACCTCCAGCTGAGAAAGGGGTGGCTTCAGCTTTCTAAGCAGAGTAGCTCTCTGTCTCCTCTTAAAAATCAGTCAATCAATCCATCAATCCATCAATCAACCAACCAAAACACAGCATTCTTCACGGGCTGAAAAAGTGTTGGTCCATCGTCCCTTCAACAGAAATCCTAAATATTACCCTGGCTTATTTAGCCGTGGTAACAGAGATGCTCAATAATCTCCTCATCCAAACTCAATCATGGCCTTAATCCCTTCATACAGGGGATCCAAAGGAAGAAAGAGAGCAAAAATCAAATTATGGCCAATATTATTGGGTTATTTTGTAGCAAGAAGTTTTTCATAAGTTACAAACCGTGACAGAATGCTTAAAGGTGCACAATTAGAAAACAATGACAAGCAAAAATAACTGCTTAAGCAACAGTAACAACCCTGGAATATTGTGGTTTACATTACAAATCTGATTTTAACAGCCAAACTTATAAAATGGTTTATGCTTTGCTGTTGTCAAGGGAGAAAAACTTGCCAAATTGTTCATTTTAAGTAAATAGAACATAGCCAATTAAGGAAAGCAATATTTAAACACATGCCTACGATGATCAGAGCATAGTTTGCTCCTGATTTCACTACTGATTTTAACAGAAGAGTTCTCCATTTTCCCACAGCACTAAAATGACCCCACACATACTTCCACAAACTAGTAATCACACAGGACAAATAAAAGGACACTTTACTGGAAAATACACAGCTTGGTACAATAATCCATCACTTATGAAAAATAGAATTCACATATTTTAATGGTAGCATTCTTGGAGGGATGTATCATAGAATATAAAGATTAGCATTCAACGGTTGGTGCTTTTTTAACATTATAGTGGAGGACTTTTTGTTCGAGATTGAGCAATCCTTGGCAGGGACAGGCTCAAATTCCAAGTCACTTGGCTGTTCTATAAAAAGAACAACAAATGGATGTTTCTAATTCTGCATCATAATGGTACTTTGAAACAGTGAAATGAATCGTATTGAGTTGGGGGGACTCTCTTGTCGCTTAGGGTCATTCTGGACATAGCAATTCATATTTTGTTTTGCTTTTTCCTGCCTCACAGTGAAGCTTCCCTGGTGCAAAAGACGCAGGACAGAAAACAGCTCTTAATTCACTTAAGACGCCTGCCACATTTCCCATTCTGTGGGACTCTAAAGTGGTTTTTATGCCCACTTGAACTATGTGCTTAGCTCTGAGTATGTACCGGATTGTGTTAAGATACTCTGACTGAAGACAATGTGGTCATACTGTGAATGGCAGGAGAGGGGATCTATGACTCGGCAGCAAGGAAAAGATCCCTCTCTTTAGAAAGACGCATTAACCCAGCTGGAAGTGATATACCTGAAAGAGAAATTATGGTGTTAAAACTACATCTAGAGGTAGGAACAATTATTGTCATGGATGCTTTTGTATGTTCTGTGTCAAGTTGAATAGCGCAGAGTTAAAAAGAATAGCAAAACTAGTTTTGATGTATTTCTTCTTTCATTCTGTTAAACATGTGTGAGTCACCAGAGGGAAACTCCAAGCCTCCCAGAAATGTAGGGGTTTAGATAGCATGTTCCAAAACCAAGCATAGTCAGAAATATTCTTGTTGGGATCTCATTTAGAAATATTCCTTCTCTTGCCAAACCATTCTTCTTGTGATATCCCCACAATAAAATGACTTTCCTCTTATATTTGGAAATAACAAAGAGGAACAAATGTAACTTCCAAGAGAAAAAAAAAAAGTGGTTATAAAACTCAGAAAACACAATAAATATTTTTTAGAATGCTTTCCTTTCAGGTTCTGGATTTGGCCAGAAGAACCCTCCATAAAAAAGAGCTGGCAAATTTCAAACAACATAAAAAAGTGGAAAGCAGTTCCACGCAGAACTAAACCAGGACACTGAAGGACATAATTATAAAATAATAGGAAATAAAATTCCCTGTTTCTACAGTAAGTTCCCTAGTACAAATTGCATAGGTGTGCCTTTTGATTCCTTATGCTCAATAAACTCGTATCCTCCATTCCTAATCTATATCCACATAAATGCCCCAAAACAAACTCAGAGGAGAAGGATAATTCCCTTTAAAATGGCAACTCAATCAAATGTTCCTTACATTACACTAAGAGCTTCAGAGTCAGAGAAAGGAATCACGATTTCTCTCCTTGGGCCAAAGCTTTCACGCTACAGATAAAAGGGAACCCAACAAGGTCCAATATTTTCCTGCTACTGTAAGTGAGCATCGAGCAGCAAAACCATAACCTGGATACTGGATGAGTTTCAAGTTTGCCTAGAAATAAATTTGAACCCTCAGATCTAGGAAACCATTTCAGATTATTTTGGTCACTTTATTGTCTCTATCAATTTTCGAGGTGCATAATGTATGAAGACATAGATTAAACAAATGAATGGCAAGATCTCCTCAGACAGCTTGATGTAGAATTAGGATATTAACTCACAGTTAATATCCTAATGAGGACAGTGTACAGATGAAGTACAAAAGGAAAATGGTATAAACATGTACTTAGCCATAGAAGAATGAACACATCTTTGTCCTTTCCTGTTGGACAGCACTACAATAACATCAGCTGAGTTAGGAAGAATGGAAGAAATTTGTTGAGGTGCTTGAATGGGTCCAGAGGAGCAATGAGGTTGGTAAAGAGACTGGAGGGAAAGTCTGATGAGATGCTGAGGGCATTGGGGTCATTTAGCCTGGAGAAGAGGACACTCAAGGGGGACCTTACCACTCTCTAGAACTACCTGAAGGGAGACTGTAGTCAGGCGGGGGTTTTCTCCCAGGTAACTAGTGACAGGACCAGAGGGCAGGGCCTGAAGCTGTGCCAGGGAAGGCTAGATGTTAGGAGGCCCTTCCTCACAGAAAAGGTGATCAAACACTAGAATGGACTACCCAGGGCAATGGTGGAATCCCTATCTCTGGAGCTGTTCAAGAAAAGACTGAAAAGACCGAATGTGGCACTTAGTGCCATAGTCTTGTGTTGATGTTAGGTCATAGGCTGGATTTGAGCATCTTAGAGGTCTTTTCTAGCCTCAATAATTCTGTGGTAAATTATCATACTAAAAATTGCACCAAGAAAGACTGATCTGTCTTTTTTTTGACCTGTATAAATCCTCTGCATATTTATTCAATGACACAGCTCTAACCTTACTATTTCTAATAACATATAAATAACAGGAGTATCATGTAAAACCACAAGATAACCTCTGTACAAGAAGACAAGGGAAGAGAAGAATTAATTCATTACCTACAAATCTCACTGTGCTGAATATATGATAATATGGAAGTTTTGAGGTGCAAAATGAAGAATTACTTGTTATAGATTAATGCACTAAGCTGTTTATGTGTTGCAATGTGAGTAAACAGGAAAATTTAAGCAGGATTATCCTGTGTCTAACACATTTGGAAGGTGTAAAAACCTTTCACATGGACACAACTAAAAGAACCATTTCAGATCAAGTATCAAAATATTTAATGTGATTACTTTCCGTAGCCATGTACCGAGACAATATATTTGCAGCAGACTTTTTTCCTGGTTGTGATGTTCTGGACAGATCCTGAATGATTCAGAAGGTAAAATGTTTTCATATGTTCTAAAAAGCTCTGTATTTCAGTGGTGAGATTTTGAACTTCCTTATAATATAATCTCACATTCCTTCCAATGACTTTTGTTTCACTCTTAATTTACAAAACATTTATGCACAATCCCAAGGGTTTACCTATGATTAATTCCTGCCAGGTACAGTATATCTGGACATTTCTAAAGTGATGAAAGCATTGGTTTTTGAAGAACTATCCATTAATGACTTTCTGAACTGTGACAATGGATATTGACAGCTCTTGTCAGACTAAAGCACTATTGATTGTCTCACATCATGTGTATTGCAAAAGCAATTTCTTCCAAGTACCTCTTCCTAACTGAAATACATTATTATGATGTCTATCTGTTTATTAGAACACCCAAAATTATTGTGTGCAATTCATTTGGATGGAAGGGGGTTATAGAGAATGAAGAACAGCTGTGGGAGTGGATAAAGTATTAAGACATTCAAATAGCTGTACATTGGTACCTTCTCTTTCCATTAGCCTTGTTCTGAAGGATAAAAGCCCACAACTAGTCTGGACCGTGCAAAATCTTTTCAGTATTACTGAAAACTTTAATATTTCTGGAAGTTCTCAGAAACGGAGATGACTTTAGTGTAACAATAACACCCATAAACTGAGATTTAATAATTCTTTTCCCAAGGAAGGCTAAAAGCTTGACCATTCAACATACATAATGTGCCGATCAAAAACCTAGCCACAATGCTTTTACAATATAAACAAACAGATTCCTGGGCCCACCTGTGACACCCACTGTCTTAAACTAATAATTTTCAATTTTACAGGCTCATATCCAAAGTCCTTGGCAGCATCTTGCAGGACTGAATCAAAGCTGAGATGACGAGAGGTAGAAGGAAGTCTCTATGACTTTGGATAATGGAAGTGCCAGTCTAACAGCAGAACTATCACATATGTGCGAAAATATTAATTTAAAGCAATTAATTAGTTAATTAAGTTCAAATAATGAGAATGCTTAATTGCTGCGTGTCTCATCCTCCTGAAGAAGTAGATCTTAACATACGGAGGTGTGTGACTACACTATACAATGACTCACGGTCATTTACTGGATTTCATCGCAGCTCAGAAGGTTTTCGGGGTTTTAGTTTTTTTCCTGCAGCAACTGTGAAACTACTGCTAGTCCCTCAAGGAAGGAGCAACACATATGAATGGCCAGTTTTTCAAGCAGCACTGAAGTTTGGGAGTGAGAAAACCAAGTACCTATCTCTTTCCTTTCCTTTGTGATGTTCTGAGATGGAGTTAATAAAGTCAGCTTACTAAGGATGAGGAATTCACCTGCTTTATTGAGCTAAAGACCTTTGTCACTCATCCTACTTGATCCCTTGGTGAAATTCCCAAGCAGGTCTCATGAGTTATCCCCACACCATAATTACAATAGCTTTTTCCTTTTTGCAAAAAACGAAAATGAGAGGCTGGGTTTTGGTCTGCTGAAAGGCACTGCACAAATGATCGGTGGGGAATCAGGCATTACCCCTAATCCCTATGTTCATGATAAGCTTTAAAATTACAGGTTTTGTGGCTATACAGCACAGTCACAACAACTGCAGCATCGTGTCAGGAGACGCTAGGAAGGTTTTACTAGTGCTGGAACCAACGATCAAAGTCTTTTCAGGTTTCTAGTCTTAAAACCAGATCTTTGCCAGTTCAACTATATCTATGTTTACAAGTGTTTACAAAGCAAGCCCAGAAATAAACAATAGGAAAGAAGAAAACAGTGATTATATAGCACAAATAACTTTCCTGTAATATGACAGCCTAACAACTTAAGTGCTCAGTAGTGTCATTATACTTTGTGAAATTTGTGTGCATTAGCGGTAAAGATTCAATAAAATGACTATGTAATTCATATTTTGCATCGTGCTCTTGCGCATATAAATTTTTAAACGTTTGTCCCCCACTAATAATAAATGGAAATAAATGTTTAGTGTGTTTAATATCATTACATGCTCACATTGTGAAACAAACTGGCACTCCCCGCACAGCTTCTCCTGGTGGTATTTGTGTCGTAAATGTTTAGAAAATGGCTACGCATTGGATTTATAAAGGAAGATCAGTTCAAACTAACCTGATACATTTCTTTAATAAAATAAATGAGTTGTAGGTTTGTATTTTTTTTTTTTTAGAAAAGAGAAATGCAATAGACCAAATCTATCTGGATTTTAGTCGAGCATTTGATTTCATGCCAAATGGAAAATTATTAGTTACACTAGAGAATCACAGAATTATAGAGGCTGGGAAAGACCCATCAAGCCCAGCCCATGACCTAACATCATCACAACATAGACCATGACACTAAGTGCCACATCCAGTCTGCCTCTAAACACCTCCAGGGATGGGGACTCCACCCCCTCCAGTGTCTGATCACCCTTTCTGTAAGGAAGGGCTTCCTAACATCCAACCTAACCCTCTCACGGCAGCCTCAGGCCCTGCCCTCTTGTCCTATTACTACCTGCTTGGAAGAAGACCCCATCCCCACCTTCTCTTCAGGGAGTTATAGAGAGTGATAAGGTTCCCCTCTGAGTGTCCTCTTCTCCAGACTAAACACCCCCAGCTCCTTCAGCCTCTCCTCATCAGACTTTCCCTCCAGTCCCTTCCCCAGTCTCATGGATCCTTTGGACCCGCTCCAGCCCCTCAACAACCTTCTTGAAGTGAGTGGCCCAGAAATTCTGCTAGTACTCGTGTGGAGACCTCAAAAAAGATGGAGAGAATTAAAACAATAAGTGTGAAGTGACTAAATAAGGTATGAAAGTGAGCTTTATCAAAGGGAGAAAGAATTATTTTAGTGAAGAACAGTTAGCAGTGCAAGTCCTTAAATATTCTTGGAACTGATTGCTGTGATTTCATTAATGGCTTCAACAGAAAAAGTAGCAGCATTCAAAAATTGCTTGTTGGTGACTCAAGGCTCGGAAGCAGCATCAGTTCAGACAAGAATCAGTGACAAGAATCAGACAAAATCCTAGTGACATTGAGACTGAAAGCTGGAGAAACTTAGGCATAATGCTACCATGGTTAGAGAAGGACTAGTATGAAATGTTTCATTCTTATGAGTCTGTAAGCTGGACGCTTGTGTGCAAAGTGGAAATTCATGCCAGAAAAGGTGCAGGCAGCAGCCGTGAGAAGTACTGGGAGAATAGGGCTGCTGACTTTTCAACAGCACATGAGAAGCTTGGCAAGTTTGGCCAGCTAGAAAATGGCTGAGAAAGGCAGTGATTGTTCTCTACGAATTTGCTGTTGGGGGTGGGAAAAGGAGCAGGAGAGGAGAGGAGGACAGCAGGGAGGGAGAAGAGCTGTTTAAACTGAAGAACAATGTTGGCACAAGAATAAATGAGCATAAACTGGCCATAATATGAAGTTCTAAAGCAGCCTTTCAAAGAAGTCATGGTGGCAAATAAAACTGAAAGAATTTAAGAAGCTGAATAAATTTATGAAAGGGGACACAGACCACGGTACCTTCTGACAGGAGGGACTGGACTAGATCACCCAGGACATGCCAAGCCTTTCATTCCACAATTTTTTTTAGTATTGTCACTATATTAGAAATTCTATTATACACACTTAGCTTGAATATAAAAACCACAATGCCAGAAATCAATGAGTTCGTTTTATTCATACAGTATGACCAGTTTGTGTTCAACTAATGTAAAACATGTGGCACTTGGATGAAATCTGCTGCAGTACACAAAATAAGGCTTTTCAGGCTCTAGGAAGAGAGAGTACAGCATGCTTTGGAAGGGGAAACTGGTCTCTCCCAGCTCGTGTCAGGGATTAGGACTCTTGACACAGCATCTCCGCAAAAAGTAGCTGCAATCCTTTATCCCCCATGAACTGGGGAGAGCAGCTTTATATGTGCACAAGTCACTGAGGACTTGTCTGACCTCAAGACTCCCCCAGTAGTTGCTGTCTGTAAATATTCAGGTTAAGAGTGATCCAATATGGGGGAAAGACAGGAGCATGCTAAAGATTTTGCATGTGGTCTACTTCTCTTTTTTAGAGAGGGTTGCTAAAATTCCCTGGAAAACATTCAATAACTTGGATAGTCTAAAACTTAGGGGATGAAGAGTGGTCCTTGCCCTTTGCTACCTCTGTAACAGTGATGCCCTGTCCCAGTTTCCTCAGCCACACAGTCTCATCCCACCCACATACACACAACAGTTACAAATGGGAAAACGTGCAACATTTGAATAATGACTTTTGAAGTTGACATATATAATATAAAAATATAGCTCAAGCAGACCTCCCAAAAGAAAACAAACATGCAATTAAAGGTTGAAGAAGAGAGAGAAAGGAACTGAAGACTATTTCAGACTGAGTTGAACAAGTAATTTACAAGTAATGCAGTCAGAGGTTTTCAGAATACCGAGTTCTGTTTGTTTTCTTCTGTTGTGGAATACATGTCAATGACTTTCAAGCCTCGTCTAACAAAAACCCCTTTTCAACCTTTTTCAAATCATATGAATAGTCAACACTTACACTAAATTGCTCAGACAAAAGGACAAGAAAATGATACGGTTTCTTTTTCTATCAGGAGCACCAGATACACTGTGATGCCAAAAGAAAACCCTTCTGAGTGGCTGGGTACTGCTGGCCATGTGTGCACTTTAACTTCAAGCCCTGCAAATAATTCTGCCTTCTGCTTTGCAAAACAAATTAATTATCTGTAAAGAACAAGGGAGCCTTGGCATTGCTGCATTTGCAACCCTTGTTAAGAGTCATACGAATGATTCATATATTTAAATTTAGACACACACTTGGATACCTTGTTGAATCTTTTATTCAGATCTGATCTTACGGGGCCTTTCCAGAAAGAATATCATACCAAAGAATTTTCTATTTGTTGAGCCTCCTTTCAGTTACATTTTGTGCTTCTAAATTTAAGAATAAAATTATTTTGAAATTCAATTATATTTCCATTGCACTCAGCCTCCACTTATATTCATAACCTCATATTTTTTGACCCATGATGAACTTCTAATGCTTCTCACACAATAAAGGATAGAACTGATTCATAGGGCACAAATTATAAAACCAACACACCACATTTGTTTATTGGTGATGAAAAACAGTAGTGACATTTGTCTGTATGTTTGTTATTTCAAACCATGAGTTCCAGTATATTTTTCTCTTTTAACACAGCAAGTTTGGTATTTTTGAGTGGACATAGATGTGATGCTTTGTGAAGGAGAAGGGCACACCCATTATCTTTAAAGTAATCAGAAATATCTATCCAAAGACCTGAAATCCATTTGCTGTACTCTGTTTATATGTCAACTCTACTTTATCAAATTACCTCTACCTCAATTATATCATTAGAGTGTGTGTAACTGAACAAAAGATCACCCATGAGCTCATTTTTAAAAGAGTAAGTCAATGGATTTAAGAATTCCTTTTACTTCTTACCTTAAGTGAAAGGTTTGGTAAGAATCTGCAATGTCTATACTCACATAAATGTAACCCCTAGAAAAAGGGACATTTACTGCCATCAACTTCATTTTATGTTTCTATAGAAATAATTAGGATTTGTTAAAATACAGTTCCCAGAAGTTGCAGCTCTTTGCTTACAAGAACAAATGGAGGCTACAGGTTTTGCTTGAGTCTACCCTATGGAAGCTCTCAGTAGGACAAGGTGTCTTGTGAGATATGCAATGGGACAGCCTCTTTCTTTGGCTGGGAACAATTACAAAGCCTAGAGTGAAGCTGCTGGAATATTTAGCTACTACTCCGCCCTGGTGAGACCTCATCTGGAGTCCCTGCATCCAGCTCTGGAGCTCCCAACACAAGAAGGATGAGGACTTGTTGGAGTGGGTCCAGAGGAGGCCACAGAAATGCTCAGAGGGATGGAGCACCTCTTTTATGAGGACAGGCTGAGACAGTTGAAGTTGTTCAGCCTAAACAGGAGAAGACTCTAGGGGGACCTGACAGCTACCTTCCAGTACCTGAAAGGGACCTATAAGAAGGCTGGGGAAGACTGCTTACAAGAACTGCTCATGAGGTGTTATGGTTTGAAGCTGGAAAAGGGCAGATTTAGGTTGGACATCAGGAAAAACTTCTTTAATATGAGAGTGGTGGATCACTGGAACAAGTTGTCTAGAGAGGTGGTAGAGGCCCCATCCCTGGAGTCATTCAAGGTCAAGCTGGATGGGGCTCTGGGCAATCTGGTTTAGTGAGTGATGGCCCTACTTGTTGCAGGGGCGTTTGGACTAGATGACCTTTGATGGTCCCTTCCAACTCTATGATTCTATGATATTATGTTATCATAGCTGATGTTGTAAATGCGATTGTTTACCTGAAAGCTCTGAGCCCAGTGTGTTTCAGTGGAGCATTTTCAGCACTGACTTTTTCAGAAGTTAGTCTTCCAATAAGAACATAGATCTTGGTTGTGTACCAGCAGATAGAAACTGTGCATTGCCATCTCTCTCCTTCATGGTACCAAAGATAGCTTTGGCCAAGCTGCTCTGGAAACTACACTTCTGGTTTCTACAGCACCCATCTACCACACAATCTGATAGTAACTCCTGTTCTCCACAGGCAGCCTGTGGGGAAGGTCTGGGTTGATGTCATAAAGACATGAATCTGAAAATGAGACACAGATGTGGTCAGGTGAAAGCATGACTGGGACCCCAGAAATGAGCTTGTTCTACACTGCTAGAGCAGTGAGTTTGCTGCAGCAGTGGCTGGAACCTCAAGTCTGCTTGGTTGTTGCATAGGGGCTAGGAAGAGACCTTCAGAGACACTGTAAGGTAAGTGGTAACACTTAGTACTGTATCTAGTCCCCAGAACAGCTGCAATGGAACAAGCTGCCTAAGCAGGCAAATAATTACTATATATCGTGATCTTTTCCTGAAATAAAATCAAGCCAGCCACCACAACAACTTTGATAGACTTCCGTCAGCTACATGTGGGGTTTGCATGGGTGCACTGACTCTACGTTTGTCCAGCCGTAGATAAAATTCAGACAAAATGTTTAAAAGATACAATAGATTACTTTTTAGTTTTAAAATTAATGTTCCAGCTGACAAACGGCAGAGGGGCTTAACCTACTTTAGAACATATTTAATAGCATAATTTAGTCTCTAAAAAGAAAAGCATAATAACTAATGATGGACAAACTTAGAGGTTGAATCTAGTTCAGATAAACATTCAAAAGTTCAGATGTTTAACCAGACCTTATCTTGTCCACAAAAAGCCTTGACCGAAGAGCTCTATCAAACATAAGCAAAGCACAGGAGATTGTGGAAACTTTTCCTTACAGAAGGAAAACTATTATCAGGAACCAGCACCTTATTGCAGCGCTCACGTGTTAAGCAGTTAAGCATCAAAGCAAAACATTTTCAGAACACTGCTTTGTGGAAGTAGTAATATTTGGATGAAATCCAATCCCAAGAAAAGAAAATAATATTAAGGGGAAAGATAATACAAATGCAATTAGACTATCAACCAATAAAACTTAATCTATGCTTGATAACTGAAACCTTCCAAGCTTAGAGAGAATAAGGAAACTGGAGATCAGAGGACTCTGCCTTTTGAAGTCTTTTCCTCCAGATCCTGGGGACCATTATTTAGCTGAGTCTTTTAAAGACATTATGAATATTCTGTCACATAATTAGAAAGCTTTATTATTATGAAAGACCTGTAACATGAGCAGGGACAGTGACATATGAATTCCAATAACCAACTCTTTGGAGAAGGTGAATTCTGCTCACTTAGTTTTATGGACTAAAAACCCACAAACTAAAAGAAATGTCTTCAAAGAACATGTTCACTGTGGGTTATTAATAACAAAATAAAACTCTAATCGATCCTCTTCATCCTCACATCCAAATACTACAAATTACTTTTAAAAACATGAACCTGGTATGACGAGACCACTGCTGTGTCTTGCCTGGCTCTGTTTCTTAGTCAGTCACTCACCTTTCCTTCTGCTTCCGTTCCTCAAGCCACTTGCACAATTAACAAAATAATTTCCGTTTTCTCATAATTGAGCCCCAAATTCAAATTATTAGATGTCCCAAATCTGAACCCTAGCAAAAAACTTAAACTGTCAGTTCATAAATGACCAATGTATAACTTACACTAAGAGCAAAGCTGCCACAATAGATCAAGCGGTACTGCTTGTAATGGTGCCTTAATGTCAGTATTACCCTGGATCCATCACACTCAATGGTCTTCAGATAACACTCCATATAACAATTCAGGTATTACAGTGTTTTCATTCTTTCTCCATTAATTTTTTCATGTTATCTTTTGATTTTCATCATCTGAAGGAAGGTAGGACCATTACTGCACCCTAAATTTATCATCTTTAGTTTCACATAGACAAGAAAGATGCTACGAATATGTTTTCATATGGAAATACGTACAAAGCTAATTCTTTGCAGGAATAGAACTTAACTTCTTGGAAATCATATCAATGAAACAAAGATTGTTATTTAATTGAGATTATCTAGACCTTAGATAGAAAGGGGTCAGGAGTGATCTTGAGATCATCACTTGCACTATTTAACTTTTAGACAATATTCTGGTCCTTCCAGCTCACTCTCCCTGAGAGAAAACCTGGATGCTGCTCAGGAGTCAGTTTACTCCAGAGACTGCTCCCATCATTTATTATGCACAAACAGCATGAAGTTATCTTTATGTCTGCTTTATGCTGCCCTTTAACTCTTACTCCAGAAGTCATTTTACCTTCAAGCATAATATTAGCTGTCTACATATCAGACACCTCAACCACCACAGCGTTTTAAAAGCACCAGACTAGCGGGATGCAGATAAACATCATTTACTATCAGACACACACATGAAAAACACTGAGCATCAGAAGGTGACCGGAGAGGATCTCAGAAAACACTTTTTCAGGTTAGGACACATCCAGTCTGTCCTACAAAGAGAGAGAGCACTGAGCCACGTGGATGCAAGCCAGATGCTCCTGCACCTTGAGTGAACAGGCTGGGCAGTGACTGGCTGGAGAGTAGCTCTGAGGAGAGGGACTTGTGGACGACAAGCTCAACATGAGCCAGCAGTGTGCGCTTGTGGCTCAGAGGGCAAACCTGGGCTGCATCAGAAGTGTGGCTAGCAGGTCGAGGGAGGTGATTCTCCCCCTCTACTTGGCTCTGGTGAGTCCTCACCTGGAGTACTGCGTCCAGTTCTGGAGCTGTTATTACAAGAGGGATGTGGACATGCTGGAGCGTGTGCAGAGGAGGGCCACGAGGATGATCAGAGGGCTGGAGCACC
>JAOXOE010000602.1:25316173-25327754 GCA_028565055.1 Phoeniculus purpureus | reverse complement strand
CCAAGCTAAAGAGCCCCAGCTCCCTCAGCCTCTCCTCATAAGGGAGGTGCTCCACCTCCTTTATCATCTTCATTGCCATGTTGTTGTATTTTCTTATGAATCATATTGTATTTTATCATCTATGATTCTGTACATATCTGCTTTGTGGAATTTTAGGGCATTTAATTTCATGTTTCTTTCCAGGGGAAAAAAACCCCAAACAGCTGCACTGTAACTTCTTACCAATTACTGCACTCAGGTGGTAACAGCATATGTAAAACAGTCTTAATTTTACTTCTGTCAGATTCTCCCTCAAAGTTTTGTCATAGCCCTAAGTGTGAAGGCTAAAGTTTTTCTAGCTCATTTAGTGCATTATTATTGGGAGTCTTGTCGTGTGGTTGCAAGATGCCGTGGTGCTATGTACACTTTTTATCGTTATAAAAGAATATTTTATAAAAATGCAAGTTAATGGTCTGTATTAATGAACTTTTTATGGCTGGTTTTACCTGACAGAACTTGGGAACCTACAAAGTTGCACGGTCTGGTGGAGAAATTTCCAAATTAAGAGTATACTGTCAAAAGCTCTCAGGCAGTATGGTCAGAGCATGCTAGAGCTGGAGATCCCCTGAGTGAAGTAATAGTCCCCAAAGGACTGGTATAGGTGAACATAAATTTACCAGGAGCCAGAGCTGCTTGAAGTATGAAGGATAAAACTACACATTTTTTTCAATGGAACATGAAAATACTCCATAAAGCTAGTGTCTACTATGAAAGGCACAGCTATAAGTGTTCTAGGTTTCCAAATAGTGCACCAGTCTTCACATGTCTACATGAGGAGGACCAAAGAATAATGGAGTCATCAACTATTTTACTCAAGACACAGCATGCTACTCTTGGCTGGTTCCTGTTCAATGAGCCACCATGCAGAGATGTGCGGTGTAAGTCTTACCTAGGGAAGGTCACAACTTTTAGGAAGTGAGAAGGTGCATGGAGAGAGGAAGACAACCAGCACTGCTGGTAATGACTTTCATCATCCTGTTCTCTTGTCCTCGAAGGTTCTCCTTTTCTCTCCCTTGCTGGTCTTGTCTTCCCAATTCCCCCCAACAGCATCTCTTCCATTTTTGCACCTCTGAAATTGTGTAACTGGGGCATTGTAGGCTGCTTCTCCTCCTGTTATTACTTTCCTTGAGTAGAAGCTTCACTCACAAGCCTGGTGAAACATTTTTCCCTTCGAACCCAGAGTGCCAGTTCTCACTTTGTCAAGAGCTCCAGATAACCTTCATGAGAAGTTCTTCTCCCTGTGCCTCCTGTAAACACTCCAGGTTACAGAGATCTTGTCACAGTCACTAAAGAGCTCCTTGTCGCTCTTTTTTCCTCCTCTTTTCTGCCCAGTGTTGCACAGATTTCTCAGTTTCTCTTTGTCTTTTTCAGCTCTGTGAGCTTTTCTTCTGCTAACCCACATACAATCCCTTCATTGACTTGCTTCTTGCTTCTGCACTATTTCTCCTACAAGAAAATTCTCTCAACCAGGGAATACATGTAAATTATACAAATGCACTATTTTCCATGGCCAAAAACTAAGTGGAAGAGGAGCAAACTGAAACCCATGTGTTTCTCTCTTTGCAAGTTTTTGATGCCACACTCTGTCAACCAGCAGACAGTGTAAAACTAACAGAGAGTTACTGAAGCCTCAGCAGTTAATCAGGTACAAATAAAACCAACTTTTCTTACAAATTGAAGTGAAGAACTCGCCTTCCCAGATGGTACTTCCACCAAGCTTCCAATGACTCCTCTAGCTCCCCATAGATAGTAAAGCTCTGAGCACAAGTCTCCATGGCAAGTAAAAACCCAGAAAAAAGATGCTCTTAGCCTTGTTAGTGCTGATTAAATCAAGGAGTCACATTTTTGATAGAATGCTGTCTAGACAGTGCTATTTGCAAGTCCTGGCTTCCAAACATGATGCTGGACCCACCAGCAAAGTTCTTGAAAAAGGTTCTCACTGAGCAGACTACTGCAGATTGGTAGCCAATAATTTATTGTGTAAGCATTAAACCATTCATATCACAAACACCTGTGCAAGCCAGTTGGCCTAGTCAATTCTTGTTTAACATTTAATTATGAATATAATTAGCATGAGTTAAGAGACAGGCCAGGCATCTGCAATAAAATTTCCACTATGCTACAAAATGATAACTATAATAACAAAAAAGAAGACTAAGCTGGGGTAGAATATGTCTCTTTGCCACAAACTTTCCCATGACAGCAAAATTCAAGTACAAATTCTTTTAAAACTTTTTTCAATGATAATATAAAGCCTCCACCAGATTTATAAAACAAAATTACACAGTCTTTCTGTTCCTTTGCAATGAAGGTGTAACCCTCTCAGTGAGGTTCCTCAGCTTCTCCTCTTTCCTCAAAAGGTAAATTAACTGGTTTGAGGGTGCTATTGGAATATTGTGCTAGGTAAAATTCATGGCAGGGGGTAGGACCAAACTAGTTAAAATATTATTTGAGACTAAACTAGTTAAAATAATATTTGAGGCTAAATTAAACTAAAAATTACAAGTATTTCAGTGCACATTTCAGACCTCTACTAAGTCCTCTTTGCAGCTGAACAGAATTGTGTGCCAATAGAAGAAAGAGATTACTGAATATCATAAAATATCTTGTTTTAAAGGCAGACACTGAAGTTTTATTTAAAAACCATCAGTGGTTAAAAAACCAAAACCAAATTCAGTCTAGAATCAGGCTGTTTATGGATTGATGTTACCTGGGCATCCTTCGTGAGCAAAGTCCAGCTGAGGAGCTAAATTTCCACGTACAAATTGTTTTTCTTTTTTGCCCTTCCAACAACTTCATTAAAATTTTCCAAGCAAAAAAAGAAAACAGGAATAAATATTTTACCCTTTAATTTTTTTCACAATGTCCTTTTTTTCTGAACATATTGGGCTATTTTCTCCCTCAAAATAGAAAGCATCTATTCATAGACATGCCCTCCAATTTTATTTAGTATTTGTTTCCTAAAACAGTTGCTTCCAGACCTGGAAAGATCTATTTAAAAATGCTGTTGAGCAGAAACATTTTGCAACTGTGAAGGGAAGGTCATTGAAAGAGAAGTAGGAGGTTACCGGGGCATATTGTTCCTTGACACCTCCTGGGAACAAAAAGCCTGGAATGAACCTCTTCAGTTACCAGTTTGCTGCTTTGACAGCTTCCATTTACATCTTCAGAGGAGATGGGTTTTCTTACAGGCTTGAAGTTGTGCTAGAATATAGTAACTACAATGACTGGGAACGTTGGAGCTGAAACATATTTATAGCCAGGTTATACTCCTCTTGTATGGAATACAAATGTGTAGCTTAAACTGCACTTCCCATCTCATTTTATTTATTTTTACTTATGGGTTTCAATCAGGATGCTCACATACAACTTTTATTTGTTTTTTGTTAATAGCCAGAGACTAGAAGCCTTCTCTCCTAATCTCTGTGTCCTATACCATTCTATTATCTCTTCTAAAATATAAGGGGGGCTTTCTTTCTGTTCCAATGTCAGTTAATCATTCTTGAAGTAGAAATTCACACAACTTTCCACGTAAGCTTTCCAAAATGGATTCGATAGCTCTCAATCTCCACTGACAACCTAGGACCCCTTTCTGCATCAGCTGTTATTAGTGTTACTGTGCTTGGGAGAATGCATTTTGCTACAGATATACCACAGACATGCCCATATATTTGCATGGATGGATATCCTTGAGATCACAGTACCTACAAAATTATTGCTTTGTTTAAGATGCTTTTTAAAGAGTTGCTTCTCAACTTTTGGACACTTTTCTACAAGTTGTTTGTTCTGCTCACCTTCAGTTTATCCATTTCTGCTGCCTTCTGACACTTAGATTTGACCCAAAAGGTAGTAACTATGATACGTTGTGTGAGATATCTTGTGCTGACCTTGGATTTGTTTATAAATCACCGTGCTCACATGAAATTGAGGCTTTCTGACGCGATGCCAAGCCCCCAAACTTCCTTGGACAAGTAAATGGAGGATAGGAAAACGATTTCAATAGGAGGCTCGCCAACTGTGAATCTGAAGGCAGTTTGATTAGGACTCGAAGCCCACAGATTGAGATTATGACAGAAATTTGCATAATGCCAGAGACTGATAAGATTTGGTTTCTCAGGAACCTATTACGTGATGATGTTAAGAGACTGTCATGGATTTCTTACAGTGCAATATGCTGACTTGTCTTTCCAAGACGAGTTGGCCTTGAGCCTTGTTCTTTGTAAGCCTTGAGTGAGGTTTCTTTAGATGTCTTTTGAAAATCTCTTTAGACATCTTTTGTAACTTTCCACCGAGATGATACAAGGATGTTATGACTGTCAGAATAAATGAATGTATTTACTTCCTTTCTGTTTCCCAGCTACTATTTTCGTAACACTGCATAGTAGTTCAGAGCAGGTCCTTGCTACACTGTGTTGTCAACCAATGTAGCTCTGTTCTTCTATCATGATTATGTATCAACGACTAGAATTTTTATTGCCTCCTGACACAGGATTTTTTTCTCTGATTTTGGTGCAGACAGATTCCGTGGAAACTACTCAAAAGTTGCATTATTCAGTGCAAAATTCACAATGGCCTGCTGAAGACCAAAACATGATCATTGCCCAGACAGATGTGAGTTTCTCCAGCACATTGTCTCTAGGCACACAGGCAGCAGGTTCTTGGGTGCCCTTAGTGAAGAAGAACCAGAGCCCAATCTCATAGAAAACACTTTACCAATGCCAACCATCCCAGAGATGAAGACAATTGACCAACATGGAGAGGACTGACAACTATTGATAGCACTGCTAGCTTTTGGGGGTTTAAAGAAAAGCTCTTCCTCATGAGAGAAGAGGTTTTACTTTGCTGTTAATACCATAGATTTTACCAGACAAGAGCGGGAAATACCAGTATCTCATACAAAAAAAACTGTAATAAAGTCCTTGTCTAATATTTTTCAATAGCTATAAAAAGTTATAAAACTCTATAATGTGTAGGATACTAAAGAACCACCTACAATCTGCATGTAGTAGAATAACACATAATAATATAGGACTCCTAGGAATAAGATTGTAAATTCTGCTTTGCATGCACCAGAAGACCGTACCTGATGTATTGAAAGGATGGATACGAAATAACTTGAAAAAAGTGCTAACGATCTACCAGAGCAATGAAAAGAAATAAATAAGTCCAGATACTGTAAAACATCATAAATTATATGAGTATCTAATCTAGACCTTAGGTAGTATCTAAGCACTTAAATTCACCATTATAATTCTGAAAAACCTTGTTCAGCTGCCATCTCTCCCCGAAGGTGCATAAGCTAATTAGATGCTGTGACTGTGGCCTTCAAAAAACTTTAGGTGCCTATGGCTCTAACTTCTCCTCATGCAGAGAAATCTTTCTTTTTCAGCCTGAGCTCCAGAGATGAGGGATGACTTTGACTAGGTGTCTGGGGAGGTTCTGTCCTGGAAGGCGTTGCCAGGACCCAAGCCACATACGCTAACTACAGCTGCTGCTCTACAAGTCCCTACTCCAGGGACTTGGTGGCTCATGTGGATCCTGCGTTTTCTGTTCCTCACACTGAATCCTAAGATATCTCATATTAGGTTGGTGATTCCACTTACAGCCAGATTTTGCAACACTACGCGTTTAATAACCTCAGTCCTGTGCTCATCTGCCTCTAAGTGGGAAGCCCACAGCAGTAACAGATATCTCCATTCAGAAAATACTCCGTGGAAGAAACATAACTCTGGCAAAAGGGTTTCCATTTAGAGCAACATGCATACACACACATCTGCCTCTGAGCGTGCATTTCAAGCAATAAATCACCTGTTATCTACTGGACTTACACAACACCTATTAAATTCATATTAGAGACAAGGAACTGAAAGGAAGGCATAATTGCTAGACCTCGTTGGAAAAAACCCACTTTCCTGTGTTAGTAATCTTTCCAACCTGTTGTAGAGAAAATCAAAGACCTCAACTCAAGCCTTCCAAACCAGAGACACATGTTGCAGCTTTGGAATTTTCCTTTGTGGAATATTAGTGGGGCTTTTTTGTACCAGTTGGACAGATGCAATATCTACACAGATAAACTGTCCGTACATGAGAAGATCTTGAAGAACTGGTCGGTACTTGAGCACTGCCTATGCTGTGGATATCAGCCATCACTGCACAGAAGGCTACAGTAGACAAATGTCATTTTTTTTTCCCCATGCCTGCTCTCTGGGAATCTTCAAGCAAACTAATTTAATTAAAATAAACTTTTATAATCAATGACCATATTTACCTGCTAAGATTTTTTAACAGATTTGGGGACACCTCTTTTGATTCAGTGGCTGAAGTTCTGGCATAAGTTTGTGTGGCCATAAGGGTTGCATTCTGTAAATAAGGTGATTAAGTGTTTCAGTTATTGGCTCTTTCACCACCTTACTCACATGGAGCACAGTTTTACTGGCACACAATCTGTTGAACGACGTCTGCTGATCTTCCCCAAAAAATCAATTGAACTACTTGTGATGCTAAGTTATTTAAGTGTGGCTGAACCTGACTTCATACCAGCACTTGGGCACACTTTATAAGTGCATATTTCATCCCAAATACCACAAAATGAATTGCCAGCAATATACTAGACAAAGTTCTTACAAAAAAATCCTGATTTCTAAAGCCTGAGAAATAAAATTAGTCTTAGGTCAGAGGTCTTGTGGCCCTCCATTTATCATTTATAAAGTCTTCAATATAAGCTATATGGACAGTAATTATCCAGCTTCAGCCCGGCAAGCAGAATTCTGAGATTCTATAATGCCCTGAATTATCTTCTAATATTCTGGTCATATCTAAATTGTTCTAATATTATGACCCTATCTAAAGTTATTTATAGGGGAAATTGAAGGTGGAGAGCAAGCACTTTGCCTAATATGCAGTACGGTTAAACTTTGTTCCCATGCACGTAAGAGAGAGGTTAATTAAAACAGCACCATCCAAAAAAAGTTATACTACGCTTGCTATAGATTTTTTCACATCATCTTTAAAACCACTTCAGCATAAGGGGTCCACAGCTCCTGTGGGGTAATCCTTCCTCTTGAAGCTTCTAGCTAAGTGACTGAATCCCCAAGAATTATTACTGGAAACTTGTTGCTATCTAATGATATTAGGGTTTTAGACCACTTCATCCTACTTACGGCTCTCACTGAGGGATGCTCTGTACTGGACCAAGGATGTAGTCATCATGGCAGTGAGGGAATGTGTCCTGATTACTTTTTTCCTAGCTGTCATCATGTTGATTTAGTTATGGCACTATTAAACACTCCTCCTAACTCAACGTCACACTCACTATGTGCATACTAATAATTCCCATTTTTAAAGAACTGATGGAAAAGACAGAGACACAAGAGTTCCCTTCTCACCATAATCTGAAGAAGAAGGGAAATTTTCTAGCATCTCAGTACTGACCAGACAGAGTAATTAACACAAAGTAGCCCAAAAAATCAGTTACAATGGAAATGACATTGAAATAAAGTGATTTTTTTTTTTCCCTTTGCCTCAGGACTACTACCATACAGAAGAGCTCCAAAACTTCTGAAATAACCTAATTGTTGTTTAGAGAATGTTAGTAGATCGAGTGAGGTTCTCCTTCCCCTCTACTCTGCCCTGGTAAGACCACAATCCGAATATTATGTCCAGTTCTGGGCCCCTCAGTTCCTGAAGGACACAGAACTTCTTGAGAGAGCCCAGAACAGAGCAACAAAGATGACGAAGGGTGTGGAACATCTCCCTGATGAGGAAAGGCTGAAGGAGCTGGGTCTCTTTAGCTTGGATAAAAGGAGACTGAAGGGGTGACCTCATTAACGTTTATAAATATGGAAAGAGTGGGTGTCAGGAAGATGGAGCCAGGCTCTGCTCAGTGGCATCCAATGATAAGATAAGGGGTAATGGGTGTCAGCTGGAACATAGGCGATTCCACATCAATATGAGAAGAAACTTCTTCCCAGTGATAGAGCCCTGGAACAGGCTTCCCAGGGAGGTTGTGGAGTCTCCTCCTCTGGAGATGTTTAAAACCCACCTGGACATGTTCCTGTGTGACTTTATCTAGGTTATCCTGCTGTGGCGGCAGGATTGGACTAGATGGTCTTCCAAGGCCCTTTCCAGTCCCTAATGTTCTGTGGTTCTGTGAGTATGGATTTGTTGATACTATGGCAGTAAAAGCCCAATAAAAGGAAGATCAGCTGGAAATCATAGATGACTTCAGCCAGTTGGATTAGGTAGAAATCACCCTGATGTGCAGTAAAATAGGCAAGAAGAATTAGGGTTTTGATATAGTGCAAAGCAAGTCTTAGAGTGCCAGCATTTTCTTCCTAGGAATAAACTGTCTTAAAATCCCTCTGTAAATGACTGTTCATTAGTCTATCAATGTGTATAATGGCTCTCAAAATCATAAGAAGAATTAATAATAGTTCAAACAGAAGAAAGGGACATTAATTTCTCACTCATGAATATTAATACTTCAGTAGACAGTCTCTTCCCAAGACGCTTTCAAACTCTTAATTCACAAGTCTACTATCAGTTACCTGTTATTTTTACTGTCAAAAATCTCCTCACTAGACCACCAAATTAATTCAAATCACCTGGCCTCAGACACTAGCAGAGACAGCATTGAAAGATGAGCTCATGGTGTCCTGATAATGTTCTTCAAAACACAATAGTGTTTGCTCAGCCAAAGGGTAACGAAAAGTAATGATAAGGGAGAGGAAGACTATATTTAGCCCCAGAAGACTGCTATGATAGCGGATTATCAGGAAGAAAAAGTGGTAATGGCCCAGGATAGGTACTAAACACTTGACTTGCAGAACAAGGTGTGTGTGAAGAGATGCTAATGGCGTGCCAGGCTGCGCCCCATGAGCTGACTGAATCCATTTAAGGCACCGCATCTCCTCCTTTCGAAGGACACAGCGGGTGGAAGAAGCAGCACCTCAAACGTTCAAGTGCTGCTGCTTCAATGACCATCTCATCAGATGCATTGCAGAAGCTGAACAGTAAGAAAACTTTATTGGTCTTCCCAATAAGAAATGCCTTATTGTTTTTTTCCTGCTTATCATTGCAGATGCTGTGCAACAGGAACTTAAACTCAGGACATGATGTTCTCTATCTATTTTCCTTTGAAAGTAAGCTACCAAAAGTAAACTTCCAGGTAATGCATCTCTTAACGTTGTGCATTTAACTGCACCACATTGCTAAATAACCAAGAAGGGAAGGAGCTTGTGAGATGTATTTAACCTCATTATATCTGATCCTGGCTCTTGAAAAGCTTTAGTTGAACTAAAGACTCTTATGAATATCAAATCAAAGTGAGCCATACACTAAGGGTTTCATATTCCCCGACAGCTGCGCATGTGCACGCACAACCCTCATTAGCAGTGGTGGCAAATACCCGCGTCCGTCATTCCGAAAGCACATCCCTTCACTACTTTATTTGCTTTGGATTTTTCCTAGAGATCTTCCTCTAGTGCATCAATCTCCTACTACTTTTTTTCCAACCACTTTTAGTTATCCCTCTCCCCCAACCCCTTTGCAAAGAGAATAAACCTCAAAATCACTCTGGTTTTTAGTGAAGTTTTTTTCCAGGCTGACACCGTTTTAGGCACCTGCACACATTAAATGCAGAGAGGGTTTGCAGCACAAGAGCCACCGAAACTTGTAACCCAATAAACGGACTTTGAAAACACTTCCCATGCCTGCCAACTTTAAATAAAAAGAAAGGTAGATATGAAAATGAGAGCATGGTTGGTTTTCTCTTACATCCTTTTTTTTTGGTGATCACTGCAAGGCAAGAGTCTGCAACCTTGTGGAACAAAATGCAGGCATTTCGTTCTGATTAACATAAAGACAGCGCCTTCTAACATGATTCACAATTATTAGTCTCTCTCTCTCGTGTTTGGGGATATATGGATGATCAAGCCTAGCATATTTTCAATACACACACATTTTAATTCCTTTCCATTACAGTTAAAATCGCATATACAGAATTTATAGATCAATAATTTGATATATATTATTTTTTTCCTCACCTCCAGTTAAATAAGTAAATGCTGTAGGAGATAAAAAGCAGTCAGAAAACCCCCAATAAATAGACAGGATCGCTGCTAATGGAAGGTAAGTCAGATCTGAGATGCCTCTGTCCTATCTTTTTTTTAAAGTTTATTATTATTTTTATATAAGAGGCTATTTCACTATCTTCTACTGTATCTGATGTACTTACTTATCGCCTCCACAAACTGTTCAAAGAAGCAGTATGGGAACAGCGGCTCAGGCAGCTCTCTGAAAAACATCTTGAGTGCTCCGGTGACAACGTGGATGTCCTCCCACTGGCTGTCGTCCAAATTCAGCTTCTCTTCTGGGAAAACACGAGGAGAAATGGAACAACTGGTTTTAATGAAACAATTACAAGACACTAATTATTATGTTAATGTTTGCCTACTATCATCAGCAACCGTTAACAGCCTTCTGCACCTAGAGGTTTGGTGCTGTGCATGGGTTTGTGGGTTTTTTTTTTTTCCCCTTTTTTTTTCTGTAGGAAGAGAAGGTTTTCAATGGAATACCATCTGTAGGAATGCAGCACACAAAAAAACAAGAGACACAAAGAGACAGTACCATTGACACCGTGTGTCAGATACATTTATTCCCATAATGCATCAGCAGGAAAATTAGCATCACAGCTCAACATGATTCAAAGCTATTTGGTTTTGAGGCCGAGGGGCTAAGAGTTGCCAACGATGGCCGGCTCAAGGGACCGGCCTAAAGGCCTTGCTGAGCCAACAGGAGACATATGCTAAACATGGCAATAGAAAATGAGTTATTGCTTTACATGTGTTAGCCTTGCTATGTACAAGGGAATAATGGGTAAATGCTTTTCTCCTTTCTTTTTCTCCTTTTTTTGGTTTTTTTCCCCCCCTTTTTTTTTTTTCCTTTTTTTGCCTGAACGTAATGTCAGCAAGGAATAGAGGGGCTGCGAGAGAAAGGATATTAATTCCTTCTTACTGCTTCAAAAATATTTTGTTTGGTTTTCATCTCTGGGAGGAAGATTTGCCCAGCAACAATATTAGACAGACCCCTGTTGGCCTACCTAGGCTATGCAAAGCTGTCAAAAATGATAACGCACCAAAGACAAACCACAAGTGCTTCCAAAACTGTTTTGCAAACAAAACAAAAACAACAACAACAACAATAAAATTAAAAAAAAAAGAAGAAGAATGTTTTCTTTTTGAAGCTTGACTGAGCTAAGGAATTTAAATATAAAAGAAACGAAATGTTAAAATAGAGTTTCTAATAAAAATAAGACGAAATTGGATGATTATTCTGATTTCTTTTGGTTTTGGGCTGTTTGGGTCCTTTTTTCTTTTTTAATTTTAGGAGTTTGATACTGTTTGAGCATAGTAAACAGGGAGATCGCAATCCAGAGGAAACTCTAAGGAAGCACAAGTGCTTATTAGTCCAAACTAAACTGTGACACACACTTTCTCCAAGTTCTGTTCCTCCAAAACCGCAGTTTGCTTTTTACCGCACGCCC
>JAOXOE010000602.1:25282708-25316073 GCA_028565055.1 Phoeniculus purpureus | reverse complement strand
CCAAACACCTCATTTGAGATGAATTTTGAGTCTTGAGCTAACCTGATTTATGGGATTATGCATGCAGTTATTTGATAAGTATTGAAAATACCACCACTTCACACTGAAGGCTTCCTTGATCTATCTTTTTTGTGTGTGTGTGTGTGTCATAGTCTTATCCTGTTTAAAGCTTAAAAAACACCACTTTTGACCATTCTAAAGACTTGGAGAATAAAGTCTAAACCACAACTCTCCTGAATTTTTTTGGAGCCTTTCAAAGTCAAGCCTATTTATTTTAGCAGTCCTCTTGCTACTCGCTGTTTGTAAAAAATGTTTTACAAGATTTTCATTTGAATTTCACCGACTCAGGTTTTCGATACAAGGAAGCATTACATTCCCTTGTTTTATTTAACCTATAATAAGAACTAAAAAAAAAATATTAAAAATCTCCTTATTTGCTAAGGTTACAGTGTAAGTTTAATTTTCATAGGAGCAGTGGAATATTTTGAAGTGAGTAACATTTACCAAGTCATTAGTTTTATGCAAACTAGGAAGGGAGATGAAAGAAAAAAAATTATCAATTATTTATAGATTGTTAAAATGTATCGTCGTGCCGTGCTACTGTATAGAAATGACAATTAGCCAAACTTACCTTCTATAATTAATAATGCATATATTATGCTCTTTGGGCAACTAATCACCAGTTCTACAAATCTGTTTGACACTGCTGAAGGTACCTAGCACACGCATGGGTTAAAAACAGGGGAAGCAGAACAATGTTCTCCCCATTAAGGACTGACCAGCTTGAGCAGGCGTTCAGCTATACTTAAACTCACGCCGTGCTCCCAGTTGACAAAATGGTGGTCTACCAACGCGCCTGACAACCTGATTGGCACATGTGAAATTAAAATCCGAATGGGAAAGGTCCCCCAAACTGGCGGCTTGACTGATACACTGAAAGCAACCCACCGCATTTATCACCCTCTGCCTCGACTCGAAACTTTGGGAGATGGGAACAGCAGTGCTCCTTATGTCCAAGCTACTGGCCAGGCAGGCGCGGATCAGCAGGCCACGTTGTGCAACCTGTTTCTCTGGCGGTACAGATTTGGAAACGGCAGATATAGCTCGCGAGGGGCAGCCGCTCCATTCGCACCTATCAAAACAACAGGCAGGGCTGCCACGCTTTCAGCTCGAGGAGCGGAACGGGCGAGAGGCAGCACCGCCGCGGGTGTGAAGGAATGGCGCATCCTGGTGGGGTGGGCTGAAGGTGGTCCAGTGCTCGTGGCCAGGTGGCTTCTTCAGTCCAACCTGTTTTTCTCCTGCATTCTCATTTTCCCTTGAAACTGTTTTCAAAAAAAGCTTTTTTTTTTCCCCTTCTTCTTCTTTTGGGTTTGTTTTTCCCCTTTGGAAATTTGTTCTCATGGATCAGCTATTAGTGTCACTCACTGAATTATTGTCATCTTACTGTCATCCCCTTTTTTTGTAGGCTCCTAAGAGCATCCTTCAGCGGCTGTGGTGGGATTCAGTTATCTACATGCTGGCTAACCCTAACCACATCAGAGAGTTACGCTGTTGTTTCCACATTATCCTCCAACCACGCCAAGATGCAGGGGGACTTTCCCTGCAGAGTCTCAGGTGCTCTAAGGTAAACTACATGGCCCTAGATGCATCATATTTTAGTAAATACATTGACCTGCTGTAGCTGAGCACCTAGTTATTTATTTAGAGACTGTACCTGCAAGCTTGCAATCTAGCTCAGTCTAGCTTCTCCTCTCACAAGTGGGTCATGTGCTTCATGTGCACTCTCAGATGTGGGACATTGTGCTTCACTACCGAAGAGTTGAGTAAGGGTCATGAGGAATTTGTGTTTTCACAGGGAACGTTGTCCCTGCACATCCTGACAAAAATCTCTTGTTATGGAAATATTTTGATCTATAGCTCCAGATCTTTCAATCTATATGATACAGCTGCTCCCATCATTGGTGGCTCGTCTTGGCTGTGAACCAGAGCCATGCTGAAAAGACCAGGTAAATCATCATTTGGATGTTTATTTAGCTTCGTCCCACTGGTTTTACTGCTCAATTTTCTAGGGTAGATCCTCTTTGCAAAACTAAATTGTTCCTACCGTGTGTTAAGCCCCAGCAAGGATTCGTTAAAAGCTTTGATCGCTGCCTACCTGTTAGTACACAGAATGCTAAAGCGCTCTCTCTTCACAATCACAGGGGCAGCAAAGAATTATTATTATTTTTTGATTTGTTATAAGCATACTATTTGTAATAATTTATGGACAGTCTTGAATTTATAAATATCAAGGCTTTGCCAAATATTTTAACTATCCCTCCATGGCAAATTGTCTTTAAATACTGGCAGGTTTTTTTTCCTTCTTTTTTAGCATTTACTTGTGGACCAGAAACACTTGCAGTCTATTGCCCCTGGCCTTCTGTGAGAATGTTAGTTAGCAATGCTCATAAAAACTCAATTCATCAATGTGAACATAATTTGCTATGAACAGAAAGCTCACAAAAGGGTGAATTTGTCAGATAGACAGGTGGCCTGAGATCTCTCCCTGATACTGAACGATATGAATAATAGATTCTGGTAAATGTATGCCAAGACTTGAGCTGTAAACACAGCTGCCTCCATTCCCTTCCAGAATAACAGCTTCGAGAACGAAAGCACAGGAACCACAGTTCCACCTGAGGACTAAGCCTGTGCACGTACACACACACACACACACAAACACACACACACACAGACACACAAACGCAAATGCAATGTACTTGCAGGCTCACAAAGAAAACAACCCCGGAAAAAAGGACATAGATCTTTCCAGCTCCTTTTGCAGACCCTTTGCTATGAACGGATTTTTAACATGTGTGGAGAGCAGAAGGAGAGAATAATAGAAAACATTTAAAATATATTTTAAAATATCTGCAGTCACCAAAATAAATTTTGCTGGGTTCCAAAGGAAAAAGGAGGGGAAAAAAAGCCCCCAAAACCCCTCAGTTGGCTTTCGCAGGTAAAGGATCCAAACGCAAGACATAAAACAAAATCATTTTCATAATGTCACAGTGAAAAGTGTGTAAAATAAAATGATAGAGCTGTTGTGCTTTGATAATACTTGCAAAAATGAGTTAACTGCAATGCTGGACCTGCACAATGGTGGTGGGTTGGGTGGTTTTTTTGTTGCAGGCTACGGGTATTTATTTATACTGCATTCAGTTTTAGCTGGGATTTTTAGGATTAAACCATTAATTATTGTCCATAAACTGGGTTGGGAAGATATTATATGTGCAGAAGTGACCTTTAGGCTATTCTAATGAACAGCTTTCTGCTGGATGGTTGCCCAACATAACTTCAGAGCAGGCTGAAGTCTGTTCCAGGCAATCCCAATGACCAGCGGTTCAAAAGGGTTGCTGTAATGTTTGGAGACCAGTGGGAAGGACTTAATTCCAGGTCAGGCCCCTCTGGCAGCATCATCTAGATGGGAGGTAAAGAACTATGGGACAGAGACTCTGGTGAAAGAAACCCACCCCAAACAAGTCTGAAAATGGACTCAGTGTGGGCCAGCCAAACTCATTTTGAGAGAGCAGTAACAGTGTGGTGCAAATGCTCTGATGCTGTTGACTTTAAAGGGCAGGCGTGTAATGTGTTGCAGAAAGAATGGCTGGCTGAAGGGCTTGTTTTGGGCTACCAAACATTTTGATTTTTGTGGTTCTATTCTTTGCATGGTCAGGGGTTCAATATATTTTTCCCCTCACAGGTATAAAACAAAGGACTTTTCTACGCTAGCATCCCTTATTGTAGGGATAAGGCAGGCTCCGTATTCCCTGGCAGTGACATAGCCCAGGAAATGAATTGGGAATGGTATCATCTGAAGTTCCTACATGTTTGCTAATATTTGTTATTTAGGGAGGATGCTTCTCAGTAATGAGTTGGCTAAGGTGAGAGACATGTAGCACTGAATGCAGAACGAACCCATCCTAAAGCTCCCAAAATGTGACCGCATATGAGATATTAAAGGCAAAATGGAAGTTCTGAACAAATGAAATCACTGTCAGAATAATAAAAGAGAAATGAGCTATGATCTAATCTGTTTTGTAGCAGTGTCACAGAGGAGCTATAATAAAAGCTATTTGCAAAGTTCAGAATCATTTCCCGTGCAAAGCCATTCACACACTATACGACTCTGGACAAATGGAGAGGGTCTTGGCTTTGCCAAAAAAAATTGTATATGGATAGTTTACTATTAGTTTTAAGTTTGTTCACCTAAATTTCCCAGTTGCATGCAACCAAAGCTCCTTCCCTCCTTCTTTGAGATGGCACAGGGCCTGGTGCACGTGACTTTTCTCCCTCTAATTTTTGGTGTATTGTCTTCACCCTTTTCCCATAACAAATTGCAAGCATACAGGACAAACAGTAAAGAGTGAAGTGACAACACTGGATGAACTTTTATCTAAGCTGAACTTTGGTACCACACATGCTGTAATTGAGAGCACAGCAAAAGATCTATTGTGTCCTCATTGGAAATGCTTGCTGGGTTCCTCTCCTTGGAGCCATGCATGAAGTGCAATCCCAGTTGCAATGCTCCTCTTGTGGCAGAGACTTACAAAACAAATACTAAAAATGCCTTTTTCTTCCCCAATCTTCACGATAAATATACGACAAGAGCTAAAATATTGGTGGAGGTGAACCTAGAGTCATCCACAGAGGTGAACCAGCTGCTCCAGAGAATGAACCAGCTGCTCCACACGCTCCTCCTTTTAAATCAATTAAAAGCAAGTAACAGTGGTCAGAAATTATAGTTCAGTGATAGTTTCCTCGAGTTATTTTTTTCATTTTAAAATATGTAGGTTGGACATCTGGTAATAAGGCTGAACCAAAGGTAAGATAATATCAAGCACAGTTGAGATGACCTTGCTCCAAGCTGTGGGAAAAAAGGTAAGAAAAGGTAGAAGACAACATCTTGCGCTGATTTCTACACAAATGGAATAACAGCAACCGAACTCTAGATAGATCTTTCTAATCTTTCTCATTTCAATTCAGTGCCTTTAATCATAAGTAGATTAAGGGTCAGCAGAGGGAGAAAAAGAAAAATGCTATTTCTGCCACATGGCATCCACTAGCTTCAGACTTGTGGATGTCTTCAGTGGAGATTTATGAGCAGCATGGACCCCATGTACAACTATAAAGGCTCTGTGTCAATCAAACAGACTGGTGACCCAGAGATCTCCAACTGACCTGGAAAGAAATGAACTACCTAACATCAGCGGGAAGAGCAGCAATGACATCAATCTGGGACCTGCTTGTGTTTCTTCGTGAGGAGCCCTGCCAAAATACACCTAAGATTCACATACAGAACCATCACGCAAATCTCAACATGCACAAATCTCTTGGTGGTGTCTTTGGACAAGTCTCTCCTCAGTCCTCCCCATTCCCTTCCACAGAATTATAAAAATTATAAAATTGTTTAGCTCGGAAAAAACTTTTAAGCAGATCTTGGTGTCCAAACATTAACCCAACACAGGTAGGTCACCCCTAAACCATATCCCTCAGCACATCTTCACATTTTCTAAATACCTTAGGGGATGGCAACCCTAAGGGATGGGGAATAAATACCCTAGAGGACGAGGACTAAATATCCTAGAGGATGGAGACTAAATAACTTAGGGGATGGGGACTCCACCACTGCCTTGTGCCAGGGTTTGATAAGCCTTTTGATGAATAAATTTTTTCTAATGACCAATCTAGACCTACCCTAGTACAACATGAGGCCATTTTGTCTTGTCCTATCACCTGTGACTTGGGAGAAGAGACCGATCCCTGCCTTACTACAACCTTCTCTCAGGTACCCATCTTTCTTTTCTCAATTTTTCCTTTGCTTGCCAAGTCTTTTTGTTTTCCTCAGACAGGCCTCATGTTCCAAAGGACATTAAAAAATTAATAATTTAACAAATCCCAGACTGCAGGATTTATTGTGTAGCAATACTTGTATTATTTAGCGTACAGGTAAGGGGAAGAATCATCCTTTTGTGCATTTTAATGGATACAGGAACTACTACCCAAAGTGATAGCATCAATTCTCCTGCTGCTTGCAACAGCACCATCACACAGTCCATGTGAGTCGCTAACAAAACCCCAAGAAATCAAATAAATATGCGATGCAGTGCCTCCATGTGGGAAGGTTTATTGTGGGGAGAAGGCAAATACTGAGGTCTCTGTCTGCTGGAAGACAGTACTGCCGTATCAATAGAGAGACTGAGTAACTGGCTATGGTAGCACGGAACATGCTGGTGGACTTCTCAGGGTAATTTGGGTAATGTCTGATGTACTGAAGGTAAAAGCTAAGTGGACGACACTAAAAAAAGAAATGTAAGATTGAGGTTGGTCATTAGGAAGAAATTCTTTCCTGTGAGGGCAGTGAGATGCTGGAACACGTTGCCCAAGGAAGTTGTAGCTGCCCCATCCCTAGAAGTGTTCAAGGCCAGGTTGTCTGGGCTCCTAAGTAACCTGATCTAGTGAAGGTGTCCCTGACTCTGCAGGACAGTTGAAACTAGATGGTCTTTAAAGTCCCTTCCAACCCTGACCATTCTATGACTCTATGAATACCTCCTAAGTCTCATGGCTTTTTTCCAAGTGTTTAAGTTTCTAGTTCACTTCTGGTAGAGCTGTTGCAGAAGATACGGGACTATCCATGCAACTAACCAAGTCTGTTCTGAAAAACAGTTAAGTCTGTTATCTAACTTTGATATTACTGAAATCAACCTCTGCCTCTACTTCCATAACCCCAGTCCCAGTGGTACTTGAATGTAAAATATTGTCTGTATTTCTATTGCTATGTTATTCTCCAGTATTTATAACAGCATTTAGTCTGTCTTTCTGGTACAGCCTCTCATTTCCACCTCCATGCTGCTACATGGTTCCCTAATTATGTCTAATTATTGCACCGTCATCAGCAATAACAAAAAGGGACTTAGTCAGACACCCTTGCCATGTTATTTCTACATGTCACACAGCTAACCCTGCTGTTTCCATCACATATACATCCCTTGGACAGTAAATGTATTTAAAAAGGAAAGAGCAGTATATAAAGAGCAGTACTTTGTAAGCAAGCATATGCGTTATTTACGACAAGGCACACACTCAGAGCTCACATGGCACAAGATGGTCAAGAAGTAGGATGCAGACATAGATTTTCTGATCTCTTCCCTGTTCCCAGAAGTCATAGTAAAACTACACAGCTCTACAAGTAGAAATGACCTTAAAGCCACAGGAGAATCCCCATGCATAAAGGACTCCTTTGGTGACCTAAAGCTGCCACATTGATTCTTCTGAAGTTATGACTTTGATCCAATTCAGCTTTTGCCCATCAACTCACAAGACAGATAGTCGTGCCACAATATCCAAGGTCTAATTAGGCACAAACATCCAGTAGAGTGTTAATAAAACCATTTAAATAGCACAAACACACTGCTCTTTTTAAAGTGGGGAGAGGGGATTCCAGGAAATTAAAAATTGCACCATATACTGAGCATCTCTGGCTAAGCAATGCAAAGCAAACAAACAAAGATGAAATGAAATCAATCTGATTTCAATGATGGTGAATCGAAGAATAAAAACAGCCAGCACTACTCCCAAGGAGATGTAACCAACTTCCTGGAAAACAAGCTCTGATTCCATCTGAAGAAGGAGGCTGGTGCACCAGAGACATGCCCTATGAACGGCAGCTGAGGAAACTGAGATTATTGACTCTAGAGAAGAGGAGGCTGAGAGTAGACCTCGTTGCTCTCTACAGCTACCTCAAAGGAAGTTGTAGTGAGGCTAGTGCAAATCACTAATGATAGGATGAGGTGAAATGGCCTCAGTTGCATCAGAGAGGTTTAGATTAGATCTTAGAAAGAAGTTCTTTGCTGAGAGAGTGGTTGGGCACTGGAACAGGCTGCACAGGGAGGTCATGGAGTCACTGTCCCTGGAGGTGTTTAAAAACTGAGTAGCTAGAGCACTTCAGGCCATAGTCTAGGAGTTAGGGAGATGTTGGGATGAGGGTGGGACTTGATGATCCTGGAGGTCCTTTCCAGCTGTAACGAGTCTATGATTCTATACAGCCAGACAGGCTACACAACCTTCAAACACATAACACTAATCCCAGTAAACCCTATAAACTTCTGGACAAGGCATTTCTACATTGGTTCTCCAGCATGTTGTCTTCAAGTGAACATCTCCTTTACCTTCTGATATAGGAAAATATATTGCAGGCAGACAGCTGGGGTAAGGGAGTCTGTGGTCACAAACTAGAAAAGAGCTGCCTCTCCCAGGTCACAGTCCCTCAAGTTACTCCTACACTGGTTTGAGCTGACCTTAGCTTTATCTGGATGGGTTTTGGGAAAATTTACAAGTGTTATCTATACGCATAGATAATAGACGACAAGAGTAAGAGTACAAAGGGAAACATTTCTCCGCTAAATATGCAATTTAATTCCTTATATATTAAAAACCCCCCAAACTAAAACACCATTTCTCCATCTCCCCACCAAGACCCAGTGGTTTAGCATTTTGGAAGAAAAGTTCCCGAGTACCCCAAGCTGCTTTCTATGTTTAGCAGAGGAGCCCGCGCGCACCAGTGAGTCTCTAACTCCACTTGAACTATTGCACTAAACATAGAGATGGCCCTTTCTTCCCTAAAACATTCTGGGCCACAAGCTGGATGTGTCAGCAATATAGCAGATGGGGAAAATGTATACAAGTGTATTAATTTTTGTGGCCCAGATTTATGCAGAACACATATTTGCACAGATTTCGTATAGGATTTGTGAGGCTTGATTTAACCCTTAGTGGCTTGAAAGAGCATGAAGCGACAGCAGAAACATTTGTGGAGCTGGCTTTGGTGCCCGACTGACACAAGTTGATCTTTGTGCCTCAGTTTACTCGCTCTAAAATATTTATCCTAATGCTAACGATCTCTTAGTGACTCTGCTAAGCTCAGTTAATTTTCTCTAAATTAATTAGGTTCTCGAACCTTTCCGGATGAAAGCAGAGATGGGTGAATGAAGCCAGAAAAGAAAGAATATTGTGGTAATTTCTTTTTAAATTTTGGTTTTTTTAAGGTAGCTCTGCTGAGGGGCCTGCATGTTCTCCAAAATTCAGGTGAGCTATTTTGTTCTCAGGCCCTCAAATGCCACCAAACACAAAAGAGCTGTGCAAAGC
The DNA here is from genome assembly GCA_028565055.1 of Phoeniculus purpureus. Lineage (NCBI taxonomy): Eukaryota > Metazoa > Chordata > Aves > Bucerotiformes > Phoeniculidae > Phoeniculus > Phoeniculus purpureus. Next base: position 25,306,890 of record JAOXOE010000602.1, on the reverse strand, counting down.
CAGCATGGAGAAGCATTTCTGAGAACATTCATACCAGATGTGTGCTCATGCCCATCCTGAAAAAACTCTTTTCATTGTTTGCACAATGATTTGTCAATGAGTTATAACTGTTCATGAATTATTTGCTAAAGGGGAAAAGAAAAGCAATTCCTTAATGGCTTTACAGCCTGGTCTATAGGCACTTTTCAAACTGCTTTAACCATAGCAGCTCAGAAGAGAATTCGGTGGCTTCAGCATGACGCCCTTCTCCGGTCAGAGATGTGCTGGTATTTAGGATGGGGCAACTCAATTAATTTTTACTACAGTCTAATGAGGGCCACAAATATTTTTTTCCTGAGGTTTACTGGGTGCGTTGGCAGCAGTGCGGCAGCCCCAGCTGGGCTGGCCAGCACAGGCATCGCTGGCTGCCGGCACAGCTGGGCTCTGCCGCTGCATGCTGGGGCTGGAGGGAAGGAACGGAGCTCCTGTAGGACCATGGATCAGCACTGATGGGTAGCTGTGGGGGAATCCACGTGCAGACTGGCTTTGCTGTAGGGTTTTCGAAGAAGCCTGAGGTAGGGGCAAATCTCCTAAAGATTTTTATCTATAGAATAGATGAATAGAATAGGCCAAGCTTTTAAACAGATAAATAGAACGGACTAAGCTTTTAAATAAATAAACAAATAGAATAGACCAAGGGTTTTTTTTAAAAAAAGGAAAACCACTCAAGTTCTATGCTTTATACTACATGGCGGGTGTTATGGCACTTAGTTTTTGCCTGCTCTGCAACTGTGATGGCATCCCTGACCCTCAGTGAGCTGCTGAGAGAAATTCAACAGCTTCAGCAGCCTGAATTGCCCCAACACTGTAAATACACACAAAACAACCAGCAGCAGAGGAATCATGATGAAAACGCTCTCTCAGATTCTGCTGGAGATATAAATGTCTCTGGGCTTCTTTCACCCCTGCCTCTGTCCTGGGTTTGGATGATCATGTGCTTTTCACATGACATGGTAGGACTGTATCTCAACAAACCCATTACTTCCCAGCAGCTCACTGACTGCAGCATTAATGTATAAACCAGTCTGTAAAGAGACTGAAGTTCTCAACATCATGTTAATACTATCACAAATATTTACAACACTGAGTATTCTATGCAAATAGTAAGTACTACAAAGCTTCTCAATGTACTCTACAGGCACCTTCTCTGTTGTTAAAATTGAGGCAACTAGGATTATCACCTGGCTAATCTTTATCTATTTCCAATGTTATCCGTATAGACTGATTTTATAAGACTTACAAACACCAGTGAGTTTGTTGGGCTGGTCCTAGCCATTCATTTTGTGTACAAATCTCTCTCTGTGTCACTATACGTGCCTACACTATACACCTTTTCGTTCAAAGCAACGTAGCTGGAGGAGGATAAAGACTGTAAATCGCCGCTTACATTTAAATCATCCCCTAAGTTTAGCTCATCCCCGGAACACTGTGGGACTTAATGACTGATACACAGTGGAAGTGACAGAGAGGAAAACCCTGTTAACCCCCAGGTCCAGAAGATAAGCGAAAACATTTTCAAAGAATTCATCGTGCCTGGCATCAGAAAAGCGGTTCAGTTCATTAGGTGAACGCTTCCCAGTGAATTTTTAATGCGGCTTCCATGTGAGCAATGCACAAAGGGAGGCCAGTCTGAACCACCCGTTAAAGCGCTCTCTGTGGTAAATTTGACAAGCTTAAGCAAAAACAAATAAATAAATAAATGCCTGTATCCCCCAAAAAGCTTGAGTTTGTGCAGTACCTTATTCAATAACTCAGGAGAACATACAGTGTGCTATCTGCAGGATAGCACTTTTTTTTTCCCTCCAGATGTCTCTTTTTCCTTCCAGAAGTTGCAGAGCATTGGACAAGCAGTAACAGATGATGAACACATGCATAACTACAAATGGGCAAGCTGATTGTTTTCAGAATTGGTATAAACATTTGCTCTTGGATTGAGATTTAGCCCATAGCAAATCTTTACATTCTCGTTATAAACCTCTGACAAAAAGAGCTTCTAATGAAAATGCTGACAGTGTGAAAACGTGGTTATGGTCAGGAAAACAAATGGGGGAAAAAGTGGCATTTTGTAGTTCCATATGTATACTTCATCAGGGAAGTCTTCGCTAAGTTTACATTTCAAAGCAAAAGCTTGATGATAACTGCTTCTCCTACCCTTTCTATTTAGGGCCCCCAAACCTACTACTATTACTGCTATCTCCTACACGAGCATTCTTTAAAAAAAACCAAAACATGGTAAAGGCTGGGGTATGAACTTCTCTGAGAGCTCAGAGAGAAAGCCAGCAGCTGGATTTTTAGCATCTCTTTTATTTTTGATTATAGAGATAATAGTAGAGCCCACCTGCTCCAATCTGGACACGGCCTCGCTGCAGTAGGGTGTTAAAAATTGAGGAAAAAGAGTGAAGAAAAGCACACATGGAGAAGAGAACTGCAGTGTGTGTGGGCTTGTGTAGCGGGGCATGGCAGGAGGAGGAGAAGGAGAACCAAGATCCCAGCAGGACAGGAAAATGAGGCAGGCCACTGGTACTTCCTGGGAGATATAAAAAGTCTCTGTCCCTCTCCTACGTGAACATGGGGTGTTTGGAAGGCTATGGTATTTCTTCTATAGTTAGACCTGACATTCTTTTGGGCTACTGTGATGGAACAGCCATATGGGAAATGAAGAGCATTAAGAGTGTTGGGGATTCTTTCAGGCCTGCATTTCCAGTTAAAAAAAAGAATCATGGAATCATAGGGTTGGGTCCTCCAAAGGTCTTCCAGTCCAACCAATGTATGACAAGCTGGGGCATCACTCACCAAACCAGATTGCCTAGACCCCTTCAAGCCTGACCTTGAATAGCTCCAGGGCTTAGGACTCCACCACCCTCAGATTAAAGAAATTTTTTCCCCAATGTCTGACCTAAATCTACCCTTTTCCATCTTAAAAGAAAAAAAGAAGCAAGAGGAAAAGATAGTTCAAAGCATCTAAGAGATGTTTGGGACTATTGGTTATACCACAGGACAAGGGAAGGCCTGGATGCTTTTCCACCACAGTGACAAACCAGTTAGAGTGGCTAAAACAGCCCCAGACACACTATACCCACACATCATGGTCTACAGGGCAGAATACAAGGGGGGACAGAGGCATAGAAAATCTACTGAGCATTCTTATTCATCAGAGTGCAGATCTGTGGGTGATAATGGAACAGAAATGTGAGTTTATGGCCACAGAGCATCTGAATGTTTTTTGGGACAAGCCACTGAATTAAGTGCTATCTGACAGAACGCTTATGTCCTCAGCACCATCAGGGCTTACAAGGCTTGTTTTAAACTAGAAGCTATGGGAAATAAAGATATAAAAAAATTAAGTTAGGAAAATAAAAACAAAATTTAAATCCTTAACACAAGTCCTTAAGAACCAGGAATGTCAAACAGACATGGGACTATGTTAGAAGCACCTTTTTATGGTGAGGGAAACAGGGTGACCCCTCTTTGACCAATGGATCCTGTCCAGCTCTGCAGCCACAAGACAGACAATGAAAGCGGTCAAAACACACAACCCGAGCCCTAAAATCAAGTCCAAAAGAACCCCAAACTTGGTTATGGTGTTAGAGGCAGTAATGAATGCAGTGAGAATAAAAGGAGCTTGGATACATCATGACTGAGGATACCAGAGGATTGGCAATGAGCTCCTAACATCTGAATGAAGCAAACATGAAGGACAAGACCTTGTCTCCTTTAGGACCGGCAAGACTTTTCTTAGTGACTTCAGATTCTGTTGCAAGGGTGCAGAGGAAATGTTCAAGCACAACAAAGAGGATGTTGGAAGCATAGATTTGCATAAAGCAAATTAAAATGTAGCTGGATTTCAGGAAGACCTCCTGACAGCAGGATTGCCTGTGGAACTGGGAAAAACCTCACTCTGCTATAAGCAGCAAACAAACACTCTGCTCGGAAAGATTGTGCTGGCTCGTGATGTAACGAACATGGAATTATATCACTGCAACAATATACACCCGCTGAATTTGACTCCACTCGAAGAGATGAGAGCTCTTAAGTTGCTACGTTGAAAACAATTTAATTGAACCTGGCTAATTAGAATATAACAAGTAGTTAAAAATTATGCAATGCTTTAAAAATCATTTAATTAATTTGAAATTCTGAAGGCAAATTAGTAAATGTGCGTTCGGTAACTTCCCATGCTTGACTCAGTACAACATAGTGGGGGGAAAAAGGGAAGATATATTTTGTCAATAGGGACACTGAGAAAACATAGACAAGTAGAAAATAATAACGTAGAGTAAGGAATAATTAATTAATTCAAGCTTCAAGATAAGATCACTGTGTCCTGCTGACCCTACATGTTAATCAGTTGATTGATTAATTGCTACAATCATAATAATTATAGGGTGTAAATCTAAATACACTTAATGATAGTTTACACTTAGAATAAAAATGTCTTTTATGTCTGCTTATCTTCATCACTTCTTGAAGCCTAGTCATATTTTTTGTTCGCCATAAATAAACCTGAATCATTTTTAGATGTTATCTCCGTGATGAGGTAGGTTTATACTTCATTCATCTCATCAGCAATATGTTTTGTGTGGTCTCCACCTCCTGTCTAATGAAAAATATGTTCCTAGATGAGGAAAAATTGATTATGTGGAGTCACCGATACAGCTTCATCAAAATCTCATCCTTAAATGAAATACAAGGGGACATACCAATAAGGCTATTGTACAGTTATAGACTGACTTTAATCAGGGGAGTTTTACATATTGAACACTTCTTCCACTGCACAAATGCAGTCTGAGGTGAAACGGTAAAGCAGATCAGCAGCACAGAAAAATAAACTGAACAAAACCATCCAGAGAAAAATCAAGATTTCTACTGATTTCGGATTTATAGGAAGTGCAGAAAATCCTTACGTTGACACCATCTTTGACTTTGAGTTCATTAAACACGATCTATCGCTGCACTGAAAGAAAGGTTTCGGCCCTGGCAAAGACAAAACCCAGTTTTCTACTAAAAATATCCAAGAAAAGAAGAATCAAGGGTTACTCAAACCTGTTGAACGGGGTTAAAATGCTAGAGCTAAAGCTTAAGTCAGCCATAAGGTTTTCCAGTAGAAGTGACGTGCAGAAGTTGTAGTTTGTTGTATTCTGCATGTCCCACAGATAAAACCTCCTGTTTCTATCAGCCTGATTAACCCATCCTGCACGTTTGGTCCCAACTTCTACTTAGATTATGGCTCCTCTGTGTTTCTCTTGAGGCGAAAAGTGGCCTAAACTGGCAATTTCATTTGCTTCCAAGTGAAAGCAGAGACAAAACACCTTGATGAATCAATGATCAAATTTCTTTTTGCTTTTAATTACTTTAAGTTTTATTCCACTCTTGCCATTGGAGAGCATTAAGATGCCTTAAACAAATGTGTGCCTTAAGCCTTCTTAAAAGCATGAGTTTGTTAAAATGCAGACTTTAAGATGATGAAGGGAGTGGAACATCTCCCTGGTGAGGAAATGCTGAGAGAGTTGGGTCTCTCGAGCTTGGAATAAAGGAAACTGAGATGTGACTCCATTCATGTTTATAAATACAGAAAGTGCAGATATCAGGAGGATGGAGCCAGGCCCTGTTCAGTGACATCTAATGCTAGGACAAGAGGCAATGCTTCTGAGCTGGAACATAGGAGGTTCCACATCAATATGAGAAGCAACTTCCCGGTGAGGGTTGTAGAGTCTCCTTTTCTGGAGACATTTAAAACCCACCTGGATACATTCTTGTGTGACTTGATCTGGGTGATCCTGCTCTGGTGGAGCAATTGGACTGGATGAACTTTCAAAGTCCCTTCCAATCTCTAACATTCTGTGATCCTTAACACCAGGTTTCATGACCATTTTCAATTGCACAGAAATTCTGGATTCTGTGTTTACAGAGGGATAATCCTTACACTGTTTTTGCAGGGATATTTGTTAAATAAGTAATGCTAGGTTAGGAATTATAGTACAAATATTTCAAAGAGCCACTAAAGCATTTTCAGAAAAGACTAGCCAGGCAAATTCCAAGCAAATGAACTTTTACAGCCTTCAAAGGGTTACCTGACCTTCTACTTTTTGCAGCTTTCTTGACTCAAAGTTATAGCAATGGAGGAGATAACAGTGAAACCGTACTATAAAAATAAATTACTGTCATGAATATTAAGCAACAAGGATATAATAAACACGACCGCTTACATGATTCTGATTTATTGATACTGATTTGCTAGTAAATTATCACACAAAATCCTCATTTTAGTCGTTCAGGAACACGTGCAAAATAAAGCTCGGTGGACACTTCCTAAAGACCTTGACACCTGCCTCTGAATTCCTACTTGTGGATTCTTGATGCCTGCTTTTCTCGTGTGTAATACAGCCATGTGTTTACTTTTCCGTTCCACAGATTTGTTTAAATTTATTTTATTTTTAGATGCCTGCTTCCCTTAAACTCTGTCTTTTAGCCCCGCACAGTTTTTAAAACTACTATTGTGGAGGTTCAGCTCTGACATGGTGGAACAAATCCAGCTGCAAAATCTCCTAAAGGCTGTTCATGCTTGTTCTGTTAAATAGTGCTCACTTTGAGTCAAGAGGTTTCATTACTATATTTATGAACCTCTTGGCACCAGGAGCTGGGTTTTCCCAGTGCTAAGCATTAATGCATTTTGCATCACTCTTTAGCTTTGAGAACTCCAGATCGCTGGTGCAGAGGGGTTAAAGACAGTGGAAAAAAAAAAAGAGGTGTCTTTATTTCCATATAGAAATCTTAAGTGCATGCGTGCATACTTGATCTACATGTGGGGATGGTCCAAGCATCCATCAGATAGCAGAGGTAAGCAGCAGGCTACCACAGTCACTGACTCCCAGGAACTGCAGGTTTTAGGGGATCTGAGCATTAAGAGCTTCCTGTCTACGTTCTGCATCAGATATTTGTTATCCAAACTGATGGAAAGTATCCTATCTGAAAATGGGATTAGTCTCCTTTAAATTTAAACCCTGCTTTGTGCTTATGTGGCTTATATCACTTCATGACATGGCGTGTTATGTCAAACCCAAGATTATTTTTGGAGATTTCTGAGACAGAATCTACTTCATTTTGCCTGTCATCAGCCTAAAGCCTGTGCCAAAAGACCCCTTTTTTTTTTGAGGCAGTGATTCACAAATACCATCTGAACTAAAGGACAGCTACTGCTTCAAAGCAAACACACAGATCTTGGACCGAATTCTACTAACATCTCCTAAAGTGGTTACTCTCATCACAGTTTGGATACTTTGTGGAGGATTTATATCCAACACAGTGGGCTATTTTCTGATGTTTGTTAAATGTGAATACACTGAAGCTCACAAGCCTCAGGTGCCCTGATCTGTGGTGTAAAGAAAAACAAGCAACGACCTCAGCTGCAGAGAGTGTAGGTTAGTTCTGGCTGCATGTGAACATACAGATGCAAATCAAACATGAGCCAAGGAAAAGGCTATTCTAGAAGTGGCACTTGATAGCCCAGGGCTGGAGCTGCAGAAGCGTATATAAACCTGCCTGCCAGGCAATGCTTCCCACTTCTCCCATGTTATTTGTTTGAAAGAGGAAAAAAATAGGGGAGAAGGGCAGAGGGGAAAGAAAACAAAGAAAAAGGAAAAAAGGAACAGAAAAGGATGAATGGAAAGGAAAAGGGAACTGGAAAGAAAGCAAGAAAAAAGAACAGAGAGTGTAAAATATTTTCCTTGTTCAGCAGGGCTCTTCTATAACAAGTTACAAACACCAGGTATTTCATGTGAGCTTAAGCAGATCCCTGATTCCTGGCCACATTCTAGGTTTCTAAAACCTTTGAGAGTCCCACCTGTCTGGTTACTTCATATTTTGCGTGTTGTATGAGGGATTAATTTGAGTTTTACTATTTTAACCACCTAAGCAAACCTCAGTGAAGAGGTTTTGTGCCTGGCTTGCAATATTTTATCACTGTTTTTTTTCCCTCAGCACAATGCTATCACTCAGAAGTGTTTAACAGCGAGTGAGTCAGACCATGAGCTGTCAGTGAATTAAATCGTGCTCCTGATCTTAGCGAGATTATCTGTGTGATATACAGCCTTCCCAGGCAATTAAAGCATTAGTACTTTGTCCAAAAACAGAACGATAGACAAACAGGTTAACAGGCCAATGAATTTTACATAGGAGGGAGTCAAAGGCAGTGACTTGGCTTTTGAGGAAGCAAGAGAAGTGGCACTTTCTTTCAAATCTGTGGCCATTTCACATTCAATACCTGTAGGACAAGCAGAAGGCTGTGGATATCAGAAATATTTCTGCAGTCTTAAAAGAGGAAGTTTTGTTCAACTAGTTTCTTGTGTAATAGGTTGTCCCGGGGGCTGCACACTCCTTGTCACCCATTTAGGAGGAGGATATGCAGCACTACTCCTTGCTTCCTTTCCCACACTATTTCTTACTTTCCTTGACTTCCCTTTCCAGCAGTTATTTGGTACAGCTGCTGAAGATGCTTTTCCACAGCCACATTACCTTATACACACTTCTGCAGCTCCAGCAGAAGTAAGGCTCCAGCCTTACTTTTTTTCACAATTTGTGTCCCTCAAGAGACGTTATAAATCCTATTCACTTTGAACTCTGGCCCAGCCTTGCTAAGAACACAAGGCTGCCCACACTCTTAGACATCATTACTTTTCCAAACTATTTCAGTTTGCAATCCCACTTCCTGTGATCTGCTCAAACCAGTGATGGTGGGAAGCCGGGACCATATCAAGACCTGCCATGAGGTGATGCTATCAGGGAAAGGGGACCTTTGACATCCACCCTGGTAGATCTATGCCTTGCTTAAACCCATGACTTAACTTTTCTTTGAAATTCAGTGACTGTCGATAGCGTTGATATTATTCTAGTCATAGAATCATAGAATCATAACGGATTGGAAGGGACCCCAAAAGATCATCTAGTTCAATCCGCCTGCAACAGCAGGATCACCTAAACTAAGTCACTTCCCCTTGGTGAAGCCATGCTAACTGTCCCTAATGACTCTCTTGTGTCCTTGATGTGCCTAGAGACAGCATCCAGGACAAATTGTTCCATCACCTTTCCTCGGATGGAGGTGAGGCTGACCGGTCTATAGTTACCTGGTTCCTCCTTCTTACCCTTTTTGTAGATTGGGGTGACTTTTGCTATGCTCCAAACCCCAGGCACCTCTCCTGATCCCCATGACTTAGCAAAGATGATGCAGAGTGGCTTAGCAATGACTTCTTTCATCTCCCTTAGCACTCGCAGGTGCATCCCATCTGGGCCCATAGATTTGTGTACATCCAGTTTGCTCAACTTATCTCTAACCCAGTCCTCATCAACCAAGGCAGGCTTTGCTCTTTCTTCAACTTCCTCTGGAGCCTCAGCAGTCTGGGGTTTGATGTCAGGACAGCTCCCAGAAGTATAGACAGAGGCAAAGAAGATGCTCAGTATCTCTGCTTTCTCTGTCTCCAGAGCACCCACCTCATTCAGCAGGGGGCCTACATTGCCTCTAGTTTGAGTTTTTCACATTTAGATTAGGGAAGGAGTGTCATCTGAAGTTTCTTTGTTATATCGCAAGCTTACAATTAGTGATTCTTTAGCAGGCATTTTTCAAACTGCCTATACTGGAAGAAGTATAATTTTATAATAGTCCAACAGACGTGAGGTAAATCAATAGCCTTGTACAATTCCAGTGCATGGAAGGTTCTTCTGCAGCTTCTCTACTGCACCCTAAAATTTTTCAGGTTGTGTCAGTCAGTTTAATGAAAGCTGGAAACTCAGTGTAATGAAAGACAGTGCCTCTGCCTGCCAACTGTGCTGTGCCAGGGTTAAGATATAAATTGCAATACTCCAATTTCAAAAATATGGCTTGTAATGGTCTCCCAAAACAATAACCTTGTGGTGGTAGCTCAGTGTGCCTGCTGTTTGTTCTAGAGCTGGTGTTGGGCACTGTAGAGATGAGAACACATGCACCCCTGCTGTTACTTGAAGTATGTTGGCTCAATGATATAAAAAATACAGCATCTACCTGTGGCATTTAAAAACCCTTTATTGTTGAATTAGGGAGCTGGGGCGCGGGGTGATAGTTCTTGGCAATGTTCCTTCAGTTTTCCAAGAACTGCGTGCAGCACAAAATCTGAACTCCTGAGTGACTTAGGTACATGCCGCAAGTGAAGTTGCATTCTCAGGGCCTTCAATTGTAAGCTCTGGCATTGCTGATGGCCATGTGTGGGGTTCAGAGCAGCGCTAAGACTCTGGTTTTGTGGACTTAGCCTGGAGACAATGAGTACCTCTAGGCCTTGATCTGTAAATATGCATGTGAATACAATTAGTCATGCACAATTGCATCCCCACTCATGTGTAGAGGTGAGTAAGTCTGAAAGCTCCTTCTCATGGCCTCACTGCAGAGAAGTGTCCTAAGGGACTAGGTCAGGTTAGTGAGCAGGTAAAGTAACAGTAGATGGCATCCAAGTGTGCCCTTCCCTGGTGTTGCAGCTTCTCATGAGCTGCAACGGCCCATAGTTGAAAACCATACTCCCTACCTTTCCTAAAAACACTTTGGTGACTCCTTCTTCTATTGTGCAGTAAGTCACTTTCCACGTCCCTCTTTAGCATGCTCCATTGCTACTACCAAGGTTTTGGAAGTGATAGCTTGTAATTATTTTACTAGTTTATTGATTACTTCAGAAATAGCCCTTCTAAACGGTGATGTTTCTGCCGCCATTGCCTCTGTTGTATCCAGGCAGCTCTGGGTACGAGTCTGATTTTTTTCCTGCTGTGCTTTCCCTCACAGGTGGAACAATTGTAAGAGTTTGAGCGATCTGCAGCGTTACACCAAAGAGGAATTCAACCTCTGTCTACCTTGGCCCCAGGACCTTAAACAATGTAGGAGTTTAGATCATGACTTGCAAGAGACTTCTCTTTTCTGTAGTGTATAGTTCTGTTTTTTCATAGCTGTAGGATCATCCCTTTTCTTGGAGGCTGTGGTTCATTGGCCCTGCTTGAGTGAAATCTAAATATTGCAAATGTCTTAGCCAAGATATTTTCTGCTCAGTGCTGTTGATGTACAGTAATATGTTGCTTTGCCAGAAAGGTAGAAAAGGTGGTTGACACCTGAAAGACACTTGGGATTATCCTGTGGCTCCACTGTTGCCCCAAGGTGTGTGGTTCCACTTCTGGCAGCAATGCCCTACTTCACTGTGACGTCCTTACTTGGCTAATCCAGAAGTGGCAGCCATAAACTCATAATTAACACTGACAGTTTATACTTCCACATGAAAAATTATTCCACTTATCTCCTCCTTGAAGCTCTCCAGTAAGTACCATGATCTCTCTTAAGTGTAAGCGCAGTATGTGCCACTCATTCACCCTCCGAACCAACAGTTAGACCCAGCTCGTAATTCATGTGGGGTCACTTACATGCCAGATCAGCCAGCTGTCCCTACACCAAGCAGGCACTCATGTGTGGCACTACCGTGGAACTGTTACTTAAAGCACAAAACCATGATCTGAGAGATGGGACAAAACAAGAGCAGAGCCTCATTCCATAACTTCTCCATTCCTGCTGCCCTTCTGCATGTGCAGCAATGTACCACCCATGACTGAGCCAGGAACTGCCATTAGTTGTCTCCAGCCTATTGGGCTGCTCCTTCCTGTTCTTTCTCACCCTGGTTTCATAGCCCATTGCCATCAATGTGGCCACACTGCTTTGGCAAAATGATGCTGCTGTTTGTGAGGGAGGGAGCAGGAACTCCTGACACCACTGGACCTGATTCATCCTGATGCTACACCCAAGGTTTATGCCTCCCATGTCTTATCCTCACTGCAAAGCTCAGCAAGAGGTGGGTGGGTCAGGCACTGAAAAGGGGTTAATGTGAAAAAGCAAAGAGCAGCACTTCTCCCAGGAATGTCCCAGAGGGGACAGGACATAAAACATTATTGACGTCTATTACACTCAATAGTATTAGTAAGTATTTAGGGAATTTTTTTGAGGTGAAGTATTGACAGGAAAGACTGTAACAGCTACTTCTGGGCCATTACAATTTATCTTCTAAATCAGTCTGGGTTTATGGTTCACTGACATGTTTCACCCTATTACCTACTGGTGGTAAATGTGCCTACCTCTGATACTGGACTGTGTGTGACACAGCACATCTACAGAGCAAAGGATTTGTAGGGAAGTGCTCCTCTGAGGAAAGTTGTTTGCAGTAGATCTTTGTAGGGTTGGGTGTTAATAGCTACACAACAGGATAAAGCATTGAGTTCAACCTCTGGACTTGCAAATGGGTCAAATTCTGGTAAATCTTGGGCGAAGCACAAACCCTGGCGTTAGAGACTTCCATAAAATAAATAGAAGCTGAAGCTGCAGTAGTTGTAAGTGGCCTGGCTGCACTGACTGCAGCAAGGAGACACAGGATGGTGCTTGCTGGTTTTGGGCAATGCAGAGCTCTCTTCTCAAAGGCACCCCTTTAATTCATCCCTGGATTAGTCATGAATGGAGATCATTTCAGGGTTATTCGAGTGTGTGGGTAAAACCTGCTGGTTACAAAGAGCAAAGTCACAAATAGCATTCATCTCCAGAAGGGTCTTTGTGCACAGCCTCGTTGGAAAAGTTTTCAGAAGCAGGAGGAAATAAGGACATGGCACCGCCCAAAATAACCCTGGTCTGTAAATGACCTAAGCTTAGCGTTTTAACCCTTACTAGTCATATTCTGGTCACCAACGCTAGTCTGAGTTTTTAGTTCCTTTTGCATTTTTGGTTACTGAAATTGAAAGCATTTAATAGACACCTGAATTCACCTGCCTCCTGCCGAAAAGTATTTTCTTCTTTATCCAGAAAACTGGAATTGTAGGCTTGAAACTTCCCTCTGCCTGCCCAGTTTCAAGCCATTCCAGAAGCAAAACAGAAAACTCCAGGAACAAAACGGTTGCCCACAGTCAAGCGCTATGTGAACTCGGTAGACTTTCACACACACGTAGTGGCCCAGGTGTGAACAACAGAGTGAGGTTTTGCTGTGAAAACGACCTTTCCTTCCCAAGGTACAGAAGAACGCTGCATTCCTTTCAGCTTCTGACCACCAGTTCTAGAGACCTCTTCTAGAACCAGTCAGTAGAGAGGCTGTTCTGCCTTTTCTGAAAAAGCTCTTTTCACAGCCGGCTTTTAAATTGCCAGACATTTCCCATTAATCCTGGCCTTGCCCTCTGCTCCTGTAGCAGTGAGACTGTTTTGTCCTCTTTGTACCGTGCTAGATTTTTTGCACTCCCAGTTTGCCTCAGGCCCTGCTCTGGTAACAGAGATTGTAGAGGAGTTATTCCGTGTTTTACCTGGTTGAGTGTGTTTGGGGCTGGTGGTGATCAGGGTTTGGGCTTTATTGTTGGTGTGTGGTTGGACTTGGCGATCTGGGAGGTCCTATGCCACCAGGAATATTCTGTGATTCTGTAACTGAGTGCTGCTGAGCCCCTCCATTCACATTTACTCTGCCATCAGCATCCTGCACCCTGTTCTATTTTCTGCAGACTTGTAAATAGAAGCCTTCTGCAAACTTGGTTAATGATAGTGCTGTATTCTGGGCTGTCTAAAACAGTGTCAGGGGATCCTGTTTCTTTTTCCCTTCACCGTTTGCCTAAGGTATAATCTACAGTATGTCAACACAACACATCTCTCTACTGAGTGCAGAGGCGAGATACAGAGCTCTCAAAGCAGGAATATTCTTTTACTGTTTCTTGGTTTCCTCAAGCACTTTGTACATGAAAGATTGTTCCCTTATCTCTTGAAAAAGCTTTTGGATTAAATTAACCTCAGTGCAGAAGGTCAGCCTAACGGCCTCTGTACTACTTAAGTACTACTTAGAGCCTATTATCAGAGCTTAAATTGGATTTGTATGGTGCACAAGGTGCATTTCCCTCTGTGAATAGGTAAAAATGAATTATATAATAACTTATACTTATTAATGATTCCAGTTTCTGAATTGGATCTGATCTATTGGATGGGGCTTTGTGTCATAGGAATTCTGAAGAAGCGAGCGACTAGCTGCATACACCTTTCAGAAGTTCTTCAGCAAACGCTGAGAAACTGGGCCTGGCGGAGGAGGAGCTGCTCACCAGCTGTCACCACTGACAAGCTTCATGACATGGAAGAGCTTGCATCGTCACAGGTGATAATGACAAACCGGGAGCAGAATTAACAGGGCTTACACCAATGATCCTATGCAGCTGATGCAGGAGGATGCAGCCTCAGCCCAGCCCTTCACTGGGCTCCCTCGGGGGTGACACACAAACCCTGGGGCAGCTGACAGTGAGAAGCCTCAATTTTAAGCAAAATTCAGGGAAGCAGATGCCCTCAGAACACTTCTGAAAGATAAATGTTGGTGGCTTCTCATGTTGCATCTGCCTATTCAACCCCTCCAACTGAACAGCTCTGTGTCCAACTCAAAGACTCTTAGAAGAAATGTGTTTGGAACTACTGACTTAAGCTGTCTCTGTCTACAGTAAGTATATTGCATACTGAAGGAACAATCTCAACTGTCTCTTACTTGGCTTCTTGAGAACTCAAGGTAAGGCCATTTGTAGTTTGGTATCAGGGCAAAACAAATCCAAAATGCTACCCTCACGTGAGCCTGTGGACGTCCCTGGTTAGACAAGCTTTGCATGGGAGAATCATGCCCCAGGTGAACACAAAAGGGACATGCTAAGTTCATCTTGTTTTTCTCCAGGCAGCTTTGCAGTCAGCTGGGGCAGGCTGTGTGGCTGCTGGGCAGGCTGTGTGGCTGCTGCACGGGCTGTACCTGTGTTTCAGAATATGGACCCAGTTAGGTTAGTTTGGCACTTGTCAAGTCCTAAATTTGGATTTTCCTTTTGGCCTTTTATAAATGGAAACCAAGCTATGTTTCTCCATCATGCTTCTAAACAAGTTCAAAACCAGTGCTGAGTCCGTTTTAAGCGTCGGGTCCACCCAGCAATCTTATTTTCTATTTTTGAAAATTGATCTTTCTGTTATAGTTTATGGTCTCAGTAGATTCAATTATAGCACAATCACATTCCTCTCCCAAGTTGGGATCAGTGAAGCTGACCTAGCCTGACCATCTATTTCAGGAAGTTCGTTTGAATGTATTCTTGTAGTGGAGGCTGGATAAGGGACAGTTGCCGTGTAAGTAAATCATCAATATGTCTGAAGTTCAGTTCAAATGAGAGCTAGGAAGTCAGGAGCCTCTTCTCTGAAAGGGTGTGTGCTGCCCTGGGCCTTCTGAAATCACCTCTGTCCCAAAGTGGTGAAGAATGTGGAAGACAGAATTCCAGTACTAGTTTGTGGTTGCTGGCAAATCCTTTTCTAAGGATGCAGAGTCCAAAGAGGAGTGTCTTACAGGCCAGAAACAGAACTGCAGAGGTGAACAGGTAGAACATTTGAGGAGGTACTTAGCTCTTTGATGGACCCAGTCCTTGGAGTGTGGGCTTCTGACTTTACCTGCAGTCGTTACAGTGCTCACGGTAAATCACACTCACAGGAGCAGGCAGGAAAGATGTGCAAACTCAGCGTCTGGCCCTGCTAAAGCACAGAGAGTGTGTAACGCACGTGAGTCCTGTGTCTGTGACTCAGGTGTTTGGGTGTCATTTCTGTCTCATCCCCTCAGCCTACAAATGACAGGTGAGGGGTCTCTTTCCAGTAAACCCCAGCAGCAGTTGCAGTATGTACAAGCCCACTCAGATACTGGTGGGAACCAAGCCATGGGGGAGTGGAGAGCCACACTGACTAATTTGCTGTGAGCGAGCCCCACCCTCAGCTGGAATCCCTGTTAATGTAATAATCATCCAGAACTGGGAGTGTTAATGGCAAAAAAAGCCCTGGGAGAACAAGCGCTACGGGAGGAGGTGAAAGATGTGGGCAGATTAAAAAATAGAGTGCCAAATTCTTGTCTAGAGTAAATAAATAAAGCTCTTTTGAAGCTTCTGGCGAGACACCAGGTAACCTGACCCAAAATTTGTACAGGTGGGTGAGCTCTTGAAGGACAAACCTCCATATGTTTGTCATTACTTCAAGATATCGCACAGCTGCTCAGGCTCTGCTCTTCCACAACCTTCCACTTCCATTGTACGGAAAAGGGAGCAACATGCAGAAGGCTTCTTCTCTGCAATGAGAGTGGCAGTGTGCCGGCTTCAGATGAAGAGGGTCTCATCTTTTCCTCACAGATTTTTCTATGCCAGCCCAGGTGACTAGCATGGAGCAAAGCCACCCATGGAGGGTGGCTGAGGGTGAGAGGAGATGCTGTGGGAATGGGCACCAAGAGCCAGAGGACCTGCAGCTGCAGGCAGGAGGAGCCCACGCACAAGGTGCTGCATGAAGGGCTGTTTGAATGTTGGCCTGATATGCAAATAATGGCCTTTCGGTCCATCCTTGCAGCATTCCTTAAAGCTACTAAAAAGACACTCATCCAGTAATAAAAAGGAAAACAAGTAAACCACAAATTGATGTAATATTTGACTTGGCTTTGGAAGGTCTTTCTCTGAAAATGTGTGAGGCTATTACGAGAAACGTGATGTTTAGCTTTCTGCTAATGGAACAGATGAAGAAAGGTGCATTTCGCTCTCGGCTTGCTCATTAGTCAATGGAAACTCTAACCACAAACACTAGGGCTCCTTTTAACCACTGTATTAAATATTAAACCCGAAACTGTCATTACCAATTATTTTCAATAGGGCATAATGGTTTGAGGGTTAAGTAATATGGACTAGGAGCCAATGGATCAGTCTAATCAAATGAAAGTATTCCTAATGGGATAGCGCTGCATGAGACGGTGCAGTGATGCTAAACCTCCCTTTCTAACACTGGGATGATTTAATGACAAGCATTTTCCTGCTTTTTGCCCCTTCATGGGTAACTTACTCTCATGCTGTTGATGAGGAAGGTGATGCAGAGAGGCAGAGAGACCGAAAGCCTAGAAACTTTCCGGTTTAGCACATATGTTTTCTGACAGGACTGGTGACCAGCATATTGCCCTGTTCACTCTGCAAAATGCTTGTTGAGCAAGATTAGAACTTCTTTACTTAAGGAGATGTAATCAGTTTGAAACCGACCCTGTGGTGCCTGCACTTAGGAAGACATAGCTGAGTGTCCTGTTTGAAGGTTGTGGATAAATAGATGCCAGTAGTGGTGGGGGTTGCTCCTGTACAATAGCTTACAAATATTTTTAATGAGACTCTTGTCTTCATAAAATCCTGCTTACACAATAAAAGTCCAGTGGCGATGGTCAGACACAGCAGGCTGCATCTTTATGGCCAGGTTAGCAATCTGTTGGGGGAAGATGTTCAAGTGTTCTGAAATGTAAATTGAAATGTTTAGCATCCAACTCCGTTCATGGCAGCAGAAGGCCATGCAGAGACCCGGGCTCTGTTGCAAGGCCTACAGCTCTTGACATGCTCCTGTATTCTCCAAAGCCCTTTGGCATGTGCCACAGGCAGAAATTCGCTTCTGTATCGAGCCTGTTGTGTTCTGTAGACTGATGAACCTTGGACACTGAGGCTTCTCAGTCACCTACTGAAAGCTGCCAGGCAGTGGGCAGGAAGCAGCCAGAGCTTGCCAGTGATTTATCTCAAGCTCCAAGCATGTAGCAAGTGACTGGGAAATGCGATTGATTCTCACCAGCCTCTTGCAGTGAAACCAGGTTTTGTCAGGAAGATTCCTGACCACGGCCAGCCTTATTGTTCTCATGGTTCAGCTGAGGTCAGTAATGCATGTAATCAGTACCAAGGTGTGGCTGCATCTGGCAAGTAACGGCAATATCCCCGCATGTGAAGATTTTCCTCTGAATGACAGTGCTATAATTAAGCCTCCAAATTCAGGACTCTGAGCCAGATTTGAAGTTTGGGATCTTCATAGAGGTAGGGGCCAGCTGTGCAGCTCATCTAGGGATGTGGATTGCAATTGCCTAAAGCCCTGGGGTGGTTTGGTTCTGGGGGAAGAGGCTCAGGCTCTGTGTAAAGAGATTGAGCGCAGATAGCAAGTTCTCTCTCACAGCACCAGGCTGAGTAAACACGTTTGCAATAATCAGCTGTTGACAGATGGCAGCAAAACACCTGTGAGTGACTAAACTTTTCAGCCACTTACTCAGAGCTCCAGGAAAACTTGGTGCCGATTCTCAGAAACATAAGGCAGCTCTGCTAACGTGCTCTCTATCGCCTGCAACTTTCTTCTGTAGCCAAAATGAAATGCCTATGGATGAAGTTCATGGAGGTTCACCAAATTCATTTGGCACTGGTTTCAGTCTGCTTTTAACTAATCTTGGTGCAACCACACTGTAATTAGTGCTTGGCTCACCACTCGTCAGTAAATGCACCTGACTCAGCTATTTCACAGTTAGATATCATTGCACTTTGAAGCTGTATTTACCATCTGCAGCTGAAGTATTTGCCTAAAAGTATCCCATAGACAATAAAACATTCTCCCTATTGTGGTGCTTGTGCCTCATCTATATAATGACCCAAAAGATCACTATTTAGTTACAAGTGTTGGAGAATTGTTCTTGCAGGGTATGTTTCTTCACTTTCTGAAGGGGTGATCTCACAGGGCAGCAAAGGTGAGATCCTAACTGGACCTTTTTATAAATGGCAGACTCCCATCCCAAAGACATTTTAAAATTGGTATAGTGGGAGAGTTTTTCCCAGTCACATGAGAACAATCTTGACTGTAGGGTGGACAAAATAACTGCAGTACGCTTCACAGAAGGAGCTGTGTCAAGGCTTGGCTTATCTTTAGGCTTGGTGTTCTGGGCTAGTGCTGAGTGTCACACTGAGATGCAAAGTTCCGATAGTCATAGTGGTGAGAATAAAGGGGACCTCAGGACTGCACACCAAAGAACATCACAGGGCTTCACACCTGGTCTCTCCCGCAGGATGCCAGAAAGCAGTGCACAATCAGCACAGCCTCGTCAACATTCAAGAGTTCGTCTCCAGTCTTGCATTATTTGCTTAGCATTCTAGCTTGTGGATTCCAACGGTGAGGAAGGTATCTCAATTTTCATGTCAAATGCGAGCTCTTAGTTTTTATGGTTATGGAGAAGAGCCTGAAAAACACAAACTTTAAAGGCTCAAAACCCAGAAGGCATTTAGGTATGATTTATGTCTGTGACTCTGGCTTTATGATTTCTTCAGTGCTGAGGGTTAGCAACACAGTCAGCCTTGTTTTATGAGGTAAAGCAGAGCTGGAACACTTCATACAATGGAAAGTCCCTGGTAACACTGATACAGCTGGTTCTGCGCTGCTTGCTGCTGCAGCTGCTTGCAAAAGGGCTCTTATCTCGGATGCAGCACCTCACGCTCACCCCAGTCCAACTCAAGGCTGGAGTTGTAGACTGCATGGACAGTGCAGTGTCAATGCACACAAACCCCTTGCAGATGGAGATGGAGACATCTCCCTGGTATAGCCCCTAAAGCAGTGGGCAACCCATCGCCTCTGTACAGGGTCAGCCAGGTGTTTCAAACACAGACAGCTCCTTGGGGTGCCCGTACTTGTATTATCCTATGTCGGCAAACCAGATCGTCTGGCCCTGGAGAGAGCGCCGATCACATGTCGGTGACTGTGCGGAGAGAGAAAAAACCCAATCATGCTTTTTCTGCAGAGATCAGATATTCTGACTGTGCACAATTTATCCCTAATCTGTAGATCTGGGCTTGGAAAATGCTTTACTCACTGGCAGAGCCTTCTGCAGATGTGTCTGTTGTTCTGCTAGAGTTTACAAGAAAATATGACCCTTGTACACAGATCCCTGAACTGAGTGGGGCTGAATTTCATTCACCGCATGCACAGAGAGATGGACACGTGATTTTCAGGGCCAAACTAACGCTTCAGCATGCAGTTTTGCCTCATTGCATGTACCTGTTGCATATTTGGAGAGTAAACTGCGGACGAACTTTTCCTTTACTTGTTTTTTAGAGAATGTGAAGATCCACCCCTTGGGCTGTGTCTCCACTTCAGTCTCGTGAATTTCAGACATTCAGAAATGACAAGATTTGCTTGAAAACAATGAAGTTCTCTCTGGGTAGGTCAGGAAATTGGGGGGTTTGACTTTCCAGCCATTATTCTGGATGTGTTTCACACGGTAGAACTACAGTCATGGGGCAAACAATGATATTTGTTGTTGTGGCTGTTGGTACTTTGTCTGCTTTAGACCTTAAAGGACTTTATCCTCCTCTTCCCTCCCCAAAACTGATCTGCATGTGAACTAGGAACGCATGCTCTTACCCAGTGGTTTCTTGTGTAGGTATGGTGTGGTTTACTCCTCTTGTGCCTAACCCATTGTACAGTTGGAGCTTGAGTGTCCTCTTAGCTATGTGCTCCCCTTCTGCCCGCTCACACAGACACACAGATCATTAGGGGTTGGAAGGGACCTCCAGGAGTCACCAAGTCCAACACCTCTGCTCAAGCACGATCTTAAAACCTAAGATGAGTTACACAGAAATGCATCCAGATGGGTCTTGAAAATCTCCAGAGAAGTAGACTCCACAACCTCCCTGGGCAGCCCATTCCTGTGCTCAGTAACCCTTACAGTAAAGAAGTTCTTCCTTATGTTGAGGTGGAACTTCCTGTGCTCCAACTTACACCCATTGCCCCTTGTCCTATCACAATGCACAAGTGAAAAGAGATTGTCTTTTTCTTCCTGACACCCAGCCCTCAAGGATTTATAGACAGTGATTAAGCCCCCTCGTAACCTTCTCCTCTCCAACCTGAAAAGCCCCCAGGTCTCTCAATCTCTCCTCATAAGCATCCTAACTTTTTTTGAGGACTCCATGCTGACTTTTCAGCTGTGATTTCCTCCTGCCGCTCTGTGAGTGCATCAGTAGCAAGCAGGACACAGGCATTTTGTGGTACATGTGAAGCCAGGTTTGGGGAGTCCGTCTTTGGTACCCTGGCTAGCTACTTCAGGGAAAAGGCAAAGCTGTCACAGAGCAGGTCCCTAGAGATTTCAAATGTAAGTTAAAAGATGCAATCAAATTCTTTGCTGTTGCAAATATGAGTGAGATTACAATGTTTAAAATTATCTCAATTAAGAGGATACTCAAATATACATTGGGTTTAATTTTTCATGTAGAAGAATTAAGCTGCATTGGAACATTTCTTAGCAGTCACAGACAGCATAGTGACAGCGTAGGTATAAAACTCAAGAGAATTATATCTTTAATATCTACTTTCATGTGGTGTAAAAGATCAATTTATATGAATTGGTACATTTGCTTTATTTGAAACTTTAAGTTCATCACATTTCCAGGAAACTCTAAAATAGCGTTTTAATGGGCTTTCTCCTTCCAACCACCACGGAGACCACCTCTTACTATTTCAATAAAAGGAAAGTTCTTTTTTATTATTATTTATTTTCATACCAGCCATAACTAACACCTGTCAAAGGAGATGCTGGTATTCAGCTCCCTAATAAAAACGTAGCTCCCTCTTCTGCTGACCCAAATAATTGGTTGCTGATGTTTTGTGGAAAAGAATTTACAAACAAGGGTTCCAAGCTGCATCTGATTTCTTTTCATTTTTTCTCGTTGCACAGATTTGTGACTATCTAACCCAAACCCCTGTTTCTGTGCTCAGAATTACAGCCAGCAGCCTTAACTGGGTGAGCAGTTCCTCAATGCAAATGGTTTGCTTTTTCTAAACATACTGATATTGTGTTCCCAACTAAAAATGTGCTGTAATTACGGCGCTGCAACAACTGCATAGCATTAGTAAGTTAATACTGATGTCTGAAGTATGCTCGGTTCTGCTATACAGGGAGGAGGAAGCACAGCTGCTTCTTTCCTCGGGCTTTAGTGCAACAGTCTGAGTGACATTCAAAGGAGTTAGTACATGGAATCATCGAATTGTTTAGGTTGGAAAAGACTTTATGATCAGTGAGTTTCACCATTAACCCGACTCTACTAAGCCCACCCCTAAACCTCCTTGAGCACCATATTTACACGGCATTTACATCTAGCCATGTGGCTCTGGAGATGGCCCTTCTCTTTAAATTGCTTGATCTTATCAGAGGCATTGGTCATATCAGAGACCTTGGAGAATAAGCAATCAAAACACACTCGGTGACAAAGCCCCCGAGCTTTCCTTACTGAGTTGTGTTTTAAAGTACCCAAGACACAATGAAAAAAGGGAGGGAAGAAAAAGGAAAAAAATCCCCTAATTACTAGCACGAACCAGTCTTGGCTGTAAAATTCAGATTTCAGGTGCATTTGCATGCTTTCACCAGTTCAGAATCTGTCCTCACTGTAAAACAAGCACACTAGAGCCTCTGAAGAAATCACTGCAATAAACGATGATACATTTCACAAGATGTGTTCCCACATGTGTGAAAATGTTGATGTTCCCGTGACTGAATCCAATGACATAATGAATCTGCAGTGGAAAATCATCCTGCATCAAGCAAAGACAAGCATGACTGCTGGGCTGTTCTTGGCAGGCAGGACACCCCGTATCTCAAGTTAGTAAAGGAGAACAATTACCGTTGAGTGTCAGTGTGCACTAACTGAGCGCTAAGGGCTAGATCCCAGGGCTATTTTATTCTGCTTGTTACTACACCTGATGGAAGCACGTTGCTTGAGAGTAAACAGAATGAGAAATCTGGTTGAAGAAGACTCCGAGATCCAGGACAGATACCCTCTTAATCCTGAGTCACATCAGGCTTGTTTATCACATCTTTTGTAATCAGATGCAAAATCCTTCCAGTCTTGCTGCCTTCGGGACTGAAACTAGCTGTGACGTAAAGGCAATGTGGCCATGACAATGACCCCATGTCCCCGCTCATGTTGGGACTGTTGCTCTATAGAGCAGCCTATATACACTCGTTCACTCATTTAAGGTAAATGTGAAACTCTGATAGTGTGAAGGCAATTAGAAAATAGAGTGCAACTCAGATTCTGTCTTGACTGTCTGCTACCAAGAGCTGCAAGTGCAGGACCTGTGTTGGACACCACATTAGAAAAATATTTGGAAGCAAAGGAGACATTGTAGAGCTGTTAGCACTCGATTTGGAGCACTTTATGTTTAGAGTTGATCAGCTAGTCATAAATTCACAACAGAGGGTTTGCCAATCTGATTCAGAAGCCAAGTATCTCCAACTATCCGATATATGAGTGTGGTTGCAATTCTTTTACAAAAGAGCTGGAGGAGGAGCAGTAGGTCTGAAATAAGAGAGTGGTTTGTTGACCATAGGCACCTGTCCTTCACACCTAAAGTAGTTAGGGTGGGAATTACCATATGCTGAATTAGAAAGCCCCAAAACATAAAGCCCTATGCCACTTTCTATGACATGAAGACCCCTGCTGCTCCACAGAAGTCTCCAGCACTGGTTTGGCAGGTCTAGCTGAGGCTGGGTTTGGGTTCTAGACCGCATCTCTCACATTCAGGAATCAAACTGGCCAAAACCTAAGGAAAAAGAAAGTTAAGGGTTTGATTCAACCCTTGTGAGCATATCCTCTGCATTGTACATATTGCCTGAGAAACACAACCCTACAACATACAGTTTATGCTGAAAGAATTGTTTAGTTGTTTGTGACTCAAGTTTAGTGTTCTGGGCTGTAATTTTGTTGTTGGTCCTTTAAACCTGACCAGTATGAGTGTTTTGAAGTTCTGAATGTACATTGCAGAAGCATGTTCCTTAGCTTTCAAGTTTTGTGCTGTTGCTTCTTGGGGTTTTTTTTAGATCATCAGTTGATGAACCATCTTACAGAACTAATCACAAACCTTCTTTTCTCATGGGTCACCAATCAGCTATGAAGGCTAGGCTTTACAATGTGCATCAGCCTTACTACAACGTGATTTAAAGAAGTAGGTAGGCTGTTCTTTTCTGATAGAGGAGAATAAAATAGATATATTGTCAGTAGGTACATCAGTTACTGCTTTGCCTGTCAGGAGAAATGGAGGAGACTGTTCAGCCTGGAGGAGACTCAGGGAGGACCTTCTCTGCCTCTACAACTCCCTGAAATGGAGGTTGTAATCAAGTTGGGGTTGAGCTCTTCTCCCAGGCAACCATAGAATCATGGAATCATAGAATCATTAGGGATTGGAAGGGACCCTGAAAGATGATCTAGTCCAATCCCCCTGCCACAGCAGGATCACTTCACTGGAGAGGTTATACAATCAGAATCACTCTGGGTTGGAA
>JAOXOE010000602.1:25254090-25282608 GCA_028565055.1 Phoeniculus purpureus | reverse complement strand
TGCTCTGTCACCCTCACTGTGAAGAAGTTCCTTCTCATATTTATATGGAACCTCCTGTGTTCCAGCTTACACCCATTGCCCATTGTCCTATCAGTAGATGACATTGAGAAGAGCCTGGCTCCATCTCCATCCTTCTGACACCCACCCCTCACATATTTATAGACATTACTAAGCTCACCCCTCAGTCTCCTCTTCTCCAAGCTAAAGAGACCCAGCTCCCTCAGCCTTTCCTCATAAGGGAAATGTTCCACTTCATCATCCTTGTCGCTCTATGCTGACTCCCTCCAGCAGTTCCATGTCCTTCTCGAACTGAGGGGCCCAGAACTGGACACAATACTCCAGATGTGGTCTCACTAGAGGGCAGAGTAGAGGAGGAGAAGTACCAGCTTAGGACAGAGGGAAAATAAATGTGTTGTGGGAGGAAGAGTGCAGGACTTTTTCACTGCTTAGAATTATACAATCATGGAATTGTTTAGCTTGGAAAAGACATTCCAGATAATCAAGTCCTACCATTAACCCAACTGCTAGGCCACTGCTAAATCCTATCCCTAAGCTTCAGATCTCCGTGACTCAAAAACACATCCCGGGATGGCGATTCAACTCCCTCCCTGGGCAGCCTGTTCCAAGGCCTGATGACCATAAGCTCTGTTTGTGTAAACTGTTGACTTCATTGCGCTGCAACAGATAGAAATTAAAAATTCAGTAATAAATTGGGACTCTTGGTATTTTATGAATGCAAACTAAACCCCTTTATTATTGGTGCACTGTCTTTACGGATGATTTGCTCAGCTGTATTACAGTGACGAAGCTAAGCAAGTGCAAATGTTGAATCCTCAGCTTGTTTTTTTGTGATACCTTTGCACCGCCTTGGGAGGGGAGAGCTGTGTGTGTCTGTAGCTACAGCCTGAAGTCTATGCTGATAAAGGAGCTCCAAAAGTCTATAGGTCGGTGCTTGTCAATGTGGTTTCTCCTGCAAAAAGTGTAGACGATTGAGGGACGGCAGTGGACTAACGAGAGATTTGTCCTGTGTAAAATGCAAAGGTGTTTTAAATTCCTATTTGCTCCATAGGATGGATTTGAAACAATAGCTGTCCAAGACTGGTAATAGAGAAACCAGGTCATGGTGTAGGATATGTTACGAGAGAGGTCAGAAACAGTTCAGACATACTTAAGAGCTTGCTTTTGCTGAAAATAGCCTCCATGGCTCCCAGCCTACAGAAACTCCATGGGCTTCCTGTGCTCTGCAGCTGTGGGTTCGTGTTACAGCTCTTTGGGAAAAATCCCTTCTCTTCAGTTGCTCTGGGACGCAGAAATGAGCACTTGATGCTCTCTTCTTCTGCAGACTGGTCTTTAAATCTGACCATTGGATGGCTATATTTAGTACCTGGACAGCTGACAGGGACCCGCTGGAGAATGGGCTTCCTCAAGGGATGTCCCACATATCTCACAGCACGAGCCCTTCCCTGGATGAACTGCCTTGGAGTCTGGCCCTAAATGAAAATAATAACTGAACTAACTCCCAACATCGGTTCACAGTTGGCTGAACAGCCTTCAAAAAGCTGAAGAAAGCTATTTATTCTGGCTTAGGCTGGTTTAATAAGGGAATGATTCAAAAGGAAATCTCACCATGGAGTGAACTTTGCTACCTGTGTGACGTACTGGCTGAAGAGCGACTGTACTCTTGCCTTGGCACACACCTCACACAGTGCCTGTCTGGTAGGGGTTTCATTCAGGAACAAGTTTGAAGAAGTCCTGCACAATAGGACCTGTGCTCTTGCCTCCTCATGCGGCACCTGCATGTCAGCCTTGGGATTGTTTATTTTTTCTGGTTATCTCCTGCCAAGGGAGGGTTAGGTTGGGTGTTAGGAAGCCCTTCCTTACAGAAAGGGTGATCAGACACTGGAATGGACTGACCAGGCAAGTGGTAGAGTCCCCATCTCTGGAGGTGTTTAAGGACAGACTGGATGTGGCACTAAGTTGTCATGGTCTAGGTGATTGTGGTGATGTCAGTTCATGGGCTGCACTTGATGACTGTAGAGGTCTTTTCCAGCCTCAATAATTCTGTGACTCTGTAATGCTCAGAAGACTGGAGGGAGAAGGAGATCAGGCTAACCCGTGTTATTACAGTGTAGGTTGCTCCTGAGCCTGAAGTTTGCCTGCTTGGGGACAGCCCCTTGGCAGGAGTCAACCGAAGGCCATGAACTTCTTTAAGGAGCACCAGAGACTTCTCTCACTCCAGCTCAATGCACAAGCTTTATTTTTGCAGGGCTAGATCTCAAACAGCCTCCAACCCCTTTCCAAAAGGGGAAGCCGCTAGCTACCACTGCAAGCATGATCCTCTCCTTGGAGAGGGGATGGGGGAGAACAAAACCACCCGTGACAGATGTCAGGCAGATGCTAATGCACTTCTTAGAGGTGTTTAGATAGTAGAGTGATAAAGGCTGTTTGACCTCACATAAAACAATGCATCTTCAGACTGAGATATAACACGTAGAGGCCTCAACTGTGGTTTTGGCTGCTGGGGCAACTTTTGCTGTGATTGGTATTTCTTTATTTTTAATTTCTAATTTTTAAATGGTGTTTATGATTTTGGTTTTTTCCCCACAGAACAACTAGTTTATTGTAAAAACCAACCATAGGTCCTAGATCTTTATGCTCTTGTGTCCTGTGTGGCTCAGAAAGCAACAGATAGTTTTCCATGCATAAAGCTTTAACTTTTAAAAAAGCTTAATTTTTTTTTTGTTCGAGAATGCCTGAAGCTACATTTCCTTGTAACATTAAAAATAAAAAGCAGTTAGTAACAATCTCCTTTAAATCAAGAACTGTAAATATAGAACCTTTATCATCAGCACAGCACATCCAAAAATGTCTTTGTAAAATAAATCAAATTATATGAGTTAATTGATTCCAGGCAACATCAGCAACTGCAGGTGGAAACTGAATAACAGGATGTTTATTAATGAGGGACTATTAATCAAAATTGACAATATCAATTCCTGTTTCTTTTATTTGAATTCTACCTGCAAAAAACATGGATATACTTGCTGAATTCTTAAATAAAGATTTAAAAGCAAAGAAAATGCTAACGCTTGGGATTTTAGCTTTAGATGTAGGGCTATTTGTTTAAACAGCGAAAGGATATCCTAAATCCAATTTGACAGGCAATGCCAAAGATGCCAGTGGTAATTAATTAGCACTTAATTTAGACCACAGAACAACAGGATATGGAATTGGTGCTCAGTGCCATTTCCCCTTAGGCTTCATCTCATGAGGGTCAGGAGTATGGCTGTTGCATTGAAGGTCAGTAAATAAATTGGGGGAACACATTGACACTGGACTTTTCATGATAGATATCCTTCACCCTTATTACTGCCTCTGGCGATTGCTGATGAGAAAAGGGCTGCAATTGTTCTGCGAGGAGAGCTGTGCACCAGGCTCCACTCAAGCTAGGTAGCGTTTGAACTCATAGAGCCACGGTGCTGGGTGCGTCCTGCAGGCACAGAGCTGCCTCAACTTTGCGTCGGGGCTGCAGATAAACTTCTAACTGCAGCGCAGCGAGCTTGAGGAACTCTGACAGGCGAGAAAATTCACTTAAAAGCAGCCCTTAAGTTTGCTAGATTTGTGAGCTTAGCTTTAGATTAAGCGTAATTAAAATCAATGGGAGATTTTAAAGTGAGGTTAGAAACTAGGTCAGCAAGGGAAAAAACACGTTTCCTTATTATCCGCTCGTCTTTGCCTTAATAATATTTGGTACTTCTCCATAAAGCTAAAGGCTTTTAATGAAGGTGGATTAATGTTATTAACAGCGTTGTTTTCTGATGGGGATGCCGCGGCTTTGACGTGCTTCATGATGGGTAAAATAAAAGCATGTGGCAAAATAACACAGCCCCCAGTGAGAGGAAACCACCCTTCTACCACACACCCAAAGCACAGGGTATATGGAGAGCACACAGGATGTAAATTGCATTCTTTGGCTCAGATGTACTGGTAGGAAAAAACAGAAAGATGATGAGACTCAGCATTATAATGTAATCCTGCTCCTCCTCCCAGTGCATCTATCAGCCATCACAACACTCTTCATTCCCATTATCTCTACTGGTCTTTCAAATAGTGGCTCAGGTGGAAGGCTGTCACACCTGGCAGTGGTACCTAGTGATGTTAGAGCTTCTTGAAATCCCTTCTAACAACCCATACCCCACTGTGCTTCAGTAGCCCCGTTCCACCACATCCCTCAGGATGGGGAATAATGGGAACTTGAGCTGCTACAGCAGGGTAATTTGTATTGCACAGACTAAATATACCCCAGTAACATGACTTTATCCACTTGGTCCCTAGAAGGGCTCTCTGCATTGTTACATCAGGGAAATACTGGGTTAGACAGCAGCCAGTGCTCAGGAAACAGATTTTGGCAGCCCCAGGTTAACAATCCTTTTAACTTTCATTTCATCGCACCCTTTGCAGTGACGGTGAGTGAAGTTTTGATTACTGTTAAACTCCCAGGATGGAGTCAGAATTTCACCTTATATAAGCTTAGCTTTTCTCCTTTTTGGATGATACCTACTTTTACTAGGTGGAATTACTGCTTTTGACTATCTATAACCTCTTGCAGCCTTCAATTATAGCCCCTTTTGTGCTACGGTAATCAAGTCGACAGCAAATAACTGAGCCCTGGGTATGACAGGTTTACTTTCTGACTTGAAGCTCCAAAGTGGCAGTTGGCTGGAATTACAGCCTGGCATGCTGAACTGTAGACAACCTGCTCAGAAAGGCATCTTTGCTGGTGAGTCTAGAGATTCTCATGGAAAAATTAGTTTCACTAACCACACACTGGTTTGGTTAAGCCTTGTGAATTTTGAATATTAGTGAAAACGATTTATTGTGAGACAGCCAGTAATTTTTGATGTTGAAATGAGAGAATGTGGCAAACAATGTCATGGAAGTGAGAGAACGAACTTTCACCAAAGTTTCCTGCACATTCCTGTGTACATAATTACTTCATAAATGGTTTTGTTCTGAGTATTTTAAAGTAATGAAAATAATTTAATGTTTTGAATATTAATATTTAGTATTGGTATATTACCCCTATTAATTGTCCCCAATATTGAATCTCCATTTCTTTAACCTATATTACCACATCTTGTTGTTTAAAATGAAAGTCTTTCTGCAGCAGTCTGATGATTTTATACGGGATCTGACCTCAACCAGGATTCCTACTCTTTCAGGTTCAGTTCTGTGTTCTCCACAAGCTATTGCTGCAATATATATGCACTGCATTTGTATCAGATTTGAAAGATGCTTTAACATGCCTCCCAGCATCACGATTGTTTCAGCCCTAATATTGAACATGAGTAGGATGAATGTATCTCTTAAATGCACTAGTGAGTATGTGCCATGAGTCTTTGATTTCTTTAAACTTATTTACATTTTACTTGCCCCTGAGCAATGAATTTACTATGTCAGCATTGTCTTTTCTACTTACACTTTGTCTGTCTTGTCCACTCACCTTAGCTTGATGTTTATTTTTTGTGCACGTGTATAGTCCATTGAGCTAAACGCATGAACTGCCTGGAGTGGAGGATTTTCCGTGCATTGTGTCTTCCTAAGATGCACCCTTTGTAGTACTGCAAGTCCTGCCTTGTTCCCTGGCTTTAAACTGGCTTTGGATTTTCTCATTAGTTTTTTTTTCAAGTCAAATACCTATTCACACATGCAGTGGTCTCAGCTGACTGTGGTCTAACTGCCTTGGACACTTTACAGAAGGCTTTATTCTTTATACAGGCTGCCCTACCTCTTAGTACTTGGTTTTCTTTCATCTTTGAAACTTCAAGTGACCACACTTGCCAATATCTGCTTTGTCTGACCCTGATCAAAATCCACAGTTAGAAAAGCTAGTGAGAAAACATCCATGAGTCTCTTAGCCCTCCTAACTGAAATCACATTTGGCAGACATAGAAGGATTTAGGAACAACAGGTATGACCTTTCTGTTGATATCAAGGCATATCCTCCTCAGTCTTGTGACAGCTCATTCAGTAAGCAGCTTCCAGGATATCAAACCTCTCATTTGTAGCTCAGCTAAGCAAAAATGCTGCAATGCACATATAGAGTTGCAGAGAAGCCTTTCTGATAGTGACTGTCTGCCAAATGGATCTGTCCCTATATGGCCTCACTTACTGATGTTAAGTGTAGACATGCTGGTCTTGGAAATGAAGCGTAGATGCTTTGCATATGATTTTTTGATTCATTGCCTTAAGCTCCAGAAGGCCACTGACCATGTCTTCTCTGGCTCTCAGATAAGACTAAATTCAAGACACTTTTTTGGTAGGCGCTGCATGGATCTTCCCCTGCAGCAGAAAGTGGCTAACCTTAAGTGAATGGTTGTAAATGGATTTACAAGCTGCGAAAGTGCTTCTTTGGGAAGCAAATATTGTAGTTTCAGGAAGTGAAGCTGTATAAACATAATTAAAGAGTAATGAAAACTTGTTAGCTTGAAACCCAGAAAAGTTAAGCAGTTCCTTGCCATAGTGGTCAGGTGAGATTCAAACCATACTCATCAAGATTTCAAATCTCAGGACTGACACTGAGTCCATGGCCGCTGCAATGACTTCCATAGAGTAGATGCCCCGAAGGAATGGGAAACTCATTCTTTTGATGACGCTTAAGAGACATTTATTCAGATCTAGAAAACATAACTCAGTTGTCCTAGGAGGTGATCTTGCCTGCTACTACTGCTGCCACAGCCCTGCTGAAAACCCTCTCTGGACTGAAATTTGAATACAGACAAACTGATGTTCACAGTAAACTACTTACTGGAAGCCTCCATATGCTGTAGGTTTGTTCCATATGCTACAGGGTTGTCCCATATGCTCAACACTACTGGAGTCTCCAAGACAGTTGACAGTGCTTGGTGAAGGCCTGGACATGGCGATGTGTATGGCAGTGATCTGGGAAGTGGGAGCATTCTCAGGGCTGATGAAGTGCTATCTTGAGGTGGTTTGGTGAGGCTGAGTCTAGTGTTGACACAAAGAACATGGTGCGAAAGGTTTGCACTTTGTCCGTGAAGGTGCCAGGAGACAGATTGTTGGGATCTGTTAAAACTGCTGAACTTTTCTGAATTCCCTGTTGTTGGCTCATCTCCATGGCGAGGGGTCTTCTTTCAGAAGACCTCAGCAAAGCTTTGGGAGGATGTGGCAATGCTGTCTAACAGTGGGGTTGAGATGGGTGCAGAAACCCTCCCCACAAAGGAGGTAACTGGTTGCATCTTGTGGACCAGGGGAGGAGGCAAGTTGTCCTACGCTTGGCTGGAGTTAGCCGCTCCACAGATTTCTGATTTTACATTGCACCATAATGCGCAAAGTACGAGAAGATAAATATTTTCCATTCAGCAACATCTTGCTGTATTTTCATCTAGCTCTATAATTTTAATTATAAAGTGAGCATAACCTGTATCAAATTATGATTTTGTTAACATACTGAATGAGGACAAGAAAAATAAATACCAGATTTTTATACTGTACAGGCACATGAAGGTAGAGTAAAAAAGTCTGGTTTCCCTGACCACATTGTCATAATATGCACATATAACTGCTTATTGAATCCAGGC
The DNA here is from genome assembly GCA_028565055.1 of Phoeniculus purpureus. Lineage (NCBI taxonomy): Eukaryota > Metazoa > Chordata > Aves > Bucerotiformes > Phoeniculidae > Phoeniculus > Phoeniculus purpureus. The sequence goes on along the minus strand of JAOXOE010000602.1, from coordinate 25,275,007 downwards.
TGTGGAGACAACAGAAAGAACACTGGCTCCATACCATCACAATGCATGCCCACAACAAAGAGGAGGAAAGAACAGGCTCTTTCATTGTGTGTTTCTAAGTATTACCAACACAAGGGCTAAAAACATTACCTCTCTCTGAAGTGTGTCTATATATCCATGCATAAGTTATTAACTGGGCTCCCTGAGCACAGTTGCTGAAAATATTAATATATTCAAATTATATTCTAGCTACTGCAAAAACAGTAGATCAGACAAATGTATTAAAATTTCTTCAGACAAAAGGAGTCATGTTATTTATAAAGTTCCTACCCTCTCCTTTCCTGGAACACACAAACCTTCAGTGTATATAATACACGAGAACGCAAGATGAGCCCTAGCTGTCAAAATGTGGCTTAAAAAGTTTGAATGTAATCGTAAAACAGCGATTCTAATGCTTGCCATAAACAAATTGTCACTAGTGTTATGTAACTTAGACTCTTCACAAAGTGTGTAAGATGGGGAGAATAAAAGGTGGCTGCCAAGCACTATGGGTCAAATCCAAAGGTTGGGTCAAATCCAAAGGTTGGGCCAAATCCTAAGGCTGGGCCAAATTGCCCTAGTGGACTGGGAGTTGCAAACCCAGCTTAGAATTTGGATCTGCACTCCCTGGTGCTTGAGCTGCTCCTATGGCTTAAATTAAAGTGAGATAAAAGTTGGGTTTTTTTTTTTATTTTGTCAGTTTAGACTCAAAGGCAGCAAAGTAGTGACTAGTGGCTTCTGGAGCCCTCACTCTTTCTAGGAGATGGGAATGTGGGATAAAAGTTCCCTAATTGCCACAGGACACATTTTTGTATGGAGAGGCTTTGTAGGATACAAACAGGCATGAGCTGATGGCCCCCAGCAGTGCAGCCTGAGAAGGGAAGCACCACGCTCAGATCTGGTGGTCTGTAATTTTTCATGCTATAGGCTACCGCTTTTATTGGGCTGAGACCCTTATTGGGCTCAGACTCCTTAATCGAGATAGAATCATTAGAATTCCTTAGGTTGCAATAGACCTTCAATATCATTGAGTCCACCCATTAACCCAACCGTCCCAAGCCCACCACTAAACCACATCCTTAAGCAGCACAGCACAGGAGGTTAATGATGGAAGACTGCAGAAGGCCTGGTCTGAACAACAACTAGTAATTCATAGATACTTGAGTTTACTCTGGGCTTTAGGAGCGGTGTGTGTCTGCTAATACACTGTACAGATTGAAATTGCAGCTAAGGGTTTCGTTAATGCCCTCTACAAGGGACAACAGCCAATCTAGGTGGTTGCCCACCCCTCTTCTTTTCTCCCCTTCCTTTTAAAAGTAAAATGACTTATTTTGGGGGGTGTGGGTGTGTGTGTTACAGCCTGAAATAATTGTTCAAGCAGAGATACTGGTTTAACTCATTATGAATTATTAGTGGAAAAGTGGGTCTCAGAAGTATGTTACATCTGAAATATTTTTCGTCACTTGAACATGTGCCGTCCAGAACTGGCCCTATTCTACCAGTCACTGGGAACAAACACTTCGTGCTCACAGATGCTCCTAATTTGGTGTGGTTTGGAGTGTAATTTAGATCAAACGTAGCCATGTAAATGAGTCAGGGTTTCTTAATTAGGTGCCTCTAAAGAAAAAACTTGGACCACATCAGTAGGTGTGGGTGTGGTGCCCACAGTACTGGAATCTTTCTTATAGATGAAGCTAAGTTTTGTTCAGGCATACTGTAGGTTTTTCTTTCCCTTTCTTTCCCCCCCCCTTTCCTTTTTTTTCTAAAGCACAATAATAAATCTGCAGATGGCATAGACATAAAGACGCTACTTCAGAGGAGCTGTCTAAAACACTGTCTCTTTGGCAAATGCCTTAAAGTAGGTCATTCTGCTGTGATTTAGGTTTATATTTCATTGCCAGCTTTTTGTTCCCATTACAAGTAGGGTGCATTCCAGTCCACAGATTTTGCTCTTCATTTTTTTCAGATGGGTTTTTATTTACAAGAATTTGTAGATCTTCATAAGAAAATGGCCAATACCCTGTCAGAAGTACTAATCATGCACTTGACCACAAAAAGAGATGTATGGAGGTGATAACCTGCAAATGTCAGAATGTAAAATGCCATTCTCTGGAAGCTAAAAAATGTATTGATTCTCTTAACACGGTGATTGAAATGATTGCTGCGTCTTTTGCAATGTGTGAAACATGATTTGATCTAATGTCATTGCAGAAGTCTCCCAGAGCAGGGCTATCCATTGCCCTGGTTGTTCAGGTATTTGCTTTTTTCTTTTATATATATATCTTTATTTTTTGTATATTTGGCACTGAAAAGCTGATAAAAAACATAATCATCAGGGTCTGCTTTCCCATCAAAGTGCTGGGGGATTTACATGCCAAACTCCCACCAGCCTTAATGAATTACCTGCATAAATTCCCTTTCAATCGATAGTAGAATAGATCCTATTGTGTTATATTAATTATTTTGTGCAGAACACTGACATTTTGGCATTAAGGTCTTTTTGTTTGGTTTGGTTTTTAAGTTCCAATGAATATCTTAAGAAACTTCAAGCCTATTATGTATTTTATGGCCTTATTGTGAGAAAAATCCCATATCTTTAATCAGAAAAATGAAAAGCTTTGCAATTTACCCCTTGATGACCCGCTCCTGGACATTAATGTGTTAGCGCTCATTCTCCCAAAATAGCAAAAAAAAAGAAAAAGAAAAAGAAAAAGGTTGGAGGGGGGGAGGTTGGTGAGGAGGGGAAAAAAGCCCTTTTGTAATGAATTGAGCATTCTTAATTTTCATCAACAACAAAAAAAACCACTTGAGTTGAAAAGAACGCTAACCCCAAGCCATATTAAGAGGTTACAAAATCCCATAAATTAACTCCGCCAGTGATACTTTACTAAAGCCTATGTGAGTGCAAACCAGTAGCAGGACGCTCACATGGTCTTGATTAGCCCAAGAGTATTTAGCAGTAACTGGCCTTCCCTGAGATGTGCTGGCCATATGCACATGTACGCGCACAGCGCCTGGACACACATGGACGAGCCTTCAAAGGCTTGTGAGGGGGTCTTTAGTGGTGGGGGGACCGGGGAGTAAGCGGAGAGTGGAAGTGAGAACTGTTCGCTGTGTCATTGTGGCCAAGTGCCTTACCCTCCCCATTCCTCACTTTCTCCGTCTACGCAACTAGGATAATAAAACTTACTGGCCTGAAAAGGAAGTTAGGAGATTTAATTAATGTTTGAAAAGCATTTTTGAGATCGTTTGATATTGAGTAATGTGGGATGAACAATAGGAGCAATTTGAAACAGGGGCTCTATCTGTCTGTATTTGTGTACCACACCTAGCACAATGGTGCCGAACAGCCATGGAGTCAACCGTATCATAAATATTTAAATTAAAGCTATGTTAATTATTTTTATCGTTCTGTTATTTGCTGATACACCAGTTCGGCACATTTTGAAGCTGAGTAGCATTGAAAAATACCAAGTGTAATTATTTGCCTGACTGTTATGAATATCAGGGGTTTATATTCTTAAATAACGGTTATGGAAATAGGATGTATATGGAAATACAGGTAAAAATGTGGCTTTAATTACTTGCCACTCTTCTAATTAAAAGCACTAAGCTGCAAGGTATTCTTAGGGGAAGAGGTGAACTTTGCAAACACTCGTATTCCACAAAAAGGAGAACTAGGCATGACTGCAAAAACCTCATAGCAGGTCACCGCCGCCCCAAAGTGAATAACATACAAATGAATAAAGGCGGCTCTGGAATCTGGGTTGTTTTTTTTCCTTTAATCCAAAATCTACTATTACTCCTGTCCCATGCACGCCTGTGCCTGCTGCACGTCTTCTTGTGTCCATTAATTTACAAGAGGAGTGTAAGACAAAATGGGGTTTGACTCTTCTCCTTGCCCCCAGAATGAGCCCCAGGAATCTATTGTAAGTGGGACAAGTGTCATCATTGCTCCATCTCCTTCCTAAAACTGTTTTGTAGGTGAAACAGAAAATCACGTGTGCAAGAGCATGTCACAATATATATTTGTCCTTCTCAAGCTAGAAAGTGATTAATTTACTTCATGTCACTCTTCAAATGCTACGCTGGGCTGCTTGAGTCTTTTAAGTCTCTGATCAGTCACCTACTCACTTGGGTGCAAGAGGATGTGTCTCCTCTTCACACTTCCAGTAGCTGCTCCACAAGCTTGTAGCAGTAAGGGTCAGATTTTCCCCCTGCTGCTGCCCTGTGGCTGATGGGCAAAAACTGCTCATGAGTTGTCTGACTACAGAGAAGAATCTTGATTTAGGACTTACTTTTTCAGATAGTCTTTCCACTTCCTTCAGTTTAGGGCATCTGTGTGCCTGCACGTTCCCAAATCTGGGCATTTTTGCTGAAGTAAAATTTAAATCCCCATCTCACACTTCAGGCTGTAGGTCTCAGACAGGTTCTCTGGGGCTTACCAAATAGAAATGGTCTTGTAGTTCTTCCAGTCTGGAGATTACTGCTTCTTTTACATAGAATGGTAGAATGTATTGGGTTGGAAGGGACCTCCCAAAGACATCTAGTCCAAGCCCCCTACAACAAGCAAGGATATCTCTAACATGAACAGATTACCCAGAGCCCCATCCAGCCTGACCTTGAATGTCTCCAGGGTCTCCTCCACCTCTCTAGGCAGCCTGTTCCACTGATCCGTCATCCTCATGTTCAAGAAGCTTTTCCTGATGTCTAACCAAAATCTATCCTCTCTTCAGCTTCAAACCATGATCTCTCATCCTGTGTTCCCTAACGCTCTCAGCCTGTGGAGAGAGGTGCTCCAGGCTCCTAACCATAATACAAAATAATTTTTCCATTTTTGTTTTTTCTTAATGAAATGTTTGTACAGTCCTTAACGTAATCTGTTCTTCTCCTGTGTGATAAAAAGCTTCTCCTGAGCTGAGATTCAATATATAAAGCCTGCACGAAACTGCTGAGAGGACACATAGTTTAGTAAGTGAAAATCACATGTTGGCTGCATCTCTCCTGCACCGGCTTTGTAGACTTTCGCTGCTTAGTTAGTCCTAGATGCTTTGCTTAAACTTCCTTTTCTGCTCTTCTCTCAGGATTCTGGGTACAGCTGCTGGATTGTCATCACGTTGTCATCATGTCCTGGTGTGTGGCCTACTGTGCATGGCTTTTAAATTTTTCCTCCTCTTTTCCAAATCTTTAATAGGTAGAAATAAGTCTGTGTAGTCGCATGGAGCGCACAAAAGCCTGTGGTCTTCAGATTTGTAGCTGTGAAGATTGAGAGGAGGGTGTTTTGTTTGTCAGGGTTGGATGCTTTTGTCTGTTCACAGACATCTGAACATGGGGAAAGGTTATTTTTCAAAGCATCTAAAGTGTGAATATCGGTGACTTTTGTTAGGTAACGCATTAATGTTAGTGCAGTCTTAGATAAAATATCCTGCTCCTCGTGAGGGGCTTATTTCCAGGGAAATTGATGCAATTACCAGTAAGAATAAAGAATTTATGAGGGGGGTGGAAGGCAATCAGAAAGTAAACCATCATTCTCTCTCTGAAAGGGCAGGAAGCCTGGATGGCACCTGAGAAAGCCTTGCTCTGCACTGTACAGTGCAGGGGAAAAAAAGGAATAAAATATATGGGGTTTCTTGGATTCAAAGGTGAATCAAAAGGAATTGGCTTCTGCCTGGACAAGGCAGCCAGATAGGCCACAGTAACAGATCCACGTGATAAACCAAGAGGCAACTGCAGAGCTCCCCAGACAACTTGCCTGAAGTGCCTGCCAAGGAGGCAGATGCTGCTGCTGGAAGAAGATCTTCCACAGTTGGGCATCTGGGTTCAGTGCTTTCCACGTAAGGGAGAGGGATGGTAGCGTCAGGCTGGTCCCCGTCTTCCCATTTAATTATTTCAACATCCATTTTATACTTTTGTAAATACCACGTGTGATCCTGCTTTTGTGCAGGAAAATAAGAAGCGAGGAGAGGGGGTTTTGCGTGCATGCAGGGGGGTCTGCACGGATGGATAAAGACAGGCTCAAGCTTGGCTGCCCTGTGCTCCAGCCTGGTCAGATGTGAGACAGCTCGGGTCTGGGAGTCGCAGAGCTGCCTTGCAGTGGCACGGAGCTCAACCTAATAAGCAGAGCAGGCTGAGATTCATTAATTTAACATTAATAAGCACAGCTTATTAGCTCAGGCACAGCGCTGTGTAATGCAGGCACACAGCTTCTGGAACAGAGTTGCATCTGCCTTCGCCAGCTCAGAGCATGGAGCAGAGGACCCAGCCAGGGTGCTCCTCTCCCCTACTGCATTTTGCATTAGGGAGGAAAGAATATTTTGTGGTTGCCGGAAAAGCTTCTGTGCAAACAAAAAAACCCACCCTCCAGGTTTTCAGATTGGGTTGCTGGTTTACTCTGAGTTTTTAAGGGATTTGAACTTCTCTGTTTCCTCACGGCTGTGTAACTGCTACCTCAGGGATGCTGCAGGTTAAGTACCGATCATAAAATACTGTGGGATCCTTAAAGAGTGAGACTCTACAGTCTCACTTAAATTGTAGATTACTGGGTACAAATAATGATTTATCAGATAGGGATTTGTTGTCCTCAGTTCATGTTTGTGCAGAGAGCCAGTGCAAGGTTTCTGCACCGTTTAATGTCCTGTGCACCTCTGCAAAATAGGACCACAAAGGTCTGTCAGTTTTATCTGGTACCTATGATTAGCTCACTCTGTTTGGAAGTAAAATTCTCTCATAGATAAGAAAAAGTGGTGACAAATGCAGGAGACAGCAGTAAATGGGCTGTAGCAAGCAGAAAGTCTCTGAGGATGTTCAAGTAGAGCAGGTTGCTTTCTGTACCCCTTTACTTGAGATAATCCCTAGTCAGGTTGGGTTTTGTTGTTTCTTTCATGTGTGAAGTCTAGTTGTTTCATTTGCTCGCCTTTGGGAAGAAGTATGAAGAACCTCATAGCAGTGTGCTCAATTATTTTCAGTAAGAGTCCTAATCCACAATTTCTTGTGGTCTTAGATTGGCAAGAGCAGAGTGATATGTCTGTTCAGCCCCACATTTAGTCTCTTGTGCTTATGAGTAGAATAAACCTCATGCAAAGTTGACAGGAGGCGTTGGTAGGTTGAGCCTTTTTTTTCCCATCAAATGCAAAAACTTAAAAGAACAGGTACTGCAACCCCAAGCTTTGCTTTTAATCCGCCTCCTGTGGGCTTCATACGCTGCACTGTGACTTCTTGCAACTTCAGAGGGCTTGGTTGAAGAAAGATATATGGCAGTGGTGTTAATCCCTGCTGCCAGGCCTTTCTCACAGACTGTCTCATCAGCTGCTTTGTCTGGGTTTCTAAAAGAGGACCCTTCTGAAGTGAATTTCCCATTGTTATTTCTGCTTGATCTGGACCTGCTCTTGCAGACTGGATCACTATAGAATGAAACCTTGATTCAGACTCGCTGCTGTCAGTGATTTAGGATAAGCACAGCCTTCTGGGCAAAGGATGGATGCTCATGCTGAGCTTGTGTGTTAGTGAGGCATGTGCTGTGCAGAAGTCATAGGCTTACAGAGTCCCATGGCCCGGGTCTGTATAACGTTCCTATGTGCCTCATAGAAAAGGGTAGGAGAAGGAGGGCTGTGCCACAGAAACAGAATGGCTGTGAGCTTTTTGCTTCACTCCCTCAGAAAACTATTGAAACTCAGTTCAATGTTGGGTAAGAACAGCCATCTCCACTGGCAAATACATAAACTGCCGTAATACACCTCAAAACTAACTACTTGTTTTTTCAACTGATCAGAAACTTTTGAATTTCCTGCAATTTACACATAAGAGGGCAGCACAAAGTGCAAGTCATAGAACACAGAGTAGTTTAGGTTGGAAGGGACCTTAGAGATCACCTAGTTCCAACTCAGGGACACCTCTCACTAGACCAGGTTGCTCGGAGCCCCAGGTTGGCTCACTGCACACGCTGGCACCTCTAAAAGTGATCTAATTCCATGCACATTAACCTCTGCGAACTAGTCGGGTTCCCTACATTAATTTAGACAAACACACATCGCCCCAGTTTACAGAATATAAACATCATGACACTACGTACAATGTATGTTCCTTTATTCTCACTTCCAGAGCCATGAGGCCATTCTGACTGTCCCCTGTTTTTGTCACCAAGTTCAGTAGAGCAAACAGGTTTTTGTCTAATTTTTGATGGTTTCATTTTCTACTCCTGCTTCCATAACAATGGAGCAAAGCTTATGGAACAGTCCTATCGCTTCCTGAGGATGTCCTTGTGTGGCAGAGAAGGCCAACCTTCTTCAGAAGGACTCAGATGACTGCTGCCACCATGCTTAGGCCCCTAGGTAACCCCCAGATCCCACCTTCCTGTCTTCCATCACTCCATGTCACTATACTGCTTCGGTATACTTGTAGCTTCTCCATAGGCATAGGTCATACCTAGGTAAGAGCATGTGCTTATTTAGGTAGCACTATGTCCGTAGAGCTGTAGTCAAGCCCAGTATCATGTACATCTGCAGCATGAAACATTGGTATTGTCTGTATTTCAGTGGTTTGGGGTGAGGTTTTTCCTTTTATTCTGTTTTCTCAAAGAAAACCCCACCAGGCTTGGTCCAGTGTTGCCAGTTATTCTACACATACACAGCAGGAAACAATTGCTGTCCCAAACAGATTATGCTCTAAAAAGCCAAGGCAGACAAAGGAAGTATTATCATCATTTTGTAAACAAGGAACCAAGGCACAGAGAGATTAAGCGGTTTACCCAAGGTCACCCAGAACATCCGGTCAAAGCCAAGAACTGAACCCAAGTCTCCTGACTCTCAATCCAGTGATTTAACGAAGAGATCAAAGGAAGACGTATGGTGTATACCTGATACCTTTCCCCAAAGACACAGGTAGCAAAACTATCTTCAGCTTCAGACTGATGCCACGTATGGCACAGTAAATTTCATGTACGGCAGATGTGTTCTGACAGCGTGTACCCCCTTCTTGCACTCAGGTTCTTCCCAGAAATTAATTTCCCTTATTATTCTTCCATCAACAGTAATAAATTATCTTCCTTCTCTATAGATAACTTGCTGAAGGGGAGAATGTGTGCACAGATGAATCCATAGGAAACTGCTCTTCTTGTGGACTGTTTAAAATCTTTCTATATTTAGTGAAATGAGGGCATTCCCCACATCTATATTGGCTTCATTTTGTTGTTTCAGTGGGAAGCTGCAAGGCAGGATGAAGGCTCTCCTCATATATAAATATGCCAGGAGAATGCAGCAGAAATGAGCAGTATGCAGCATTGGTCATTATAAGCTCAGAGTAGCTTTTTATTTCAAGTCTTTATTAGTCACTCACTGGGGTAATTTTTTTCATTCTTGGGGTCATTATTTCATTCCTGGGATGAAATACTCCTTCACACACTGGGTCTACACAGTGCACTAGATCTTAATTTATCCCTTCAAGTTTGAGGGTAGTTTGCCTGGAAAGCAACTGCAAAATCGCTCTGCCCCAACAACCATGAAGGGAGGAACAGGATCCTGCCCTTCATGTGTCCGTTTCTTGACGTCTGCCACTTCTGCCCAGTCATTCTGCAAGTCAAGCAGCTGCAGGTTGTTTTCTGAGTAAGTACATGGTGTATCTACATTTTTACTCTTAATGCCACAAAACACGAGAATAAAACCCAAGGTGACCCAAAGATCCTGGTTTGACTCTGTGAGCTGGCGTGTCTTGCAAATGGGGCTCAAAGAGTGCAGAAACCACAGAGGAATGATAAGAGGGAGGCTGTCTGAAACACTTCCCTGCCCCTGTGTTATCTCAGCAACATTACAAGAGCAAAGGTGCCCATCCAAATCTCTCATCAGAGTTTCTAGATTCTCTATGTTGTCACAAATTCCCTCATGAAGTAGGAGAACTCGTATTTTATTTTCTTGGGTGAGGTTTTTTTCTACTGGTATGTGCTTCAATAAAGGAGTCTGAACAGCTGGGCTCTTGATGGTAAAAATGTGGTGATCAAAACATCTGTAGCTGGAGAAAGTCAAATCAAACTGGACAAACAAAGACAATACTGGAACAGGTTGATTTTGCCTAATTCAATGTACCTGTAGCACAATAATCCTCATGTGTCAGCATCAAAGGAAACAGAACTGCTCTGTTTTCTAGTAGGGACAAAATTTGGCCTTTTGATTAAACCTTCTGATTTCCTGAGCAGGAATGGGATACACGCAGATACCATAAATCATGCTTACTTTTGCCAAAGAATGTAATTATCTTGAGTATTTCAGATGACATCTCCAATAGGATTTGGACACCACACACTGATTCCTTTTATGGTTATTGATTATTTAGTTACTAGAGTTCTACTTACTTCTTTAGATGTTCAAAAAGAATCTTCATTGTGTCATAGTTTGGCCTTGGGAGCTTCTTTACCAGGTTTCTTATGGATTTGATGCGAGCAGCTTTGTCCTGGATTTCTAAAGGGGGAAGGAAATGAAGAGAAAATAACATTTCAGTGCCATATTAGGACATTATTTTTACTCATTACTCTGTCTGGTACCTTAACTAGAAAAGTCATTGTTAATATGTGGTTAAAAACAGAATATTTCATACCTTCTGTCACCTTAAGAGAGAGCAAGTGTAATTTACAAGGATTAAAAATTACCTCTTAATCTTAAGGAGGCATTTTCTGGCTCACAGAGTTATATTCTTATGTTTTTCATTTATTGTTTTAGACAATTAGACCATCACCCCTGGTTAAAAGTAGTACAGGAGCCACATCTTTAAGTGGAATTCCACTCTGGAATCACCTTTGTCAAATGGTTCACCTTTCGTGGTGGATGCCCTTAGCAGGTATTCCTCGTTGTCCGTCCTTTCTCACTTTAATGAGCTATATATTCTCTATCCTTAACTTTACACCATGTCATGTTTGGAAATACAAAATGTTTCGCTCTTCTTTCCACTTGGCCTTCCTGTTGGTTGAATAAAACCATGTTGAGAAACAAAATTCCACTGTCGCTACCTTGTGATCCCTGTAGCACCTCACAACCGTAACTTCTGTAGGAAATAATTTGTATTTCAAACATGCTTTGTAGAAACCAGTGCAGCACCAAGGGCTTTAATCTCTCTTCTGAGGTGACAAGAACATCGCTATCTTTCGTTGTTGAGATACACCTTCCTGTTTTAGCATGATTCATACTTTCATGGGAAAGGCTTGACTGATATTCTTGCTGATTTGTATACGGTGTTGTAACTAAAGCAAAGTCATGTACAGCCGTGCTTTCGTTTAGGAACAGATTAGATAAGGTGCCAGTAGGCCTGACGTAGGGAAAACATCTTGCATGTTACATGCCCTAGATAACCTGAGAACACTTTTCTGATCTTATCATCTATGATTTAATTATCACTTATCATTCTTCGTATATGTTCCTTTTTAATATTCATATTACCCTCGCACCCCGAGATCTCAACCCGGATTGAATCCCAGTTGCAGTAGGTGCTGCCTAAGCATCATACATGGTGATTTAAAAAAATTAATAAACGTTTCAAGCCAGAAACATGATCCTGCAAATAAAGTGAACTTAAAAATTTAAATTACTGAGAGAATGTTCCTTCTTCAAGGTGTACTCTTCACTCCTGTCGAGATTAATATTTTATATGCATAGATGCAGTTTCATATATAGTTTTTATATGTCTATATAATTGTTATATATACAGTTAATATGTTTATATAGTGTATATATAAATCTAGTTCATAATTTGAACATTTATCTAGACATGAAAGACTTTCAGGTTGATTTAATCTGTAGGAAGTCATACAATTGAGATGAAGACTAAAATCTCTGTGTCATTTGATCCTTTCTCTGGTTTCCCCTGTACGGCACCTTAACTTCTAAGCACCATAAGCTCTCAGTCTTGCAACCTGGACATCACAGAATCACAGAACATTAGGGATTGGAAGGGACCTCTGGAGATCATCTAGTCCAATCCCCCTGCCAGAGCAGGATCACCTAGATCAAGTTGCACAGGAACATAGCCATGGTTTCTGCAACAAACCATTAAAACTGTTAATTTTTGTCCCACAGATGATTCATCCAGTGGAAACAGGACTGAAGCTACAAATGGAAATCATATTAACTTCTTAGAAGTGAATTAACTGTGGGAAGGGGTTGCAACTTCTGTGCTGGTTGGTGCAGTGCGTGCTATGATCTTACAACATAAGTTATATTTAGGTCAGAGCCGCCCTGGCTCTTCTGCAACTTCCCAAATAAATCTCCTCAAATAGTTCATGATTTCATTCTGTTCTCCTGGAGAATTCAATGGACTTGAGTGGAACTTAAATGCTAAGGTAGGGAAGGACTCAGTGGGAGGGAAGTTTGTCCATTGCAGAGTATCTGCAAGACCATGTCGTGCAGTAAAACTTTACCACGCTCTCTTGAAGGAAGTGTCTCTGCTCTTTGTTGATTAACACAGACATCAGCTTGATAACCACCTTCCCTACAGAAACAGCTGTATTACAGAGGGTTGTCCTTCCTTATAAGGTGTAATTGTAAAAGAAATAAAGAAAATAAATTCTCTCTCTAATAATGCGTGAAGAAATCATTCATTGAGAGAAGGACACTTTGGTGTAGGACATTCTGTACCAAAGCCCTCTGTTCTGATACACTGGAGAAGGGAACTTTAGATAGGGATTAAAACACAAAACCCATAGAAATTGTGCATAAGACTATTTTGCCTGTTTGTTAATTGCTAGTCTATTGTAAAAGAAGCAAAACCAGGCAACATGTGGCAACTTTAGTCAGCATTTCTGAACTGGGAATGATAAACACCTCTGCCTGGCTCTGGCATTTATCAGTACTGAGATATTATTACCACATAGAGTCACAGCATGGTTACTGTTATCATCAAAAAAAAAGAGCCAGCTAATCTTAATGGTTTGTAAAGCCGTTACCTGCACTGGTCTGACATTTATCATGATCATTTTACCACATGAGTCCTACATTGCAAAGGTATTTTATCTGGAAGGGACATCACTATGAATTATTATTTGCAGCTAGGTAGAAAATTGTATGTTGTAGATACCTTTTCTCATTATAAATCACAGTCACATTTCACCATTTCCCACACAAAGCTGCTGAGCCCAGGCTTTTTGCCATAACACTTAGTCTCGCTCCCTTTTACAGTTCCATGAAAATATTGGGTACTCTTTCATTAAAATGGTTGATACTGGTAGTTTTTTTTTTTAAATGCTATATCCACGCTTGATTTTTCTCTAGTATAAAAGAATTTGTTTTTCCACTTGAGAAGCTGAAGAGGATAAACTGTTCATTTTTTTTGTTAAAGCTTACTCTCGCTTCAGTTTCTGTGGCTGGGCTTGTCTTTACTCTTGACCTTGTTGATAGAATATTTAACAGATCAGATGCAAGATCTTATGTTTCATTTGCAATAGCTCTGTATTCGCTTTATTTCTGTAGAGCCTCGAGTTCCTAGAAATTCTCCTCCTTCGATCACTAAGCAGAAGCATGACTTAATTTAGTTTTATTTTGAGATTTTTCTCTTTACTGTGCTCAAACGGAGGGAAGAAATCCTTAAGCCTGGCTTTGTGTAAATAGCTGGGGAGAAGGTATCCTCCTCCTGGAGCTCTATAGGGTGCAAAGGGAGGAAAAACAAATCTCTGAACAACTTTTAAATTCTCCATCTCAGTCTAGAAGATGACAAAATGAAATAATAGTTTTCACTCTACTTTTTAGTGAGAAAAGGGGAGAAAATCTGTGGAAAAGATTCCCGGTTTAGAAAGTTAGACTCTCTTTTCCTTGTGAAGGTTTCTGAAGGAAAAGAGTCATCATAATCACGTGTATCAAAGAAAGAGAGGATGGTTCATACTTTTTGCACTGAAGGTATAGGTGATGATTTCCGCAGATCAAGACACTCCCAAGTGAATCGTAGATGGTTTCCCTTGTAATATTTTCATTGGATGTATATTTAGAATGTGGGTTACTGTCTTTAAAAACAGTGTTGGCTCCCTTTAGCAGAGCAAAACTATGGAGATGCTCTCTTGTTTATATTTAAATGAAGACTACACTGAAAAAAACCCCCACCCAAACCCTGCTTAATATTATATAAGACCTTTTGCAAATGAGCTTTGGCTAAACATTTGGGCACAGAAAAAGAAAACGTGATGTGTCTGGAACGTTAACGGGGGCTGGGTACAAATGAATGAAGAAAGTAACCTTTAGCACTGGTGTCCATAAAGAATACTTAAGCAAATCCCACCGAATCTTTCTTTTAATCATTAATTTTAAATGGACGTAGATGTTTACAACGAGCCACTTTGTTTCAGAACAGGAAGTCCAGGGTTTATCTCCAATAACTCACGTTTGCTGGAAAGGGATGTATGTCTCTAACCTGACATGCATTCATTATTTTCTAAGGTACTGGTGTCTGACCCGTGACCCTCCTCAGACCTGCTGCATTATTCATGTCTGACTTACTTTGTCTAGTTTTACTATAGCACCCATTTCCCTTTACCAGGCATTTCAGTGGCTTGTGCATGTTTAATGTTAAATGGCATTTATGGCTCACATGAAATGCCTAATTTTATCACGAGCCATGGTTTCTTTTTATGCTCTCAAGCCTCACAGCTGAACTGCTGAGGGAAAAAAGAAAACCAAACCCAGACCCAGTGATTTACGATTCTGCATAAAATATCAAACTATTGATCTGCCACCTAATCTTGTTGTTCTTGGGGGTTTTTTTACTATGATTTTCTACATGGCTCTTCTCACCTTGTTTTGTGTTTTTGGATAAGATTTCTGCTGTGGTTAAAACGTCATACACTGTTGCTACAGCAAAAATCTGCCTGCCAAGAGTTTTTCCAACAATTCACGACTGATTCAGCTGCTGAGAGAAAGACAGGTCTTGTCTGGGGCTTTTTTTTTTGGGAGGGGGCGGGTCTGTTTATTTAATTCATTTCAATTTTTAAATTTTGTATTAATCAGAATGGAGCGGTTTTAGGTGGATTTTCAAGTGCTAATGAAATGGTGAGACTTATGGCGCTGGCTACAGCCAGCCGTAGTGTGGGCAGACGCTCTGTGAGCTTCCCCACTGTGCTGCTGTGCAAGCATCCCCGCTGTTATGTTTGCTATAGTTTTAATGTCTGTGAAAAATTCCTGATGCAACTAAATTATGTTCTGCCCTCTTGTTTGTATAAATAAACACCCGACTTAGCCAATTCATCTTGCTCTTGCCCATTTTAGAAGCTTGCCCTGCCACACGACGCTTAACCCCAGTCCTTGATAGCTGTGGGGTTATCAAGGAATGAAAACTTGCTTGAGAGAGAGTGCTCTGTTGGCTTGATTTCTCTTTATTTTTTTTGCAGGGACATCAACTAGCTAAAACTCTGCTTTCATTGGGTAAGTCTTCACATTCTGGAAGTCATGCTGGCTAAAATATAGACATTTTAATGTATAAATATCTAGATAAATTATTCGTATCGCTTTTTTAATGTCAGGATATTCTAATGTTACTGCATGCATGATGAAAGTCCCAATTTTAATCACTTGCAGTGCACTGTGGCAATCGTCTCGTGCGGTTATATTGTAAAATATTTTCTTGTTTTAAAGAAAA
Source organism: Phoeniculus purpureus (assembly GCA_028565055.1). NCBI lineage: Eukaryota > Metazoa > Chordata > Aves > Bucerotiformes > Phoeniculidae > Phoeniculus > Phoeniculus purpureus. The sequence goes on along the minus strand of JAOXOE010000602.1, from coordinate 25,259,395 downwards.
AAAATCTATAAGAAGCGCTCAAACTAACTAATGTTTGCTATAAGGAAAATAACCAATTTGTGATCTGAATTGATTTTACTTTTTAGTCATGCCTCAGAAATAGATGTTGCAAAAAGAAAATGAGAATTGCATGAAACCTCTCTATATGGGCAATTGATAAGTTCATCTATGTGATATAAAGTGGAGTTTGGAATGAATATTCATACAAGTTTTGCTATCCATTAGCAAGAACCCAAGACAAGGAGTATGCGACTCCGTCCCATTTAACAAAAATATATGGGGAATTAATGGGAAAAAACCAGCACTTACAAAAGTTAAACTTTAATGTATCAAACTCCAGGTGCCAGAGTTTGAGGGAAATAACCAATAATAGTCATTTTTTACATATTTGATGGGACTGATTATGCAATGTGCAACTCTAAATGGCTTATAGCACATTGTAGCATGGTTCCATCCCATTGGCTACAGTAGGGTGCAGGCAGATGGATGACAGTGACAAGGAGAGAAGTGCTTTTGCTTAGCCGTGCGTTAAGATGCCATCCAGAAGCTCTGTGCACTGCAGACACTTCATTAGGATGCCAGGATAATGGTAAACTACCACTCAGAGTGACACCCCATTTCCTGCTTACTGAGCTCTCCAACCTCGGCAGATGTCAACAATCTCACAGTGCTACAGAGCAGACCTAACTTTCCAGGCACTTTGACTCCAATTTTTTTCCCTTAACAGTGCCATACATTACATGCAATATGTAACAGCAAGTACCAAACAGAAAACAAAATTTGCTGCCCTAATTGTAACAAAGCAGCATCTGACTTAGGTACCGCATGCTCAGCGTACATACAACCAGCTAGCCTCCATAAAAGAGGAATGATCTTTGTCAGTCCATTTTGGGGGTTAATTAGACTTAGGACTTTGATAGCTAATGGATAGTCTGATCCCGGCTGAAATGATTGTGCTTTGCTGCTAACTAACTTCTACCAAGCGGTGGAAGAAAACAAACGCCGAGCTCTTTCCTGGTATTTCATGTGCTGTTACAGCCTTGTGCGGGGTTTTCTGCACCGAAAGAGCAGACTTGAGCATCTGGACGGTGTGATATTTTCTCTGCAAATGCACAACTCGAGGCTATAACGCACCTCCCAAACAGCAGTTAAAGCCAGCGCTACGATGCTTAACCTGCACTCTCTTCCAGAGAAACGCAAGATGCTGCTCATGCTTTCAGAAATGGTCTTCAGATACAGGAACTCGATCCATTAGGTCACTATTTCTGGTTCAATTTAATTAGGTAAATTTATCATTGTGATTATGTGTAGATTTGAAACCAGGAATCCTGTTTATTCTATATCTATAGAGTTTTCTCCTCACTTTTTTGGCAAAAGAGGTGATTCAGCAGTGATGCTCTGCCCTTCCACAGAGATGGCCTCTCCCTCCCTATTTTTAAGTATGAGAAGACACCACTCCTGAAATCCTTGCTTCCCTCTCCTTCACAGCCTCTTCTTGATCCCTCTCCCTGTGCCCAGGATGGGCTTTCTTTGGCATCCCTCTGGTCTTCACCTGTGTTATCCAAACTGCCAGGGATGGTGATTTGGGACAGTGAAAATCCATGGCAAAGTGAAAGGCTGCACAGGGATGAGGTGGCAAAGCATTTCTCAGATTTCACCCTACATAAAATTTAGGATGGTGAATGGGAACCATCACAGAGCAATCACAGAGTCGGGGCTGTATGGGGGTCACACTGATTCATCCGTTGTCTGTTTTTCCTTAGGCAAGATTCCCACTTAAGGTTTCAACTCTAACTTTGCTCACTGCAAACGATGCCCTTGGCATTGCTGTCAAGGGATGAGATCAGGCCCTTCATTGTTATATTGGGGGAGAGCTCCCAGGAAAAGCAAAACTGGAGATCTGGTGATTGAACTGTAAATTTCTACGCTTAAAAAAAGACTTTTAAAATCCACTGGAAAGAATTTTTTTGCATATTCATTCTGGTATTTTTGCTCTGCTCTGCCTAGCGTTTAATATATTAACCTCCAACAAAAGAGGGAAGCAAGAATGTTCATTGCTCAGACGACCTGTGTGAAGGGGTTAAAAGGATTCAATATTTTTAGTAATCAAAGAAAAGAATACATTTTATTCTTTCCCCTTTTTTTTTTGCTTCCCCTTCTCTTCTGAGATTAAAAAAAAAAGTAAACAGCATCTCCCCAAGGGAGATTTAGATTTGAAGACTGTTCATTATATCATTTGAATAAGACTAGACCTGGCCTTTTGACTTTGAACCACTACCAAATTTCAGGCTGTGAGGAAATTGTTCTACATTTCCTGACAAATTGAGTTAAGCAGACATTAAGTGGGCTTTAAGAAAACAAATGGCCATCTTTATCACAGGTGGACACTGATGGCTTAATGGGGCCTGGGCTGATTGTATCACTTCTAATGGCTTGACGGGAAGCATTAGGGTTTTTGCATAAAGAACTGGCATTGCGAACCCTGCTAACACAGACCTGTCAAGCGTTCTGTATCCCTTTGTGCATGGAAGCAGATGTTTGTATGTATACTATGAACTGGCATTAGAGCAAGCGACAGATGCCTGTATGAATGCCAGGTTTGTGAATTTTTACAGCAGGAGCATGTTCTGAGGAAGTGCAGCCCTGCCCTCTATCATAGGTAATTCCCAGTGGAACTTGCTAAATCCCAGCTATGTTTTCATTATTTGGTTTTCCTAGCAACTGGATGAATGCGTCTGTCCTGAAAATGCAAGCGAGGAGAGCGCTACCAAAATCTTACAAATTTGCAGCGTCGGGGCTGGTTTGAAGTTGTTATTTTCTGCAATTTCCTCCCGCACCATGTAATCTAAACCAACCTTTCTCAGAGGGGAAAGTGGTATTATGGCTATATAATTAAAACTTGCATTAACGCTAGCCGGTGAACCGTTCTTCCCCCACCACCATCTCCTCCTCCTCCTCCTCCTCCTTCTCCCCCCATTCCCAGCCCCAGCGAAAAAAAACCAAAACAACGACCCCAACCCAGCTGAATCTGATACCCGGCGTTTTGCCGCCTTCCGCATTCACAACTTAGACTATAGTTGTCTGTCAACAATACGAACAGGTAGCTTGCAGTCCATTAAACAAACACAGTGCCCCCCTCACTTTTATTTGACATTTTATTTGGCTGTGACAAATGAGCAGCAGTTGGATTATAACATAATTTGTCTTGTCTTTATTACCAGCACAAAGGACACCATTCATTAATTATTCTGCCGTTGCAGCTTAACACTAACTGGAAAGGTCCCTCTTCGGACAGATGGCGGGGACGATGTTATTTATATCAATCAGCCAAAATCCTCAACAAGGATTACTGTTCCTGAGACTACAATGATTTATTTCTTTTTACCTCACCCTCCCTCAACCCCCTTCTGCTTTCAGAGACTTCTCTATAAAAACGAAATTTGATGGGAATCTTCAAGCAAAGCCATATTTAACCTGTTAGCTTGCAAAACAACATGCATGCCACATCAGCTTAACTACACGGTATTAGTTGTGTATTTTGAATCTTCTCAGCTATTTTATTTCCTTTTATTTTTCTTTTCGTCTTCTTTTTTTGCTTTTTATCTTCAACTCCATGGGAAAGATTAACTGAGGGGTCTTGGAGCAGCAAGTTCACCAAAAGTTTGCCTTTGCTGCAACACCATACTGCTGTTGTCCCCAGAGACCACCAGGATCAGGAAATGGTGCCAGCTGTCAGGATTTCTGTCTCTGATAAGATGAGATGACCCACCTTATTACACAGAGACCAGCAGTAGACCCTTCTGCGAGATGAACTCGGATGTTTATTAAAACTCCAGGCTAAACTGAGGGTCAAATCACACAGGAGACAGATGCTCATCAATTCCTACTGGATGCAAGGCTTTATTTGCTATCGAGGGGTGGAGGGATTTCAACTAACTTGTTCTGGCTTGTTAACGATCCTGCCCAGCCCGTGATCAAACTGTGATCATTCCTGCCATCTAATCCAGATGTAAAAATCATCTGAGCGTCGCTTAAGGGGGCTCAGAAACGTGGCTCTTCCTTTTCACGGGTGATCTGCATGCGTTTCTGTCTTGCACCAAGGCTGAGGCACCCGAAGTTTGGGCCAAGTTGCACATACTGTTAATAAAGACTAAAATGCAGAAACTTTCATTGTCTGAAGAAATTATTGGTATAACCTTGCTATCCTGATTAGTTTGCAAATATTAAAAGTCCCATCAAGACAAATATCAGCAACATGCAAATACCCTTGCAGGTTGTGATTAAGATTTTAAATGTATCCTTTTGCTTTTAGTTAATGAAAAACAAAGTCTTGGAGGATCTAAGTTGTAATTTATTAAACATGAAAGGCTCCTTGATGAAATATAGAAATGAGATATATTTTGCATTTCAAAGATTTAAGCTGACAACTTACTTGCATGCAAATAAGAGCAAGATTTGTAAAAATATTTGAAAAGAAATTATTCCTGAATGTACTTATTACAATAATGTGGCATGTAGATAAGAGAAACACACAGCATTAAAAGACATTCATTTCTCCAAAGTCTTAAAATTAGCTTCTTTCTGCCATTGTGTATTAATGTTCTTCTTCAGGAATGCAGCATATTAAAGAACCGAACAGAATTAGTAATAAATTTGTTAATTACAAATTTAGGCAACACAACTGTGTTGTTTTCCCAATATGTTTTTTTTCAAAAGCAGAATTGCTAATGCATTTTAATCATTTATGTATAAACATTTGAAGATAAAATATTCTGAAGTTTATCAATTTCAAGAGCTGTTTATTTGCTGGCAAACTAGGGCATGTTATACAACATATATCTTATCATTTTTGCTCATCAAATCCCCATTTGCTGAATGCAAATTTCTCTGGTCTAAGTGCTCTTGCACCTCAATTTAAATGAATAATAGGATAGACTCTATTAAAATCGGTTTAAGGTTGCCATGGGTGACATATCAGTAGGGTTAAAATGAGAAAAAAGGTCACAGAGGCAGTCCTTACAACCTGTTTTTTTATTATTATTGTAATGAAGCATATGTAAGTATCTATGTAGGTTTAAATGACAACATATTGATATTGTAGACAAGACTTGGGTTTTTTGTGGGTCTTTTGCTCTCTTTTTCATTATATTTTTTTTCTTTTTTTACTCCCCCAGACAGCACAGTCCACACCAAATAAATGTGAAATTATAGTGTCATCAATAACTCTGATAACATTTTAAATTTTGTGGGAGAAGGGTTTTTCCAAAAAGCTGTCATTAGCATTTCTGTTGACATAGTACTTAAT
>JAOXOE010000602.1:25235807-25253990 GCA_028565055.1 Phoeniculus purpureus | reverse complement strand
CCCCCCTGGGCAGCCCCTTCCAGTGCTCTGTCACCCTCACTGGGAAGAAGTTCCTTCTCATATTTATATGGAACCTCTTATGTTCCAGCTGACACCCACTGCCCCTCGTCCTACCACCAGATGACATTGAGAGGAGCCTAGCTCTGATTGGAAAGGTCCTCCAAAGATCATCTAGTCCAATCCCTCTGCCAGAGCAGGAAAGATCAACAGCTCCTAACACAAAGGTTCAGACACAAAAGGGACCTTAAGCGAACCCATTGTGGGACGTAATTAACACTAAATAAATGCAAATTACTTCGAGCAGTTTCGAATGTCTTATTTTTACTTTGCCTGCAGTGAGTTAGAGATCAAATCAAGAAAGAAAATTAACCCCTCTGTCTATGTAGATGGAGAACTGGGGTTTGTTTGCATGCCAGTACTAAGACAGCATTTCAGGGTGAGGAGGAAGGTGAATAGTTTCCCTTTAGCTGCTAAAGCTTGCTATGGGTAGCTGATCTGCTGTAGTAGATATAACATTGGAAGGGAAATAAATCTGTGTGAACCTGGTTGATGGTCTTCAGAGCCTGCCCCAGTGCTCCTGTGAGCTCCAGGTTTGAGGAGCATGGTGCAGTGACTCAAGCTAGCATCACAGGACGAGAAGCATCAGCCTTTGAGGCTCTACACTACGTCTTTTCTGTAATACGCTCACACCATGCCAGTGAGGTAAGTTTTGCAGGCTGGGAAACACTCAAACTGAAGAAGGAATTTTTTCCAGCTGTATGTTCTTTTGAGTTGTATTCTTTAGTCAACCTGGTTTTAACTTCATTGCAAACCTTTCATAATAACCTCCAAATATGCTGTTGGACTAAATGACTATTGTAGGTTCATTCCACATGGATGATTCTATTCTATTCTATTCTATTCTATTCTATTCTGTTCTGTTCTGTTCTGTTCTGTTCTGTTCTAGTCTAGTCTAGTCTGTTCTGCTCTGTTCTGTTCTGCTCTGTCCTATTGTAGTCTATTCTGTCCTGTCCTATCCTGTCATATCCTATTCTATTTTGTTCCATTCTTTCTATTCTATTCTATTCTATTCTATTCTATTCTATTCTATTCTGTTCTGTTCTGTTCTGTTCTAGGCTATTCTATCCTGCTCCATTCTGTCCTATTCTATTCCATTCCATTCCATTCCATTCCATTCCATTCCATTCCATTCCATCCTGTTCTATTGTATCCTGTTCTATTCTATATTCTTTATAGAATAGAATTCCTCTTTATATTCACGCATGAATGTGGCCTGTAGCAGTTCCATTTGCCTTCAAGGGTACTCTGGTACTGCCATCGTGGTTCTTCCATGGGAAAAAGTTCATAGTGCCCTTGAACTGAAATCAATAGGACAATTCAATGAACACCACTGAAAGTACAGCTCTGCTTCTGATTCAGTCAAGAAAGGTGAAATTAAACTTGCACTGAGAAGAACAAGGTAGCAGTCTTGCTTGGCACCAGTAATTGCAATCTGGGATGGCCCCAGAAATCCTTTCTTTTAAATTCTGAACCAGTCGGACAAACAGTGAGGGTAACTTAAGCTGGAAAAGGACAGAGTGCTTGAAAAAAAGCCTGTAGAATGGCAAAATCATTGAAACTGTGGGTTGTTATAAAACATGCAAGGAAGAAATACTCCCCCAAGCAGGACATGTCAGCTGCATGGGAATGGCTTAGAAAAACAGTTACTTAAAGACTGTGACTTATGAACCTCTGAGACAGAAGCAGAATAAGTGCCATAGGGGTGTAGCGGGAATGAAAAATGAATTAAGCACAAATGAGGAGGAGAAAACTGGAAAAGTCAAGGAAAGTTTCTGAGGTGGAAGACAACATGCCCTAGGAAGACATGGAAAGTTGGGATGAGAAGAAATTGCCCCTGTGGGCACAGACCCTGTCTGCTGTGTTTTACAGTGTTTCAGGAATTGGGTTAGAGGATTTAGTAGTTTGCAAAAGTCCTTCTTCTCAGGAAGAAAAGGCTGCAAATGTACCTCCATCTATATTCATACCTAGAATTACTACTACACTGATGCTCACACCTCTGTGTTCCTGTGCAGGTGTTTATATGTTTATTGCATTGTGCTGTTGTATTGTACTGCACATCTTCTTCAAAGGGATGGAAATGTTTATGAAACCAAGAAGTTCATTAGTAGTTCATTAGGACATGAGGAGTCTTCTGATATTTGACTTAAATTAGGGTTTGGGACACAGGTATAGCCATGGACTGTGGCTTGGAAATTAGTTTTATAGAAAGAGATGATCCCATTCACATCAAAATGTAAGAATTTTTGAAGCCATCAATTTAATTGACTTTTCTCCCCCCCTAATCTTCCAGAATGGGCTGTTTCCGTCTCCTTGTGTGAGATTGCTTTCCGGAAAGAACGTGGAGAAGCATATTAAGTTCAAGACAGACAAAATAAAGGGATTTTTCTGTGGTGGTTTTTTTCGCTGCCCTCATAACACTATTTTTTACAGTTTCACTTAATAGAAAAACCATTTTGGAAGAAGCAAAAAGAACTAACTGTGTGAAGCAGAATATCTAGTTCTCGCCCAGGGCTGCCTATGACGTCAATATCCTAATAAATCATGATAAAAACAATGTTTCATATTCATAGACTTGATGCGGTCTGAATGTATGAAAATAAGTAAAATAGAAGTGTACAAATGATAGTTGTCATCAGTTTGCAAATGTGGGTACCCAGAAGGGATGTAGAGACACTGTCAGGGCATGCAAGTATCAGGGTTAGGAGTCCACGTGGAAGCTAATTCTGGCAAAGGACAGGAAGGTCAGCAAGGAGGGATTCTACAGGTGCATCAGGAGGAAAAGGAAGACTGGGAAAAATGCGTCTCTGTGCTGCTTAATGGGGCAGAGCACCTAGTGACGATACAGAAACTGATGGAGAAACAAATGTCACCTTTACCTGTTCTATCCTGTTCTCTTGGTAAAACAGACCAGGTCCTTACTTGTAAAATTCACCTTCAGCACTCACTGATCTCGGAGACCAAAAGGAAAATCTGGAGCAACAAAGATTCACCATCAGTCAACGTGGACAAAGTTAGGGATCAAAAAGGACATTCTCAAGTTCATGAGACCTGCCAAGAACTACCATGAGTCCTGAAGTAGCTGGAAGATGTCACTGTAAGGTCACTCTCATCTGTCTTTGAAAGATCATGGCCACTGAGTGAGATCTTTGAAGATAGGAAAAGAGGAGAGGAAGGTGATTAGTTGTAGTGAGCATGGATTTATGAAGAGCAGAACCTCAGCCAGATAGCCTTCTGTAAAGAAGTGACTAGCTCGGCGGGCAAGGGGACAGCAGTGGATATTGTTTATCTTAGCTTTGAAGGAGCTTTGTTTGTGTGCTGTCTGCCGTATCCACCATAAACTAGTAGATCAAACATAGTCTAGCTAACTGGGTAGTGAGATGGTCTCAGAATGAGCTGACCTGCCAGCCTCAGGGGGTTATGGCTGAGGACAAGGTCCAGGTTGAGGCTGGTCATTAGCAGAGCATGTAACGGGTCACAACTGAGGCCAATGCAGTTAAATACCTTTAATGGTCAAGATGATGAAACAGAGAACAAGAATGCAAACAGTCAAAAACTGCAAGGACTGGCTGATATGCAAGGCGGTGGTGCTGCCAGTCAGGACTTTGATATGAAAGCAATCTCTTGAGGTTCAGTGAAGGAAATACCAAACCTTACACATGGGAAGGAAAAGTCCATGTACCAAGGAATGGATGGATGAACGAACGAACGAGCAAATGAAAAGAAGCTTGGGAGGAAAAGGCGTGGTAGTCCTGGTGGATAACAAGTTGGATATGACCCATCAATGTCCCCATGCAGCAAAGATGGCCAAGGACATCCCAGGCTGCATTTGCAAAGCATCACCAGCAGATCAAGGCAATTAATAAACTCTTTACTCAGCAGTGGGGAAAAGACTCTGGAGTCCTATGTTAAGTGCTGGGCACCTCTAATATGATCCACATAGTGAAGATACTCCTGTGAAGGGCTAGCAAGATGAGGAAGGGCTTGGGACTCGGATATTTGAATGCTGGAACAGGTTAGTTGGATAGCTTGTGAAGTCTTCATTCTTGAAGATACTCAAAATGAGACTAAACACAATCACAGAACACTAGGGACTGGAAGGGACCTCGAAAGATCATCTAGTCCAATCCCCCAGCCCAGTTTTGGGAAATGTGATCTTGTCGATCCTACTATTTCAGTAGGGTGTTGGAACACATGATGTCCTGAGACTCTGGTTCTGTCAAACGAGTGGACAGGGACTCTTTAATTTCACTTTAAGAGTGTAATAGAGATTCGTTGCTTTCCTCTGCGCTATGAGTCACAGAGAAATTGTTAAAATCATTTATGGGAACCATCCACAATGGGTAGGACAGATTAGCCACCAGCCCTCCAGGAGCAAATAACGCCAACACGGGTATCATGAGGCAGGCTGCAAACGGCTGATGCTGCCTGTGTTGTGACTGGTTCTAACAAGGGAGGAGCTGTCACTTTCTTAACAACCACCATGCAACACATTTCCACTGCCCTCCCGAAGCCATCCCAGTGCACTAAAGTAGTTTTAGAGTCTTTTATTCCTGTTTCCCTGACAGCTTCTGTCGCTATAGTCCATTCTATTAGTTTATGTCTATGCACATTATGAGACCGCATGGAATTTTATTGCCATAAGCTTGGGCTCTTCCCACGTAAGTTACCCCATGTGAATCCATGAAAGAGCCATTTTGAGGAGCAAAAGGCTTTTCATAGTCTATTTAGTTGCCAAAATTAAATGTTCTTTAGTGGAGGTCCCTATGGCTTTCCACTGGTGGTGAAGAAAGTCCAGGCATGTAATCTGAGCATAGAGATTACCACCTGCTCTAACCAACGGACATTGTGAACATTCTCTGTGCAGACTAAGCTGATAGCATCTGGCCCTAAGGTGTCGTAGCAAACCACAAGGCATTTTTTATATATGTGAATTTCCTCATACCAGGTGGAAAGAATGTGGGAAAAAGGAAGAAGTGTGACTTGGAGATCACTGCATCATCTCCTTTCAGTAGCTGGAAAGACATGTAGGACATAAACAAAGAGAGCTGCTTTGGGAAGATTTGGAATGGAGATCATCCTGGGTTGTGGAGTCTTCTTCTCTGGAGACGTTTAAAACCCACTTGGACATGTTCCTGTGTGACTTGATCTAGGTGATCGTGCTGTGGCAGGGGAATTGGACTGCATGATGTTTCAAGGTCCCTTCAAATCCCTGATGTTCTGTGATTCCTTCATCATCCTTGTTGCTCTATGCTGGACTCCCTCCAGCAGCTCCGTGTCCTTCTTGAACTGAGGGGCCCAGAACTGGACACTATACCAGATGCAGAGCATACAGCATATGTGTTGCCTTAACTCTGTCTGTATAATACCAGTAATTATTATCAATCTTTGGAAGTCTGAAGGCTCCCTCTGTCTCTTTGGGCCACATTGCGGGAGCAGACCTGCTGCTGAGCAACCTCTTCCCATCCCACCTTCCTTCCTCCTGCTGACTGCTGAGCCTGTGTGGATGAAGCTGCTGAAAGCCAGTGAAAGCCAGAGCAAGTTATCAGAGGTGTGGTAGATCTTCCATGTGAGGGGAGGTTAAATTGATTAAGAGACAAATGAGAGGTGATGTGTTAGCGGTATATAGGAGAGTGAATTGCCAGGAGAGGTCACCCGGACGATCCTGTTTAGCCTTTCCCATAAATCAGGAGCAAGTGGAGTGCTATACAATGATGCTAAAAGCTAATGAATTTAAAAGTGATACAAGTAAAATATTTTCTTACGTGGTGCATCATTAACCTGGGAAATTCATCAGATACCATTAAGACAAAGAGCCTAGCAGGATTAAAAATGGATAGTAAGTGACAGAAACGACATAAAGATAGAGATGTATACAGGGTGTTCAGCCATTTACTTAAAACCATTTGCTGCCTGGGGCTGCAAAGAAACATCCCTTGTGGGAAAGCTAGACATGACTGTTGGACTTGTACCTTTTTCACTGCAGTGGGCAGGATGGAGCCTGAGCAAAGGACTCATTGAATGCATTTCAATAGTGTCACACTCATTTCCCGGAGGAGGGGGTACACCTCCACCTACCCAACATTACTAGAAAACATTCAAAAAGCTTCTGAGCTGCTGCTCTGAAAGTTTCTGAGGTTTGAGACAATATAGGAATCATTGGTGGGGAGACAGTCCTTTTGTCTTCCAGACGTGCAACCAAGAAACTTGGGCAAGGGGCAGAGCACAGGAACTGCACTATGACACAGGCAGAGGAAAATGATGTGAAATTTATGAGTCTGCCTTTTATTAACTGAAATGTGCTCTGAAACGGTGGTGTTTTGCAGGTAATTAATTGGCCTACAGTCTCAGCTTGTAGTGTTTTATGGTCCCTCTTAAACTTATTAAACAAAGCTGTCAGCTCCACTGAAGGTGTAAGGTACTGCCTCAGGTTTTGCAGTGTGTGCAGAGGGGTTTGGAGCTTCATGGACAGGCTCCTTTGCTGCGTGATGTTGGGTTCCCTGAGCTTCCGAGTGATTGCTCAGGTTATAAGGGCAGACTTCAGAAAGCCAGAAAAATTCTCTGTTGTTTAGAGCTTGGAAGGCGGATTTCTAGATTGTACTGAGGTGGAGGTTACCCTCTTCTCCCTAGTGACCAGCGATAGGACAAGAGGAAATGGGGTCAAGTTGTGCCAGGGGAGGTTCAGTTTGTATCTTAGGAAAAAACTCCTTTCCAGAAAGAGTTGGGAGGCCTTGGAATAGGTTGCCCAGGGAGGGGGTGGAGGCACCGTCCCTGGAGGGGTTCAACAAATGGGCAGATGGGGTGTTTTGGGAGATGGGTTAGTGGATGGGGGTTGTAGGGTGGACGGTTGGACCTGATGATCCCAAAGGTCTTTTCCAATCTTGATGATTCTATGAGTCTACCTGCCCTGGTTTTCTCTGAGGTTGCCCTGCCCCTGGGTTGTAGGGATGAGCAGCCTTGAGGGCCTGTGACCACCACCTGGGTATCTGATTATGTGGGTGAATTTGGAGGAAACAAGGGTGTAGGATATAGAATTTCTGTAAGAAACAAATGAACAAGGCTGAATAAAACAAGCAGTAAACTACAGTGTTCTCTTTTAACACAACTGCCTCTGTGCCTCAGTTTCTCACACCACCAGTGTGCAGTAGTACTACATCCCCAAACCTGATGTCTTGAGTTTTGAGCGTGGGGTTTTTTTGACTTCAGTATATGTTTTGTGTGAAAAACTAAGGCAAAGACTTATATCCAGTTTTTATATCCAGTTTTTATATCCAGTGTGTGACCAGATCTTTGCAATAAGCATCTATAAGGACAAATGAGCATTAACTGTCATTGCACTTCAGGTAGTTTTGGAAGTACACAGCTGCTGATCATGCTGCAAGTGTTCCCTCAGTGAGCCTACTGACCAGTGAAGGCTGCAGCACTTGGTCAGGGAAAGGTTTGGGTAGGGCCTGATACCAGCAGGACAATTGATTTTTCTTAGATGTTGCTCTTGGTCCTTAGGGAAGGGTTGGAGGTTTTTTGAATCAAAGTGAGTGGAAGGGCAGATTCTTACATTCTGCCTGTTTAGGCATTGCCCTGGGTCACATTTACACATCCTACAAAAATTAGGAGTTGTGACTGAGACCTGCAGCATCTGCGATCGTGCTCAGCTTCCCTATGCTCCACGTTTCCTCTCTGAAGCAGGGATGCAGTGCAGGGGAACCTGCTGTGTGGTGGTGATAGGGGCATTCCCCGAGGCTCGTCTTTCAGCCTCTGCTGAGAATTAGCCATGTAGAATCTACATGCTGCCTGATTACAGCAGTGATTGTGGGCCCAACTTGCTTTCCAGCTTCCTTCCCATCATTTCCCATGGACTGCAGACTACGTGGTAATTGATTAGCCTAACTTCTGGGGTGCCTTGGGCTGGATGGCAGGCAGTCCTTGGCTCTGTTGCAACACAGGGTGCTGACAAAACTTACACAAACCAAGCTGAGTGTTACCTGTGCTGCAGCTGTCCTAGCAGGGAAGAAGCAATGAACTGCTGAAATGGATGTCACTTTATATGTGTGTAAATAAAAAGAGGGCTGAAAATTTGTTCAGGGCAGTTTGCCTGTCTGCTTTTAGCTGTAGCTCAGCAAGTCAGGCTGCTAATTGCTCAGAAAGTCTAATTTGCAGTTGGATTTCTGGAGCTAAAACCTGACAATTTTTCTTGCCAAGGTTTAGGATTCGATACATTGATTTTTTAATTTTATTTTAATGAGAAATCTTTAATGAGAAATCTCTCATCTTTCTACTGGAAATGCCCTTTTCAGATCCTTTCCATGTTCCTTTCTTATGCTGCCTTTTACTGTAGTAATCCCAATTTACTAGGGCTGCTAGAAGCAGCAGAAGGTAATCTGTATGTGGGGAAGATGCAGGTAACCCCATGGATTCGTGGGCATATTTCTGTCTGCTTTATTTTTCTGATCATTAACTGTTAATAGCAATAGCTTCTTGCTTGAAGGGTCTGTGGTCTGTGCTAGCTCCTGAGAAAGGGGTTGCTGCAAGACTAATTTTGACTTTGTAGAAGATTAGCAAAGTTTGAGCAAAACTTCTACCATTTCTTATAGGATTTTCTTGTAAGTAACAACTGGAGGAGCACTGTGAGGGTCATATGTGCCCCGTAAATTGCTCATGCTGGATGGATGGGAGTCAAGCTTAAGTTTTGGGGTTTAGGAAGGAGTGTGTCCAGCAACACAAAGAGTCTGTTGAAACTCTGAACTGTGAGCTTGGTTAACAAAGAGCAAACTACCTGAGCAGGAGGAAAAAGAAACCCCACTGCAGCTAAGGCTTGTGAATATTTTCCTTTTGTTTGGTCTTTTACATTCTTTCACCTTGAGTTCTTTCTGCTCTGAGAGGCTGGTGGCAGAAGGCATGGGGCTGGCTCTTTGGCTAGTGGTTGAGTCAGTATATTTTCCCATTGAGTTCATATAGGCATGAAAGGAGACAGGGAGGAGACTGGTGTCTTGGAGAAAGGAGCAGCTTGGTAGCAAGTTGCTCAGCCTGAGGAGAAGACTGTGGCTGGACCTTACAGTGACCTTCCAGTCCCTGAAAGGGGCCTATCAGAAGGTTAGGGAAAACTGTTCACCTGGTCATGGAATGATAGAGGAGGAGTCATGGTTTTAAGCTGGAAAAAGGTAGATTTAGGCTGAGCGTGAGAAAAAATTTCTTGAATCTGAGCGTGGTGGATCCCTGGAACAGATTGCCTAGAGACGTGGTGGGAGGCCCCATCCCTGGAGCCATTCAAGATCAGGCTGGATGGGACTCTGGGCAAGCTGTTCTGGTGAGTGATGACCCTGCTTGTTGTAGGGGCAGTTGGACTGGATGACATTTGGAGATCCCTTCCAACCCTGTGATTCTATGATTCTAGAGTCATAGAATCATTAGGGATTGGAAGGGACCCCGAAAGATCATCTAGTCCAATCCCCCTGCCACAGCAGAGTCATAGTTATTCCTTCCTGTTGTCAAGACAAGAAAGCACAGACATCTGCTCTACACCCTGGACCTATACACTCCTGTGATGAGATGCACTTGTGTCCTCACAGAATTTGCTCCCCACGTTTTAACCAAGCATTTGGAGAGAAGTCAGCACATCTGTAGAGCGTTCACCTGAAGAAAGGCTCACATGCCCAAAAGTTTGCTGGATTTCCATCCCGCAACCAGACCTGTTGATCTTGAAAAAGATATTGATCAATTTCATAAGGCTTGTCTTGCTTGCAAAAACAAGAGGCGTGTCGGCGCTCCAAAGCAAGCTTAAAAGAAAATTAATTAATTAATTAAGAGTCTCTTCTTCTGAGTGCAACAGGATCCAAGTAACAAGCGAACTTTTCATTTCCAGTAATAGCAGAAATTACTTCAATAGCATGATTGTGAGCACCCGCGGGGCCATACCGTGAATGGTCTTTATTAAAGGGGTAGACTGAACTTCTGACTATCTCTCTTCCAGTCATTTCCACAGGCTATAAACAGCGCCTGGCTTGTTGCTGTTAAAAGAGACTGAAGACGCCACCGCTGAAAAGCGTTACTGTTTAAGTGCTACTGGCTTGACATTAGCATGAAAAATATTTTCTTGAAAACGAAGGGAATTTGGGTTCTCCGGAACATGATAGTTTTGTTCAGAGCACGTTGGATATTTGTGATTTGGGGGAAGTGGGTTGGGGTTTTTCTTTTGGTTTGGTTTTGTGTGTTAAGTTTTAAATACTGGTCAGTAGCCCCCTGTTTGGCTTGGGTTCTTTTTCAGACATGTGTGAAGTCAGAAAACACCTCGGGAGCCAATTTTTGTGCTTTCTTGGTGTTATTTTCTGCCTTTGTTAGTAGCTGATGAAAGAGCCTGGTCTTAGTTAACGATCAGGCCCCATTGTATGTTCGTTCCCATAAATGACCACTCTGAGGAGCAACCTTTCCTGAATAACATTTTGCAAAACGATGCCAAGTGAAAACTGAAGTAATCCATGACCTGCTGAGGTGATACTGAAGACATATCTCTCTCGCACAGCAGACCTATGAATTAATCCTATGTTTTGGGGTCTCTAATTGCTTTAAATATTTGCTTCTAGATCTGTGTTTCACACATCTTATTTACATGGTTTATTTTTCATTTTATGAACGAATCGATAACCAGACAGACTCTTTACCACACTGGATTAGTTTTATTTATTCTCTTTGAACTTGATTAAAAAGCTGTCAAACATAAGTCTACATTTTATCAGCAGAATACTTTTACAAAACAGGGTAGGAGATGTGTATAGCTGGAAACATACATTTCAAAATGAAACAATATTTGATATATTCTAGACAGTTACCCTTTTGTTTATCCATGACAACTGAAACTAACGATCAAATGCATAAATTGATTCAAGTCTAGCCAAGTAATCCTAAGGGCATATGAAAAGGCTGGTTTTTTAAAGTTCTTTCTAGATGAATTTAATGTAGTTCACCAATAAAGCATCCTCAGGAGCACAATACAAATGCTACAGAACATGAGATAGCTGGGGAAAGCGGGCAGATGTACAGTGCGATGAAGAATCAAAATGGATGTTACATTAAAATGAGCAGCCATGCAATGTCTTCATTTCATGTACTGCATTTGAGTCAAAATGCCAAAGTCCCTGTTCCATTTTTAATTCTTTTTTTAAGGCATTGTTATGCAAATGGTGACATTCTGGTTTTGTTGAGGTTTATTTCTCATTTAAATTATTTTTATTCGTTTAAAAGCATTAAATGTGGAACTCTTGGGTAGGTGAATCGATTGTTCATCACGTCTTTACCTTCGAATATATATCAAAGGGAAAAGTAAATTACACTGATTAGCTACAAATGATCTGAGATCTCTGTTTTAATTAATTGCTTTGAATGTACATATTTCAATCCATTTCCAACAAATCTCATCAATTATTATTTGTCTTTCTGTGCCATTGCATATGTTGGTAAACAGCATTCTCCGTGGTCTTTGGCCATATGCTGTATGCTGAGCTTGCAGAAGAAGTGACACTTGGAGTGCTAGCATAATGAAACTCTCAAAGGGTTAATGCAGAATACATATAGGCAAATGTTGACAATATTTTCTTATTCCAATGTTTGGAAATTAAACACAAAATCATCATTAAGTTTTCACAAAATGAGGCATCTGTCACTTGAGAGAAGAAGAAATATTTCAGAAATATGTTTACAGAAATGTAAAAATATTAGACATCAAGACAGATGTGAACGTTTTCAATAACAGGCCCTGTCTGTCAGTCTTCCTCAGAGCCGAAGATCTTGCTGTACTCGCTCAACATAAGTTCAACTATCTGATTTTGGTACAGCATGTGGACTGCCATGTTCCCTGTCTCCTTTTCAGGTCTAAGGAGTGTTGGTCCAAACACAATTCCTAAGCTTTGTGTTGACATAAGATTCACGGATTCCTTGGCTGCTATCCTGTTGACGAAAGGGAAGAATTGGTTAAAAGAGAGGGATGTCAAAGGAGTCGCTGTTGCATTTGAAGTACATTAGAGGCACTTTCCCACCGATTCTCCTAACTAGGGTGTTTGTTTCATCAAATTATCAAATAGGAAGAAAAGAGAGAGGGAAGAGGTGACTTCTGGCAACCTGACAAACAAGGAAAGGATACTCAGCCTCAGGCAGCAAGATGTGCTCAGGGTGGAAGTCAAGAGCCCTACCTATAGGACTTTTATACCAGGGAGCATCATGCCTCGTGCAGGAGTCAATGTGTGTGCTACAAGGCAGTAATTTCTGAGCTCATGCATTTAGACACCAAAAATAAGGGTTTAACTTTTCACTGTGAGAATCACAGAACATGGGAGTTTGAAAGGGACCTCGAAAAATCATCTAGTCCAATTGCCCTGCCAGAGCAGGATCAAAAATCAAGTCAGCAGTTTTGGTTGTTCCAGAGGGAAGCTTCCCTGATTCTCTTAAATTGGTCTCCAGCACTGAAGGAGTTGGGAAAACAAACAAAAAAAGCCCCTGAATATAAATCTCAAATGAAACACATTCCTTCTGCTAATTTAAATCCAATAAAGTTAGTATGGTCTGAAATGGATTGTGAAATTTATAGGACTAAAGACTTCTGCATGCCTTATCTTGACACAAAGTTTCTTGAAAGACACCGAGACCACATACCTTAATGAGATGACTTAGAAAATAATGGTAAGGATTATAACCTTTGATATCTTTATTACCCACAAAATTACAGGAGGAGGACTATTATTATTAAAAGTTGATCTTATGTCTGCATTAAGACTTAATATTCTTGTGGAAATGACATTAAGGATGGAGAAGTCTGGTCTAAGAACAATATAGGTTTAATGGATGGAGTTTAGGTAGACAGTTTCGCATAAATCTCTGCAGTGATGAGCGTGAACTAAGTAGAAATCCATTTCCCTCAACCCTCCAGAATATATAATATATCCTGGGTTGGAAACACTAGTAAATGAAGATACATATTTTAAAAATAAATTACACAGCTCTACCAGGGAATTTGAACTGAATGTAACTTTAATTTCTAAATGTTTGAATTTGCAGACGCTTCCTTTACCTATTAGTTTTAAATATTCCAGGTGGACCATTGCCAAGTTCTACTTTTTCCCCTCTCTCTTCAGTTGTCACCTTTCCAAAATCCAGAAAACAGGTTAAAAATCATCACAGTTGTGTCTGTTCTTCCACACTTGTTGCTGAATTTAGAAAAGCCACACTGTAAGTGAAAGAAATTTCATGAGCCATAATGGCTTCAGTCACTTACAAAAGAGTTTCTTTTGTGTTAGTGGCTGGGTCACTCGTGGGTGGCATCATCTCGTGGATTTCCACCAATCTTGTCTGCCACATTCTGGGCACCTCAGTTCAAGAAGAACATGGAACTGCTTGAGAGAGTCCAGTGCACAGCCACAAAGATGATTAAGGGAGTGGAACATCTCCCTGAAGAGGAAAGGCTGGGGGAGCTGGGCCTCTTGAGCTTGGGAAAAAGGAGCCTGAGGGATGACCCCATTAATGTTGATAAATATAGAAAGGGCAGGTGTCAGGAGGATGAAGCCAGGCTTTTCTCAGTGGCATGGGGCAATGGGTGTAAGATGGAACATAAATGGTTCCACATCAATATGAGAAGGAACTTCTTCATGGTGAGGGTGACAGAGCACTGGAAGGGGCTGCCTGGGGGGGTTGTGGAGTCTCCCTCTCAGGAGACATTTAAAAACCACCTGGATGTGCTGCTGTGCAACTTGATCTAGGTGGTCCTATTCTGGCAGGGGGATTGGACTAGATGATCTTTCAAGGTCCCTTCCAATCCCTAATGTTCTGTGATTCTGTGATTCCTCAAACATCAACATTTGTGGGGGTTTTTTTTCCCATTTATAAATAGGATGCATTTGCTTAGTTCTGCCTCATGCTCGTAGCTGTGGTGTCCATTGCTCAAAACATGCTCCATATGGCACTTATCAGATTGGCTTCACTATTAGTTTCTTAAAATACAGCATCTTTATTAGAAATGAAAAGTAATTATCTTTCCTCAGTGGTAATATTAACACATCATCTCTTCTCTTAAGAGTTCAGAAAGTCTCAAAAGTTGGTCATTTCATTGCCAAATGGCTGTGTGGGTTCCTGATTGATGTCACGTGTCTTTGTCACTGTTAAAAATGACAAAGACAAATGTTACAGGGGTGATGAAGCTGTTTTGCTTATTGCCATTTGTGCAGAAGCACATATACCAAGCTTGGGGCCTCTGTGAGAAAGATTTCTTATCTGTTGAGCTCTTTATCTGCTGGAAGTTGGGAACCTTGTAAAGTATCTGCAGACGACATCTGCAAGGGTAGAGATGCTTGTTCACCAGGGGGAAAAACCCTACTGAGCAGTTGTATCTGGTGTAGCATCAGCCATAGCTTTGCAACGCAGTTGTGACAATAGATAGCATTGGTGAAGCTGAAAGCGAATCCCTTTGCAGAGGGGAGGAGGCAGTGGACCATGGGTGAGCAGAGTTGGGATGGTGGTGGCAGAGCTCAATGTACTGAAGGGACAGGTGGTGACTGACTTCCTTTATCTGTAAAATTTGGAGCAAGGTGTTGTGATCCTGTTTCTGATGTAGATACAGAAAATGAGAGATGGATGGCCAGCGCCTCTCTGTCCTTGTTTGCCATCATGCACATCCTGAGTGTGAAGTCCTGTTTGAGTCAAGGCATTGCCACCACATGGTCTACAGCTCTCAGGAGGTGAGAGCATGGCACTGAGCAAGGGAGGATGTACATGTTGCATGGTGGTGATGGAGAGGAGCCAACTATCTGTTGTGGCTCACTGGCATGTATGTGGGACTCTTTGTGGCCCCTCATCTTAATGGTAGAAGAGTAATCATTGTATTCATAAAAATCTCTTGAAGATTCTTGATATTTTCTATCTATGAACACAGTTGTACTTTTTGTGATCATCACAGCAATGAAAAACTGTAAATCAGGCAAAGTTGGAAACGCTGAACATCTGAATAGTTAAATAATCTCTGGTAAAATGCAGCTACTGGAGGAACATAAGGAAGAAATTCAATCCAGCCTAAATAAACTAAAGTTTAGGACCTTACGCCTTTTTAAATTGCAAATATTTACCAATGAAATTCTATAAGTAATATGTTTTTCACCCATCCACAAAAGTCCAGGCCAACCAAATCCAAATACGCGCACTTAGAGCTATTACTGTAGCTGCTAAGGGAAATTGAGCTGTTAAAAGAGAAAATCCCTTAAAAAACGAGCAAGAATTCTTCTTTTTGGCAAGAAAAAAAAGAGCAGAAAGAGTGATACGCCATTTACAGCATAAAAAGTGAAAGGGAGTGCCAGAACTCCTTTTGTCAAGCCCAAATGAAAGGAGCAATGATCCATCAATTTAAGATTATTTTAGAACCGATCTATAATCTGGTGCTACAGATGTTGGAACCATATCAAGACATAGGCTGAGGAAGAGGGTTGATGTTTTTTTCCTCGTAAATAGGTGAGCCTGAAGAGTGTCTCCAGTTCTTTAAGATCATGTCAGGAGTTATACAAAAAATGTGGTCCTCATTATTAACAGAAGTGAAATTAATGATGTATTAAAGCAGCAGAAGTGTCTTATAGGAGGGCTCTGGTGTCAGTGGCAGATATATAAGCAAAAATACTTGGGATTTATGCTTTGGCTGTTGCCAAGGCAACCATAACCTGGAAAGTGTGCGACTGAGAGCAGGGCAACTTTACAGCTAAGAGGGTCATAGTGTGGTGAGTTGGGCTTTCTAGTTCCATTAAACCTACACTTTTCAAACTCTTTTAAATAAAATCGTTATTAATTTTGACATTCAGAAAGCACATGGGGTTATTACTTCAAACACACTAGGTGTTAGGACACATTCTTCATCCATTTCTACTCTGTAGCAACTGCTGAGGACAGGAAGGCGTTTCAATGGTGACTGATTCCTCAACATTTTAATGGTTCTACTGCACATTGAAAAATCGGAGAAGTCAGAGTAATTAGGGAGGAAAACCTCGTTGCTAAGGTTGCATAGGCTGGATGGTGTTTGAAGGTAATGCTGTGCTCTGCTAGATGCATTCAAAACTGCTCAGTCTTTCTCTCTTAGCCTTTAATTTTAAAATATATCTAAGGGTAACTTTTCATTGAGACATTCCTGCTGCTCTTCCATGAACTGGTGGTATCGACTATGAATAAAGGGCAAGACCTTACAAAGTGAGGGGATGAGGAAAGTAAAAATGGGTCAACTGGTAAAATACTATAGGCCAGAATGACAGGTGTAGGAAACACCATCCTCTGAACTCAGAATAGAACTGAGGGGTTAAAAAGTACATTTTTGGTCTTATCAGAGTCCTGCCTGCCAGTGTTATGTACAATATTTTATTTAACAAGGGAGGTCACTGCCATGAGAGACACAACCCAAGATCTAAACAGAGGCCAAGAAAGATTGAGGATGCCTGGGAATAAGGAAAACTCTCCACCCAGGAGAAATAAATGAAGTATTTGTGACATCTGTCCCACTGATATAACAACTAACCCTACAGAACTAGGAACAGACTCCTCTCTAAGTGGATTATTCCAGGATAGCACATTTGGGAGGGCTTTGTACCTTTGCTGAACTGTGCTAGAGATGGCTATCACAGCCAGAGCAGCTCATCATGATGGACAACAGGGCTGATCTCATATGTAAGTTCCTATGAACTGCTTGAATAGGTCGAAGTCTGTGCATCCCATTGATTCACTCTACCAATAATTATCCTCAAATTAGCTAATATCTGTTTCCTATATATACTCAGGCATATGCAAACGTAATGGCTTAAGGGCTCAGCCCTGGCAATGGCTCAGCTGCCTCCAACTCACCTCGACGGCTAACAGGTCTTCTCACTGTACTGTTACCGGCCAGCTTGAGGCATCAGTTTCCTGCCTTATGCCGTCGCAGAGCTCCCAATCAATCTGAGCCTGTTAAAATCTGACTCTTATGATGAACAGTTGCCAGCTCAACACTTTATGCTCCTCTCCTTCCCAAACGCTAGTTCACAGGAGTTAAAATATAACAGGTATTACGTACTTTGCTTTAGTGACAAGACATTTGGGAAGGAATCATCCAACCTTGAAATAAAATCTTTATTGAAAGCAATTCTGCATCCATGCCAGCCTGATACATTGTACGATCAGAAGAGGTGTCCCAGGGGAACGCTCAGCGCAGTAGACAGGGTTGATTACTTGGACCTCCTGTCAGTTCTTAACTCACTGACAATGGTTGAGGCATTCAGTACAACTTTGTTTTCTTTATTTGGAAGTAAAGCTAATATACTTACCTTAACTGTGCCAAATGTACTGGAAAATAACCTGATAATAAAGCGTACCGTCCTGTGAAGTGATAATGCCTGGGAGTGTGTGCGTGTAAGCACCTTTCGGCAGGGCTTTCGCAGATGGGTTTTCTCAGTGTTAGGGAGGAAGCACAAGTACAAAACGATGCACAGATAAACTATCGCTTCTTTTCACTGCATTTCCTTTCCATTTAAGGCCTGTTACGTACTTCCCAGGCATACTGCGTGTTGCTGCTATGTCATTTTCCCTTGCGATCATATTATTGTTCGGCTATAGTAGATGTTCTTCCAGAAGAACTTATGTGGGTTCTGGTGCTAAAAAGACATCCAAAGCACAGCTTTGAGCATCTGCTTAAAGCACAAGACAATAGGAGTCTTTCACTGAGAGGTCAAAGCCTTCAGAGTTATTCATATCCAGCTGGAAGTGCACATACAGAACACACGCAACTTCAGGGATTGGAAGAGACCTCGAAAGATCATCTAGTCCTATCCCCCGGCCACAGCAGGATCACCTAGACCAAGACGCACAGGAACATATCTAGGCGAGTTTTAAACGTCTCCAGAGAAGGAGACTCCACAACTCCCCTGGGCAGCCTGTTTCAGTGCTCTGTCACCCTCACTGTGAAGAAGTTCCTTCTCATATTTATTTATTTTTGCTGATCCTTAAATGAACTGAAACTCCAGAGCTGACAATTTCTGTATTGAATCACCTTTAACTGATGGCTCTTGAAACGTACAAATGATGCCTCTATATTAGGACTAGAAGCTATGGCAAACCAGAGCAAGGGCAGCGTGGAACTGATGACAACTC
>JAOXOE010000602.1:25201976-25235707 GCA_028565055.1 Phoeniculus purpureus | reverse complement strand
ATGTGACTTGGTCTAGGTGATCCTGCTGTGTCAGGGCGATTGGACTAGAGGATCTTTCGAGGTCCCTTCCAATCCCTAATGATTCTATGATTCTGTGATTATTGGATTAGAGAGTGTGGATGGGATATCCTCCCCAGAACACGCTCAAAGTCCATCTCCATTTGTCAAGGCATGTTTTGATCTTCATCAATAACCGGAAAGACTCTCCTCAAACAGAAAGTGAAATTGTCTGAGCAGAAGCACGTTGTCCTGCATTGGCATCGATGATCAAAAGGATTGGAGACTTCCATTTCCCGTTGCTTGAGTGATTCTGTACTTTTGCATCAGCAGCTTAATGCCACGGCCAGTCCAGCGTGGCTGGAGGTGAAAGCGTTGGCTTTTACAGCAGTCAGGGGCGTAGGGCTGAAATACCTGGTGGCAGCCTTGCTGCTGCAAAGCAGAAATGTTGCTGTGCAAACCTGTACATAGCTGCGTTTGCAAACGAGAAAGTGACTTCTCTAAATGCAAAACTGGCAATTTCACCTCCTGCAGGGGACTGACGTGTCTCTTTGGCATAAAATTGCTGGGAAATGGTGGGTTACGTAAGTGAGGAAGAAATAGAAGCAAGGTAAGAAAACCATTAGGCGGAGGTTAACATGGGGATGGATAAAAGATCCTTCCGTGCAACCTCGTCTCCTGCATGTGAGCGGTCATGACAGAAGGTCCTGCGCTCTCCAGCGTCACTCCAGATTCAGCACAGAAGCAAATCAGACTGGCTTTACCTTGTCTTGCAATGTTTGGGATGTGCATTCAACCTCCTGTACATCTGTCGCGCGCTTGTCGCAGCCCTGGGTGCTACGGCCCCAAGTGAGTGAAGCCCTTCAGCAGATGCTGAGCGCACGAGATTCCCCAGTAGCAGCTCTGGACACTGGCCAGTGAAGGACGATTGCATTGGAGAGCGCCAGTTGGAAAACCAAGCGGAAATGTCCCAGGTTTAACAGCCTCTACTTCAATCATTCCTCATAGCTCCGGGGCAGCCTGTTCATGCCAAGTTTCTATGGCTTTCTAACCATGCGACCAGCAGAGTGAGAACCTTGGCAGCTCTTTGCTAAGCAACCTGGAAACCCTGAACACCCTGGCTCCAGAACAGGTTTTCTCGTGTTTCACGGCTTCCCGCTACAAGTATGTTAATCTGGGGGACTTTAACACACTCCAGATTCACAGATTCCTACATTCCAAGGACCTAAGGACTTCCACTGCTTGTTGCTCAGCTGAAGGAAAGCCCAAGGAATGTAGCTGGCCAAGAACACTGCATCCTTCAGTACAAGGGTGGAGATACT
This sequence comes from Phoeniculus purpureus, assembly GCA_028565055.1. NCBI lineage: Eukaryota > Metazoa > Chordata > Aves > Bucerotiformes > Phoeniculidae > Phoeniculus > Phoeniculus purpureus. The sequence continues at coordinate 25,234,388 of JAOXOE010000602.1, read as the reverse complement.
CTGGAACAGATTGCCTGGAGAAGGTGTGGATGCTCCCTCCCTGGAGATGTTCATGGCCAGGGTGGATGAGGCCGTGAGCAACCAAGTCTGGCTGAGAGGTGTCACTGACCATGGCATAGAGATTGGAGTAGATGATCTAGGGTGGGATGACCCTGCCCATGGCAGCAGGATTGGACTAGATGATCTGTTGAGGTCCCTTCCAATCCCTAATGATTCTATGATCTGTCTAGTGGGATGATTCTTCCAGCCATCTGGGACATGGCCAGCACTGCAGCTCTAGCTGGAAACGCAGCACCAAGCAATGCAGGATGAAGGGAGCACTGGGGCGCAAAGCCTCTGTGTCCTAGTGCTGATGCTGTGCTGGATCCAGCATCACTGAGAAACCAGCTCAGGTTGCCAAGTGCTTCCAAGAAGGTCTGCCCTGGGGTTGGTTTTCCACATTTGGGCATGGCCAGGAATAAATGTGTGTCCTTTGGCACCTGTCCGTGAGAGAGAGGAAGGCACAGGAGAGAGTCTCTGGCAGAGGCTATTTGCTTACCCTAACAGGGAACGAACGAGGTGTTTTGACGGGGGCCTTAGGACAGTCTCCACAGTGAAAGCACTAGATGTAGGAAAGAGAAGTGAGGTACATTTTTTTAACAAGTTCTTTCGGTTTTTTGAGGGATTTTGGGTCTCTTGATCTTGGTTGAACATTTTCTGCTGAGACAAAAGTTTATAGGTGTTACTACAAAAGCTCTTTTTCACTGAGCTTTACATCAGTACATGAGATCATAGAATGATTTGGGTTGAAATGAACCTTCGAAGTTCATTTGGTCCAACCTCCAGCAGTAAGCAGGGACATCAGGTTGCTCAGAGCCCTGAGGTTCAATGTGACGTGGAATGGGGATGGGGCTTCTCACACCTCTCTGGACAACGTGGGCTGAGTTCTCACCAGCCACAGAGTAAACCATTTCTTCTATCTACTGCAATTTACCTTCTTTTAGTTTGAATCTGTCACCTCATGTCCTGTCACAACAGACCCTGCTTAAAAGATTGTCCCCATCTTTCTTGTAGCCTCTTTTAAGTACTGGAACACTACACTAAGGTCCCTCTAGAGGCTTCTCCAGGCTGAACAACCCCAACACTCAGCTCCCCCAGCTCCTTTGGGGGTCCTTCAAACCACTCCTAGGTGGGCTGCGGGCCATATAACTACAAGGCAGGGCAGGCAGTCAGGCTCCAAACAGCACAGGAACACCCTAAGCTGCTCCCACCAGCTGTCCCCAGAGCTGCAGAGCAGCTTTAACGTGTCACACACCGATTTCTTCAGCCACACAAAAATGCTCCAATATGCGGCTTTAATACTGCTGGGACTTGAACTGTTCAAAGCTGTCTCAGGCCTCTGCTTGTGGGATCAACATCTTGTTTTGAGAGGAAAGACCCAGCAAATACTCTTAAGCTGTACTTATTTCTTCCCAGTGTTGTTTGCTCTGGGTAATTATTAGCCCACCAAAGGATATTAGCTCTGCGTGTGAGACTAACTGCTCTCAAATACCAGCATTTTGTAGCTCACTGTAATTAATTAAACGTTGACATGATCCCCAACAAGCAAAACCTTCATTATGCTCTATGAAACCCCCTGGCACAGATGCTCGACTCATTGTCGGTGCCTCTAATTAAGACCGAATGCACAGCAATATAGACATCACTGCCTGCGCGTGCCAAACCTGAGGCAGGATCCTGCAGCGGGGAAGACAGGTCCACTCAGTCATAGAATCATGGAATCACTGGGGATTGGAAGGGACCTCGAAAGATCAAACCCCAGTTAAAGCAGTTTCTGGAACAGACCAACAGCTTCTCAAACAGTTCACTGTGTCTGAAGACCTTCTGTGACGTGATTTTAACAACCCTTCCATATTCGAGACCTACCACATTTTGGGATGGAGTTTGCTAATCACAGTCCCGGTTTTCAAGTCCAGAGGGGACTGCCATCTACTGTGATTTACAGTTGACTGCAGCCCAAAAAGCCTCCTCCGATGGTTTCATTGACTCCCCCATTACTCAAAACCACTTTTCTCCTTAGAAAGATGCTCTGCATTAACTCATGGCTGAAATAATGGAGGACTCATGTCTGTAGTTATATCTTTTCCAGTAGCTCTATATCTGTGCTATTAAAAATTACTGCTTTCCTTCCAGGGCAAATTTATCTAGCTATAACTTCTAGCCATTAACTTTTTCTGCCTTTCCTGGCTAGATCGAAAATACATTTGCTCTCTGAAACAGCTTCCTCCGTATTACACCGCAGTGCATGAGCAAGTCACTTCAATTTGTCCTGGATCATGCCAGTAGATCAAGATCCTTTAATCTCAGGCTCTAAGTCAAGTTTTCCAGACCTTTGCATTGTCTCATGGAGCTCCTCAAAGCGTTTTCTGTTCCCTTGGCTGCTCTGTGGGTACCAAAATGGGACATGATTTTCCATATGAGCAACTTCAATTTTGCAGTCTTCCTCGGTCTGGTTCATCTGTTCCAGTTCCTGGCTAGTTTATCTTTGGAGCTCATGTTGTTATTATTAACACCCTGTGAAACGTTACTCCTAGGTGGATCACACATGCCTCTGTACCAACAGCCTCGACAGCCTTTCTGTGAGGGAGGTGGTTGTAAGAGCAACTGCTACTGCAACGAACGATATCCCTGGAGGTGTTTAAAACACGTGTAGATGTGGCAGTTAGGGACATGGTTTAGTGGTGGACTTGGCAGTGCTGAGTTTGTGGTTGAACTTGATTGTTTTAAGAGCCTTTTTCAACCTAAGGGACTCTGTGTTTCTATGATACTCCTCTAAAGAACTATTTCACCAAAGTGTTCCCATTCAGGGCAACCATGATCCAGAACGCTACAGGCTTGGGACAGGGTGGCTGGAGAAAAGGACCTGGGGGTTTTAATTGACTGGAGGCTGAGTATGAGCCAGCAATTTGCCCAGGTGGCCACTCTTTGAGTAAAGAAAATTTTCCTAATGTCCAATCAAGACCTTCCCAGCACAACTTGTTCTATGGCTAGTGACTTAGGAGAAGAGATCAACCCCCACCTCTCTCCAACCTCCTTTCTGGTGTTATAAAGACTAATAAGATCACCTCTCAACCTCCTTGTCTCCAGACTAAACAACCCTCGAGGATCTACTGATTGAGACATCCTGGGGACCCACTGGTTGCTCCACATTGGATCCCCAGTCTCCCTGCCTCTGGACGATACTACTGGTAGAGGTGCACAAGAAAAGAAAATTTTACACTGAAGAGTTTTTTGTTCCTTTGACATGAAGACCCATCAATATCTCCTAAGAGAGAGGTAGCAAATCAGAAACAAGTTGGTGATGTTGGAAGAAAAGGAGATGGCAGTCACCTAGAATGACACTAGTCTTGACAGTGGCTGTCCTCAAAAGCAACACTTTCCTAAGGAGGGGTAGATAGTCCACATAGGGTTACTTCACTGGAATGAGAAGTGATTATATGAAATTAGCATATTCAGAAGTTAATTAGGAGTCAAAGCCACATCAAAGCAGGGAGGGAGGGCACCTGAGATCCCATGGCTGTTACTTCTGAGCAGCGAGTCAAGAATGCAGGAGGCAAAAAGGCTTGTTTGCCTAACGAAAAGGCGAGAGAGAAGCTGCCAGATATCTCATGGGAGGTGCTCAAATTGCCATGAAAATTGAATGCAAATTTCCATCCTTCCCCTTCAGGATCAGAGACTAAAAAAGAAATACAGAGATAGGGCAGAAAATGGAGCGGGAAGCAAGTCAGTGGAGAGTGAGCCTCATCACCATAATGACGTACTTTGAGACACATCTTTTCTCAGCAAAGATCCCATTGCCCTGTGCAGGCATTAAACCAGGCAATGCAGCAAGTTTCTTCCATTCTCACTCCTAAAATGCCTCCTTAACACTCCACGTGGCTGTAAAGCGTAAACAAAGCCAGTGTGGTATGATGGCTGGTCTGCTGCTATGTGTCTTCGTCCTTCCCAGCATCTTCTCAAGCTTCTCACAGGCTCAACTCTATGGCTAAGGCAACCAAGCAGCCATTTCTTGCCTCTTGTGTCCTTTTAGAATCATAGAATCATTAGAGATCGGAAGGGACCTCCAAAGATCATCTAGTCCAATCCCCCTGCCAGAGCAGGATCACCTAGAAGAAGTCACACAGGAAGATAGCCAGGCAGGTTTTAAACATCTCCAGTGAATCATCAAGTCCAATCATTAACCAGCTTGTCCCAAGACCACCACTAAACCATGCCCCTAAGCTCTATATCTACACAACTCTGCAACACTTCCAGGGGTGGTGATTCAACCCACTCCATGGGCAGCCTGTTCCAAGGCCTGATGAGGGTTTCCATGAATAAGTTTTTCTTACTGTTCAGCCTAAACTTTTCTTGGCACAACTTGAGACCATTTCCTCTTGTCCTATCACTCGTTACTTGTGAGAAGAGACCAATGCTCAACCTCCTTTCAGGTAGTTGTTGACAGCAGTAAGAGTCCAGACCAAAGTCAAGCCAGGACTGTGCCAGCAGTCTGGGTGCCCCTTGGTCAAAATCTTGTTCCTTATCCTGTGCCTGTGTGCTGTTCTCACAGAGATGTGGCTTGAGTGCATCACTGTCAAATAACCAGATGAAAGATGTACAGCTGCTCACATCAGATGGATGACATGACCCTACCCATGGAGATGGGGCAAAGGGTTGAGTGAGAGGGATCCTTTCCAGACCAGTGATGTGGCTTTAACCAGACTTACTCCTTTGAGTTAAGGGCTTCAGGAACTGTCGGGAGCAATGAGGATGTTGTTCTCTCACCATTCCTGTTATATTTTTGGAGCCCTGTTACACTAATCTGTTGTTTTCTGAGAGGGAGAAAAGGTCTTGGTGTGCGTGCAATGTTTTCAGAGCCTGGTATCAGCTGAAAGTTGGCTTTCAGGGCTGGGGAGAGACAGAACAACACTTTGTGGTCTTCCCTGATTAATTCCAGGTTGGGGGAGAAGGAAATAGGATATTTTTGTTTTCCACAAGTTTCCCTTCTTGTCAAAGAAGAAACCAAAACAGAAAGAAAGGGAAGGTGAGCAATGAGGAACTCTGCAAACTTGTCCGTGCAGGTTCAAATCAGGAGGGCTGTGACTTGGAGCTTGGCGCAGACACAGGGCAGGCGTTGGAGGATTTTCCCCTCCAAGTCTGAAAAGAAACAAGGAGTTGGCTCGCTAGTCCTGAATAACCCCTCCTGAGTCTGCAGAGCAGGTCCAAATTTTTCATTAGTGCTGAAAATATCCACCTCCCCCATCCTTTCTTCCCCACCCTTTCCTCCATGATGTCACAGCTCCCGCGTTCAGTCGTGGAGCTCTCTGGAGGATGCTGTTCAGCATCCTTCACGGCCAGCGGTGCCAGGAGACGGGAATAGGCTGTAAGTGTTGTGGTGCCAGTCTCCATGGCCGGTGACGTGCTGTCTGCCCGTTTCTGATATAAACAGAATGTCCTTAGGACCCGCGTGGTGGAAATGGGCTGAGGAAGCTCCCACACCTTCCCTTGATAGTGTGTTTTCCAAGCGCTGGCGTCCCGCCACTAGCAAGTTCTCAATAGTCGGGGCCACCAGCACTGTCAGCAACCAGCTTAAGTAAACTTTCCACTAGAGCATCCTCCTAGATCAGTGGTGCTATCTCTGTTTGGGTTCTGGTAACGCTCATCCACCCAAGGTAAGTTCTGCTCATCCCACGCTGCAAACCAAAGTCAGGACTCATGCGTTTTTCCCCAGGGGAGAATTTTGTCCTGGGTTGGGTTGGCCCCAATGAAAAATTGCCTTTTCCTTTGTGCAGCTCGGATGTGGCCGCACTGTACATGAAATGCCATGTGTTCCCAGCAGGATCCAGCCCTTCCAAGGTCTACCCCGCGGCCAAATCTGATCTACATATTTACGAGCTTGTAAACAGGACGGGGCGGGTGAGTTCACATTCTTAGAAAACCAAGTGCAGAGAAAAGAACTTCTGATCTGGAAAAACAAAGAGTAGTCTTGGGTCCGACCCAGCAAACACAGTGGTTTTTCCAAGACTTGGATGACTTGCTTTGAGACCCATTCCCCTCCACTCCTTTTCTACAGGATTTCCCAAGCTTGGTCTTTTGTTGGAAAAAATACACGTTCTTAATGTTTCTGACCAGAGTGGAGGAGACACCGTGGTAGAGAGGGGAATTTTATCTTGGAGGTGAGTTGAAGCCAGTGCTTCTGGAGGAAGTCGCAGAGGAACAGCTGTAACTCGTGAATGGAAGTTTCAGGAAACTATTAAAAGAAGTTGAACAGAAGAAGCTGGTTGGAATGCTCACCACAAAGTGTCCTTGTCTTTGCCAGTACATGTAAGAATCGATAGTCTAGAACAGTGGTTCCCAAACTGTGTTGACCATGGACTTGATAGTCCATGAAGTCTTGGTGAATGGTTCATGGAAAAGCAGAGTATATGGGTGCCAGCCAGTCTATAAAACATGATGAGGATTAGCAGGTTTTGGTTCAGACGAGTTGGAGAACCTCTGTCCTTAAGCTCTGTGCTGTGTCCATTTACCATTTATAGGTATAGAAGCAGAAAACTCTTCATGGCAATGGCTGAAGAAACACCTTCGCTCTCTTCTTTGGTGACATTCCATTAATTCCAGGGGCCAAAGGAGCTATCAGAGAGCTAAGTCCCAGCAGTGCTTCTATGAATGTCCCCACCTTGCTGGGAAGCTTGTTCTTGCTTCTCTCATCATAATACTTAGGCTTTTCTCAAGTAGATTGTTGTGATGAATCTTCAGCTGACTATCCATGGTCCTTTTTGCCACCTAACTTCCTTAGTTGTTGGGGTTTAGTCTTAGTTCAAATACTAATTATTTAGTATAATGGTACTAATACTACAAGTATTACACAATTAATATACAATTATTTAGTATAATAATAGAAATACTCAGTATTTAATTGATTCCTCTGCCCCCTACGTACAATACTTTCATCTCTCTAAGTAATAATGCTGATGATCACAAAGTTCATGTTGATTTTTCATGTTGAATAGCCCATCAAATCAACATTTAATGAAGAAGGCAACGCAGTATTTCTTAATATTGATTAGGTGTTACATTAGCTTGAGATCTAGTGCAAGCATCTCCCAACATTTGTCCCTGCCATAGTCTGCACCCTCCATCCAGCTGAGAGCCTCAGTTCCTCCCACTTTTTATCACAGTCTTTGAAAGCTAAACCTTGTAAGATGGTTTCAGTGTGTAGTGTCTCAGCTGGTTGGTCAAAGGACTGAAGCACAGATCCACTGGATCACCAACGGAAGCTGGCTGGATCACCAACAGAAGTACCCACACAGCTCCTTTTCCAGAGGGCTTTGTGCAGACAAGAATGTCAAGGATGTATTTCTAACCCACCTCACGTTGAATTTTGAGAAGTCCCATGTCAGAATTAATTTCCTAACCGATCCTGCAGCCCACCATGAAGGGAACAAGGACACACAGTGGGCAGTGGTAGTAGTGATGTCCCACATTGCTGGATAGCTTCTGCTATCAAAAGGGGAGCACTTGAGGCAAACCTTCATGTCATAGAGTGAAGAAAAGACTTTTGCTTGTGGTGGAGGTGGCCTGCTGCACTCACAAACCAACCACCACAAGACACCAAAGCAAGAACTAATAGCAGCCAATCTCCCTTGCTTCTGTGTGCATAAAAGCCCCTGATTAAAGGTTTAGTGACCCTGACACTGACTTGACACAGCACAGGTTTGCTTAGAAGATGATAGGTCAAAGCTCAATGGGTACTTTGTCACCCATTGTATGAGGTTAATTTTGGTGAGCTGGATTTACACTAGATTAAAACCGAGGCACCTAGGGATCAATTCAGCAGCACAAACACCAGTGTCTAGAGACATGTGAACCACCCTTTGAGATATCTGTCCAGATCTGACTCGTATGAGACAATTTACAGAGGAGCCACACCCATTTGGAACATTATCTCAGCATCACAGAATCACAGAACATTAGGGGTTGGAAGGGACCTCAAAAGATCCTCTAGTCCAACCCCCCTGCCAGAGCAGGATCACCCAGACCAAGTTGCACAGGAACATACACAGGCTGGTTTTCAACATCGCCAGAGAAGGAGATAGTAGCAGTAGACCCAGATACACTGGGGTATCTAAAATAACTCTAGCCTCATACCAGTGAGACAGCAGAGCTTCAGGAAGCTAAAGCCTCCTGCTGCAGAGAGTTACGGTCTGTCAAATGAGAGTGTTGTGCAAGCCAGCAGCTAAGGATGAAGTTATCCAGCACCAAGAACTTACGTGGTTTGCCACCATACTGTTTGAGTCACTGGTAAACTCATGCAGGCTTTACATAAGAATTATTAAATCATGTCATTGCAGAATGTTTTGGGTTGGAAGGTGCTTTTAAGGGTCCTCTACTGCAACCCCCTTGCAATGAGCAGGGACATCTTCAACTAACAGGACCTGATAATAAGATTGTCCCCATCCTTTCTGTAGCCCCTTTAAGCCCTGAAAGGCCACTCTAAGGTCTCCCTGGAGCTTCTTTTCTCCAGCTGAACACCCCTCCAACTCTCACAGCCTGGCCTCACAGCAGCAGGTTCCACCCTCAAAGCAGCATTTCTGGGGTCTACTCTGACCCTGCTCCACCAGCAACAGGTCTCTGCTGTGCTGAGGAGCCCAGAGCTGGACCCAGCCCTGCAGAGGAGGTCTCCCCAAAGTGGAACAGAGGGGCACAAACCCCTCCCTGACCTGCTGCCCACACTGCTGGACACACAGCGCAGGACGTGGGTTTCTCATCCACCATAGCAGCATAAGCAGCATCTTTGCTTATTATTATTTGCAGCCTGTGGCTGGACTTTTGCCCATAAGACATTCTACCTATGGCTGACTCCTGCTGTGGATGGCAGCTAGTCAGCTTGTCTGCAAATGCTTCCCTTCCCCAAGGGCAGATCGTGCTGGCTGTGTTACCCACAAGAGTGCCCAAGATACTGTCATGCAGAAGAGACTCCCAGGCTCAGATTCAGAAAACCCTTCACGCTCACATCACTCCGACCCTCCTGAGCCACAGGAGACCTCCTCGCTGAAGGGCACGCGGATTGCTGCATCGCCCCGGAGGGAACCTAGCAACCCCACAAGGCCATTGTGTTCATTCAGATCCTGAGCCAGATGGAAATTCTCTTTTCAAAGACCGCCCCGAGCATGTTTCCTCTGTGGGGCCATCCAGGCACAGATCTCACTGTGGTCTCTGCCATGCTCACTCAAATACCAGCACATGGATTCCAGTCTTCTTCCTGCTTAGACAGCAAGATGAGAACTCTTGACATGCGACCCAGCTACCCTGAATCTTCCCTTCTCTCGGGAGACGGGTTTTTTCCTCTTCATTTACATCTGGCAAATGAGAACCTTCCTGATATCTCCCTCTGGATTTACCGGAGTGGCCAAACTTCCAAAGTTGGTTTTTTTAACCCTAATTTTATTTGTGTCCCTTTACTGAGTCTCATGTTTCTAAGACTTGTTTTAAAGTCCCCGTTGGGGCTGCAGTCAGGCTGTCGTGCCGGAACAGTAGACATTTGGACACACATCTGCCTTTCCCAGGCGTAAGATGCTCAGCACAAAATACCACCTTTGAGGGAGTCGTACCAGAAGCCAAATGAAAAAAGCCAACGTCTTTGAATTCAATTTTGAGACTCATTCTGAAAGCACTTCCTGCTGACCCTGTTGCGTTCAGCTTTGTATGTGGACCTCCATCTGTTGATACAACCCTTCCTCTTGGAGGATGAACCACAGAAATGTTGCTCTGAGAGTGGGATCTGCTGCTGTGAGGGCAGACTGGGAGAGTTGGTGTGGGGGGGTTCAGCTGGAGAAGAGAAGCTCTGGGAAGACCTTAGTGCAGCCTTTCAGGGCTTAAAGGGGCCAATAAGAAAGAAGGGAAGGGACTTTTTTAATCAGGGATTGTGGTGAGAAGGTGAGCAGAAACAGTTCTAAACTGAAAGAGGGTAGATCTAGGTCAGGTATAAGGAAGAAATTCTTCACTGTGAGGATGGTGAGACACTGTTCCAGGTTCTCCAGGGAGGTGATAGAAGCCCCATCCCTGGAAGTGTTCAAGGCCAGGTTAAGACAGAGCTGTGAGCAACTTAGCTAGTGGAAGATGTCCCTGCCCATGGCAAGGGGGTTGGAACTAGATGATCTTGAAGGTCCCTTCCAACCCAAACCATTCTGGAATTCTATGAACCAAACAGCTAAAGAGGCTGCACCTGGACAGGGCGCTATCAAGATGAGTTAATGAACAGCTTGGTTTAAGGGCATGGAGAAGACAGTATCTAACACTCACTGGGGTTACTAGGTCCTCGGTATTGAACCATCTATGCTCTTCATGACAGGGCAAGGGAACAGTTAGGATGAGCTCACCAGAAAGCCCAGGACTGATGGTCAGCAGCAGTCCTCAGAGGCCAAGTCCTGGCTTCATTATAGACATGAGAAAGCTGATGGGCCAGTACTGCCTTTCACAATCTGTCCTCTGGTCCCTCATGAAAGCATTGCCCAAAAATATTCTAAAATCATTAGTATAGGGTGAGCTTTGCTTGCACTATCCAAGCCCAGATGTGGTTTCAAAATATCTCTCACTTTCTTTTGCCTAGTGCCACCTGAGTAGGGTCTACACAGCTCCTACTAAAAATCAAGAAACAAGGAAAAATTCATAGAAACAGAATCACAGAACACCAGGTTGAAGCTGATTTGCACTACACATCTAATTCTGGTTGCACTCGTTCCTCTAACTGGTAAAATGGAAGAAAACATTGAGAACCAGTAGTTGTCTCTTGTAGTCTTCATTGATTCTACCCAGGTTCTGGCTTGTGGTATCGTAGAATCATAGAACGTATTGGGCTGGAAGGGACCTCCAAAGGTCATCTAGTCCAACCCCACTACAACAAGCAGGGACATAGAATCACAGAATCATTAGGGATTGGAAGGGACCTCGAAAGATCATCTAGTCCATCCTCAACTAGATCAGGTTGCTCAGAGCCTTGTCAAGCCTCACCTTGAATGTCCACACAAAAGAGTTGCAATGGGTAGGAGTCTGCCCTTGACAAGCTGTAGCACCCTTTCAGCAACGTCTCAGACCTTAGCTCTTGGGCAGCAGCACACCTCTCGTGACTCCCTTTCAGGGCAGCTGTTGGGTGCATCCATGCTGCTCAGCAGAGTCACCCCCTATTACCGTTAATTGCTTCATTTTGTTGCATCCAGTATGTGCTGTTGGTGCAGTTTCTCCATGCAGACCTTGTTCATGCGTGTCTACAGGTGTTAAAGCTTCATATCTGTTTTTGGTGGTAGTGCAGTATCCAGTGCAGAGCAATGCAGCTTTGTGCATGATGCTGGCATGGGACATCCAAGTCCCTTGGAAGGCGAATGCAATGAATGCAATGACCTTCTCATGATTTACTGTTCCTGCTTTAAGCTGCGTGTCCCCAGATGAAGAGTCAGTGCCCTCTTTGGGCTCTCACAGCTGTGTACAGTAGTATTACACAAGCACATTTCCAGTGGTGTCCAGCAAATGACAAGTGTAGCTACAGCTTGCTCAGGAACAAGCCAACTACTAGGGGTCAGCTATACTGCTAAAAATAATTATAAAATTAAAGACATTTTTAAAAGACCCATTTTATGACCACAAACCCCCAGATCAATGGTTGTAGAGAAGACTAAATACTTCCAAGCACCTGGCCTGAAGCCTCTCTTGGGTCCCATGCAGTGCCCCGGTGGTCCTACAACATAATTGCTCTGTGATTCTGTGATTGTGGAGCTGTAAATCTCTGGAAGAGCTGAGGGGGGGTTGTGTGGCAGCCCACCAGAGTAGATCTTCTGTGTGAGACACATACTTGGCGCTGTGGTGTGGCATGAGGACATATGGAGGTAATTAAGGGTGCAGACCCTGCTGGGACGATGATGGAGGACCACATAGTCGAGTTCTGGCAATGGTCTTTGGAGTGAACTGGACCAGATGTCTTTGGAGAAGTCTAGCTGGACCATGATGAGCAAATCATCACTGTGCACAATCCAAGACCCGTATGTTTCCTGTTAGGTATCAGTCTGGATGTACCTGTGTGGCTCTTCATTTTGCCAGCCTTCACCACTATGGGAGGCTCACTGGTGAATTTCTGCCAGTGAGGAAACTCCTGTCCCACACAGGAGAGACACTGATGCATGGAAAGATTTGATGACTCCTCCTAAGAGAGAAGAACACAAGATTCCAGGGACATTAAGGGTGAAATCCACCAGGTGTAGCCTTAGCTGCTGCTGATGTGGATACCCATGAGCCAGGAGTCTGGGTTCAATCACCTGAGACCTAGTGTGATCTTCCTGTCCAGTACAGGCTTACAGTTAGGATGGGTCACTCCATTCTCCCCACATTCTGCAGACTAAACCACTGGCTGTAAGAGGAGCCCAGGGTAGGATCTGCCCAGATACCTAATTTCAGTTAGGTGATTCACAGCAGAGGGTATTTAATGTCTCTGAAACATCCTCATGGCATTGGTTCCCATCGGTGGTCTGGATTCACGGGATTGCTTTGAGAAAAGCTTCAGTGTGAGTTTTAAGGAGAATGAAGGGCAATTCCAGCCACCATCCTACCAATGTGGAGCAACTCAAAGGAAAGCTTTACAGACACCACCAGGACCATACTGCCCAGCGGTTAGGGGACAGTTCTGAAGGCCATGAATTAGACCAGTAAATCATCAGAACAAGGCTCTGCTGTACTATCCTTCTAGCGCTGACAGGCAAACCTCACTCAGACCTCGACTTTGAGATTCTACTTGAGACTGTTAGTGGTTTTTTCAGAGCCCTGAAGACCTTCCAGGCTGGTCTCTCCAGCCTTTGCAATCAGCCCTAGACTAAGACACGCTTCCCTGAACCCCACCACACCGTATGGGAACCCCACCTTGAGCTTTGGCACGGACAGGGTGTCTCCAGGAGCACCTCTCCATTAAGGGGGGCAATGCAACACTGCTAAGAAGGTCAGCAGTGGGCAGGGGAGGGGTAGCTCCTCCCTGCTTTTCTTCCCCGCGGGATGAGGATGCGCGAGCAGGCGTGCCTATGCGCAGAGACGCACGAAGGCAGCTCAGCAGGCTTGTCACTGGCATGACAGAAGCTGTCGCTTATCTGTGACATTGTTTGTGGGGTCAGCTGGAAGGCTGACAGGCCTGAGGAATTCCACAAGATATCCCAACGCCATCGTCCTCCAGGGAAAGTGCCGGAGTCACTGTGAACACGCTGTCCTCCGCCCTAGCCAAGCAGCTCTTGGATCCCTCTTAGAAGGGCGGTGAACTCCCCCATCACTCACTCCACCAGCTGCAAGGAGGTGTTAACCCTCGAGGGACCCTGAAATGCCTACAGCTGCCCAGCAGAGGTGGTCAGCAGCAGAAGGAAGAGGTCAGGAAAGAATGGTCAGAAGCTGAGACTCACAGCCCCACCGGTAGGCAGAAATCCCTGCTGTTACCCAGCTCTCTCGCAGCTGCTTCAGGAGGCTTGTCCATCATGGGGGCCTGGGAAGGAGCTGCCTAGCAAGGATGTGAGCTAGGTAATGAGCAGAAAGTGGCAACTCATGATGGCTTTGGACCAGATTTAATTAATATCCTTCGTGAGAGCCAGAAAAATAGGAAGAAGAAACTGACAACTTCTTTGGCCAGGAAAGCCCAAAGCAAAATTCAGCAGCTGCACTACCTCCTCCTTCAGGGCTTTTCCTATACCAGCCACAATTCTCTTAGTTTGTTTCTCTGATGCATCCTGCCAGAGTTCTCAGGCCCCCCTGACCTTTGAGGCCACAATCAGGAGAAGCTTGAATGATGGGACCCCACCACAGACCTAACCACGTATACGGATTTTGGGGGCTTCATAACTCAAGGACAGAGTGGTTTGTACCCTGGTAGTTTATTTTTCTCCACGAGTTTAGTCAGGCATTTTGAGCATCCACAACCTCCTGCTGCAAGAACATCCACAGCTGAGCAACGTGCTGTGAGATGAGCCATCTCCTGCTCTTTGTTTTTCACCTACCACCCACTAGTCTCCATCTCCTGCAGTGCCACTTGCAGTGGAAAGGACAGTGAACAATCACCCCCTGTTTACCTTCTCCGTGGCATCCCACCACCACCTGCAAGGTCCAACTGTTCATAAGCTATTTTTGTCTAGGGCCATTCCCCACACAAAGCTGACACCGAGCAACTCGATGGCCCCATGTCAGTGTGATGGATCCCGCTGGTCCTCACAATTCCCATTCCTGGTGGGCCAGCACTGGGGCATGGCTTGGGCACTTTGTTTTACTCGCCCGCTCCCACGTCTGCAGCACTTCTGTGCCGTGGTCTATTCAGGACATGCTGTAGAGCAGGGACCTTTTAAAACAAGGATGTCTCTGCCAACTGCGGCAGGAACCAAGCCCGCACTCAGATTCTTGCTGCGTACTGGGAGCCGGGGCCAGAATTTAGATTGGACTGGGTCCATTTCCATTTGTGCATTTGTCTTTTTTCTTGTTTTGCTGTAATTTTTTGAGTGCTGAACACTGGGACCAGCAAGTCTCCAAACAACCCAGTGATATCACCTTCCAGTGAGTCATGGGGCAGGCAGGGTGGAGAACTGCAGACAAGGAAAGATCATGGGATTGTGCTCACGGAAACAACTTTAAAAAATATGGAATCTGCTTTTGGCTACCTTGGCATCACGTTTAGGCTGTGACTCCGGTGACTTTGCTCTGTGGCCAAAGGCTTTCCCCCAGCTCACCTGCACCTTACTTAACGATCCTGATGATCGTTATCTAGGGTTGCACCAGGACCTGCTGTCTTTGCTCAGAGTCAGCTCTAGCACTAGGCTATAGATTCTGCAAGATGTCCAAAGAAGGGCAGTGAAGCTAGTGAAGGGCCTGGAGGGCAGGTCTAATGAGGAGTAGCTGAGGGACCCAGGGTTGTTTAGTCTGGAGAAAAGGAGGCTGAGGGTGGACCTTACTGCGTTTTACAACTACCTGAAAGGAGGGTGTAGAGAGGAGGGGGTTGGTCTCTTCTCCTAAAGTCACTAGCATTAGGACAAGGGGAAACAGCCTCAAGTTGTGCTTTAGATTGGACATTATTCACTCAGGGATTGGAACAGGCTGCCTGGAGAGATGGTGGAGTTGCCGTCCCTGGAGGCGTTCAAAAAACATGCAGATGTGGCAATAGGAGACTGGGTTTAGTGGGGCATGGGTTGACAGTCGGATCTGGTGACCTTGTAGGTCTCTTCCAACCTTGATGATTCTGTGATTCTAGGTTGTGGAATGACCTTTTATAAAGTGATGAAAGGTATAAAGGCCCTAAACAGACTTTCAAGACTCACATCACCATCATCATTATCATCATTATTATATTTGTAACTGCTAGAAGAAGACAAATTGCTCAGCAGGGTCTCCCCAAGCCAACACAGAGCTTTCTCAACAAGGCAGCTGCACTCCACCCTTTCTGGGGCAGTCCCTATACTGAGATACAATCAGGATCCTTCCAGGAGAGACAACATCAATGGGTAGGCAGGATGGAGAAAGGACACCTCAAAGGTCTGAACCTACTCCCCAGGCTGTCTCTGTGTTTCACATGTGGATTTGGTTAGGCTGGACAGAGTGAGTAGGAGTTTTGAGTGAGTAGGAAGAGCTCCTCTTTGAAACAAGACCAGGTGTCATGACCTTGCACAGTAACACGGATCCTACAACATTTAGGCTTCCTGTTCTTTGATACTGCCCCGTGCTGGCTCTGATGTTCTGGGGTCAGACCATCAAAAAGTGCTTTTTCACTGAGATATCAGGCTGAAGTGCTGGTGCATCGCTCTGTGTTGCTGTACCTGGTGTTTTGCTCTTATTTTTCATTCCTGGACTTTGGAAACGTGTTTCCTGAGCTAAGTGTCCATTGCTCAGTACTATCTCCTGAACTTCCTAACAGCACTGATGCCCCTCTATAGTCACAGATACAAAGCCCAGTCCGAAAACCTCCCGTCTCTCAAAATGTTGCTGTGTGTCTGTGTGCAGGAAAGCAAGAGCTGATTTCATCCTTTCCTTACTCATTCCCTAAACAAGACCCCGCAGTTTTTCATTACATGCAGCCTCCCGGCGCCTATCAAGAGAATCAGATGCTCCAGCATGTACAGCAGTTACTAGCCAAGGAGCTGCTCTGGGAAATCCCTGCCTGGTTCTGCTCACCCCAGTGTGATCCAGTGAGGGAGCTGCAGATGCACCCAGTACAGGGCTTTTCCAGGGCCACGCTTATTTGCATGGTAATGGGGATGGTAATGAGCCCCTTGTCTTCAGATGTACACAAGGTTCTAGCAAGTGAAAAGCAGCCAAAATTGAAATTCAGGGACTTCATAGCCCCCTTTTTTTTTTAATTCTTTTTCTTTCCAGTTTGTATTTTTAATCTGGATGCAGAGGACAAACCATGCAGCACGGAAACTGTTGGGCAGTGAACCGCTAAGTGCTGCACACAAGTTGTTATTTTAACAACCATCAGGCTGTTTGAGCAAGCACCAAGCTCTTAAGCAGGCTGGCTCGAGCAGTAATTAAAAGCCTCATTTCTAAAGAGACCCTTCTTTTATTTGCTTTGTTACCATAGCTTTTTGTTTTCTTTTCCTCTCTCTTAAAGCTAGAAAATGCTGCATAAAGCTGCAGCTCCTCTGAGAACCTCTGCTCGCTCCTAGCAGGGTTCACAGCAAGACTGTGGAAGAGTTTATGGACCCTTTCTCCAGTTTATGGACTGGTGCATGAACCTCTCCCCAACATGAGAGTGAGCAGAACTATGTGCTGCTTAATGAGATTCTTCCCCTGCCTTGGACCCAAACATCCACACCAAGTTATGGCAGGGTCCAGATGGGACATGTGTCTTGGAGGTGAGAGCCAGGAAGCACTTTGTAGAGAGCAAAAGGCTCTGCATTGAGGATGGTCCCCAGGCAACATGGAGATAGAGGAGTCAGGGCAGAGAAATGGACCCATCCACTGTGACCTGAGATTGAGGAGAGAAACTGATGCTCTGCTTGTAAAGCCACCACAGGTCCATGTTGCCCAAAGCATTGCATGGTGTCTGTAAGTCCAGAGTGGTGGGCTGGGGCCACCACGAAACACGAGTAAGGGTCAAAGTCATGGCTGGACGGAGAGTGCAGGAGATACTACATGAAATGCAAAGAAGGAATGTCCTGTGCACCAGTGTGGTGTTTAAGAGCTCCTGGCTACATGATCAGATGTGGTGCTTCTGGTCTAGTTAGAAGTAGCTGTGGTGGTTCAAGCAGCCTAGCACCAACCTATGAAGCTCAGCACCTGTCTCAGAAGGAATAAACTCCTTTAACCAAAAAGAAGGTGGGGCCATTGCCTCTGCAGACTGGCAACCTGGTGTTACCACTCTGGTCAAAACCACAGGATACAGCCAGCGGCTGCTCATTAAGCAGCCAATGCTGTTCACGTCCATGAAGGCACCAAGTCTTTCCACCATACAGATGGGATCTTGCTTACTGTCCTTATTCAGTGCCTCCTTTGGCACATACCGGCAGCCAGGGTGCACTCCAGCACTACAGCTGCAGCCGGCCTTCGGCAGGTATTTAAGCTGCGTGGCTGCATCTGCTCTTTCCCTGCTCAGCCGTCAGAAAACGCTGCGATGTGTCTTTCTTCTCCCACGTCCCTGGGATGGAGTTGCCCACGTACCTAATGCT
Organism: Phoeniculus purpureus; assembly: GCA_028565055.1. NCBI lineage: Eukaryota > Metazoa > Chordata > Aves > Bucerotiformes > Phoeniculidae > Phoeniculus > Phoeniculus purpureus. Next base: position 25,216,704 of record JAOXOE010000602.1, on the reverse strand, counting down.
GTGTCTGGCTGCAGTTTCTGCACTTTTCAGGGCTGGGTGTGAGAAGGCTTTGCTGGAGCCAGTGCTCTGAGCTTCCTGGATGATGCTTTTCACTCCAACAAACAGCTCGGGGGGGTTTTTGTAGTGCCAGTCCCGAATTCCCAGCTCCTGGCACCTGTGCTAGTGTTTTGACATCAGGCTCTTTTGCACGGGGAAAATAACAACGCTATCCAGAGCCGATGTTATTTACTAAAATACAAATCAGCGCTCAGGCACATGGCGGCACGATTTGTCATCCAGAGCTAAAATTAGCAGAAATTAGGGCTGAGTCAGAAAGTTATTTCAGATCTGAGTGGGCAGCGCTGAGTGATGTGGCCGTGCGGGAGCAACACTGACATCTTCTGGCTGCAGAAAAATCTCCACCTTGCACTTCACATAGAGGACAACCAGGGGATCAGGCCCAGTCAACATGGGTTTATTAAGGGCAGGTCCTGCCTGACAAACATCTCCTTCTATGATCTGACTGTTGGACGAGTGAAAGGCTGTGGTTGTTGTTTACCTGGACTAGCAAAAAGACTTTGACACTGGTCCCCATAGAGTTCTCCTTGATAAGCTGGCAGCTCATGGCTTGGATGACCACACAATCTGCTGGATAAAACAGTAGTTGAATGGATGGGCTCAAAGAGTTGTGGTTAATGGAGAAAAGGTGTTGTGGAGAGGTTGGTGCTGGTCTCTTCTCACAAGCAATTAGTGATAGAACAAGAGGGAATGGGTTCAAGTTGCAACAAGGTAGGTTTAGACTTGATATTAGGAAAAAATGTTCACAGAAAGGGTGGTCAGGCACTGGAATGGGCTTCCCAGGGAGGTGGTTGAGTTGCCATCCCTAGATGTGTTTAAGAATCATTTGGATGAGGGATATGGTTTAGGGGTGAACTTGTAAGGTAGGGTAAGTGGTTGGACTCAATGATCCCAGGGGTCTTTTCCAACCTGAGTGATTCTGTGATTCTTGTTTGTTTGGTTGGGTTTTGGTTGTGATTTGGTCTGGGTGTTTTCTTCTCCCAATTAACTTAATTGGTTAATTTCTTAAATCTTCTGGAGAAAAACCACTTGGAAACTAAACCAGCAAGTTACCCTCATATAGCCAGTGACCAGGAGCATGGCTTCCTCTGTACTTTGGCACAGTGTGCTACAGTATTTGTTTTACTATGGATGGTACTCACTGGGTGAGGAGGAAACGTTTTGAAGAAAGAATACAAAGGAAGAAGGAAAGCTGAGGCTGATGACCTACCTGGGCTGTTACGTGAGCTCTGAAGTAAAAGGAATTACCTGTGCTGTACTGGTCTAGCTGACAGCTAAATCTGTCCAATCTGCCTTAGTTATACCCTTCAGTACAGGGTTTTTCTGGTGATTTGAGGACGGCGGAGGTTTAGCAGGGAATAAAAGTCAACTGCTTTCCCTTCTAGTTGGAATAGGGGAGAATTAGCTGGATGACATTAGGAGAGTTTCTAAATATCTTTCCTGCCAATATTTGATTAGGGACTCTAATTTCATTAGACAAACTGATTTTTTCATTAGCCAAACTGATTTTTTCATGCATTGCTCTCTCCTTTTAATGTGTAAATTACATGGGATTTGACTCTCATTACAGCATTGATATGGGTGCCGCCTTCAAACGGACACTGGCGCCAGCGCCGTGTTTGCGGCCAGGTCTGCAGCTACTTTGTGTTGTGTGAAATACTCAGAGGTTTTTGCAGTGTGTATGTTGGTCCAGCATTCTGGAGCATTCTTGGGAGAGTCAGTTCCAGTAACTGACTTGGGTCTCCTGGTTATGATGTCCACCAAAGGACTGGATCACGTGAAGCATAGTTTGGGTGAGATTGTGAGATGGACTTGGTACACAGTTCAACAAGTACAAGCCCACCTTGAACCTGAGTGGTTTAGTTCATTTCAGGATCGTCTTTGCATTTCCACATCAAGAGTAACATAATTCATTGTCTGATGACAGTATTCACAGAATGGTCTGGAAGGGACCATAGAATGGGTTGGAAGAGACCTTAAAGTTCATCTGGTTCCAACTCCTCGACATAGTTAGGGACAGCTCCCACTAGACGAGGTTGCTCAAGGCACCATCCAGCCTGATTTGAACAGTTCTGGGAGGGAGCGGCTACAACCTCCCTGGGCAATCTGTTCCAGTGTCTCGGCATCCTCACTATAAAGAATTTCCTCCTAATATCTAATCCAAATCTACCCTCTTTTAGCTTAAAGCCATTTCTCCTTGTCCTATCACTGCAAACTCTTGTTAAAAGCTCTTCCCCAGCTTTCTTATAGACCCCCTTCATGGACTGAAAGCTGCTATAAGGTCTCCCCCAGAGCCGCCTTTTCTCTAGGCTGGATAACCTCAACTCTTGCAGCCTGTCCCATTCATTTTGTGTTCGTTTACATCTCAAGCCCTGTATGTATGCGTCAGTTTTGCATTATTCTTCTCACTCATCCTAGTGAAGGACAACATTTTACGTTATTTTAACTGAGCAAATGAAATATCTTTACAATAATATAGAAAGAAATATCAAAATTTATTTTTCTGGGGTACAGCAAGCCTGAAAAAGAGAAGCAAGACGAAGCTTCCAATTGCTTCTGTAGTTATGAGTTACTTCAGCTAAAGTCCTAAAGTTTGGTGCTACCCGTACACATGCCGCTGTAGTGCACGAAGCTGCTAGCTGCCTGCTGCTGTGTGTGCGCCATAAAGCACTGGGGGAATGTAACCGTGGTGGTATTCAACAGATGAGATGAAGAAAAACAAAATTGAGATCCTGTGCTTCCAAAGTCACATCAATTGAGGCTGAGATTGCATTAAAACTTATGAAGCTGGATCAGGACTTACTTCACTGGCTTCTCAGCAAATACAGGTGCTGAAGGAAGGGAGCCCAGTTGTTATTGCCGCATAAAACACTCTGCTTGGAGTGAGGGGGAAAAAAACCCCAGAATTGAAAAAATTGTTCTTGTTGCAAAGGATTTTAAAAAGGGAAACACGAGCTTTTATTATCGAGGCAGTTATGGGAACACCCATCATTTTTATAGGCTTGTGTTTTGATAAATAACCATGTTGACAGAATTTCTGTAATTGTTTTGAGAGTGTTTTTATTAAAAAGCTTATTTTGTGTAGTATTGAGTAGATCTGTTCTAAACTGCAGTAGAATCAACCTGGATTGTTCATATGGTTTATTTTAAAAGTTCCAAACCAGTTCTATGTTGGCCAAGTCTGAACTGAGCATCTCAGCAGAGGTCTGGAGGATGCTGTCCAGTGGAAGAGCTGAGGGAAAGCAATGTCTTCTCGACATGATCAGCAGTTCAGCATTAATAGGGTTGCCATACTGCATGGGTGAGCCACATGGAAATGCTCTGTTTGTCGGAATTGTTAAAAGTTAAATTCTGGGTTCAGTCCTGTGATGCACGGGAAGAAAAATAATAATCCATCCATGGCAACGCTTCAGCTTAGAGTTTCCAAACGTTTTAGGAAAGTGAAGTGAATTTCATACTATAAGATACGACAACAATTTCTTTATCAGAAGCTGTGTTTCTACAAACTGTCCTTCACATTTCAGCTACGTCAGACCAGTCAAGTATTTACCCCTATGTTATATGGTAGGTATGGGTTTATTTATACCCCATATAACATCATTATATAATTATATAATGTTTTTTTGGAGTGCTTGGTACTGTACAAACCACAAAAATTTTTGCTCCAGTGACCTTGTAATATAAAACTGAGGGAGCAATCACATTGCATTATGTGCCAGTGTGGTGAAATTAGTTTTGCACTGCCTAGGCAAAAGGATCTCCCTTGTCATCCAAATTACAGGACTGGGGCCAATATGCATGCACTCGGCCTGTTTGTTTATGCCATACGAACGGTAATGTTAGGACATAGTTTAAAGAGTTGATGCCTGTTTTCCCTTCACCATTTGGGAGTTTTGCTGTGGTTTGGTTTTGGAGTTGGTCTTTCTATTTATATTTTTCTTTTAATATTTCTCTCCTGAGTAAATGTTGTCCGTTCAACAGAGTATCAGTGAGCTAGGTTAATCTTCCGACATAAATATGGAACACTTTGAGTTGCTTTGCCGTCATTAGTCGTTCATCTAAAAAGCAGAAATCAGTTTGCAGGCGGGTCTCTTGTAACATGGAAAATGTTTGTTGGGGTGAGGTACACAGGAAGAAACTCGGGTGTTTGGCCAAGTATGAGCTTTAAATTAGTGGAATTTCTTCTCCATCATCTTTCTCTTTAAATATGGGCTTATTTCTGATTTCCGTATTTCAAAGCGCACGCAGCCAAAGGAGGGAGATTGTCTAGCAGTGGGGGGTGAGCCTATTAAAATTCATCACGATTCTCTTTATTGAAAGGAGTAAACAAGAATCAATTTTCTTGACTGAAGAAGTTGGCCGAGCTGCGGGTTCATCTAGGGCAGGGTGAACTCTCAGAGCTAGCTAACCCAGGAAGTGCAAGATACACTAAATCACTGGGAATTCTCCTTTTAGCTGGAGGGTGGGATGGGTGTGTGAGACAAGACAGGGAATTTCATAGGTTTTGGCTTCCACCAACTGACAGAAAGGGCTCATAAGATCCATGGTTATGTATTTTCTACGCAAATAGTTGGGCATTTATTTAATAAAGTACCCAGTAAATGAAGTGGGAGGATGTAGCAAAGGCTAGATTGGCCATGATGGCCATGAAGGCACCACAAGTGACTGATATTACCCTATCTAAATGCTGTTTTCCTGCTCACCCACTGGCTGGGAGATGGATTTCATGTGTGATGGAAGCGTGGACTTTCTGTCCCTGGGATGAGCGTTGGGTTTCCTTGAGACAAGGGGCTTGAGGCCCATGGGCCCCTTTCGCCCTTTTGAAGCATATGATATCGATGTCGCTGTGTTGGGTAAAGCGAGGGCTCTCAAACATACGTATCACGGCAGGCTCCATGGAGTCTACACTCAATGGAGATGTATAGGCAGGGATGGAGGGCAGCCAAGAACAGCTTCTGCTCGGGAGGGCAAGTGCTGAGCTGTGTAATGGCTTAAATCACTTTCAGGACCTTCCTGTAGCTAATATTTGTTACGTTTCCACAGAACATAGGAGTAGGCTTGTGTTTCAGGCTAGCTCAGGCTTCTTTAACCTCAGATCATCTGGGTTTCATAGGTGCTGGTCATACTATAAGCTGAAATATAGTTTTTCTCAATGCGTTCCCTTTCCAAATCGGGTTGAGGCAGACTTTTAAACATTTGGAGCCTGTTTTTCAAAAAGTTTCTCCAATCAAGCGGGTATCCAAGCCATCTTGGTTTGTAGTCGTAGATCCAGTATTACTACATTAGCTCTTAATAAAGAACTCATGCAAAACCCAGATTCCCTTCACACTAACTACAGAAACATGTTAGGGGAATGTGACCATAGAGCCGTGTGGAAAATGGTATTACTTGCAGAAGATTTGTTGTCACATAACAGCCTGCTCATCTGCTGATTGCTATCTTATGTTTATTGTGCTCCTTCCTTTGTGCGGCGACCGCGATACTTTCAAAATTGTTCGGAATCTCTGCAGTAAAGCGAAATAATAATAATTAAAAAGAATTAGATCCCGAGATGCCTCTTCTCGGATCAAGCTAAATCCTAACTAAAAGCAAATTTATACATATGCTGTATATTAGGCTTAACCAGGGTAACGCCCCCTTTTCCTTTGGTTTTTGGAAAAGAGTCCCGCATTATCACATGTAAAGGGACATTTCAGCACTGATTTTCATTTTCATGAGATTAAAAGTGAAACATGTAACCACAAAGCTGGTTTATGTCATCCCCCGTTGGAGCCAGCAGTAATGCCAAAAATTAGATATTTGATAGGTTTGTGAGAGAAACAGATGCAGGAGGGATGCCATTCCCACAATTTTAAACTCCTTCTTATCTTTAAGCTAGAAAGAACATTCCAGATGAAGAAAATCTATCTTATTGGCTTTAGAAAATAGAGGAAGAAAGTTGCCAACCAAAAAAAAAAAAAGAAAAAGAGAAAAGAATAAGAAGAGAAGTTAATTTAAAACCAATGTCAGTCTTGGGGAATTGTAAACCATAATTGAGGGAGACTGTGAGTGTGGATATACATTCATATATGCGTGCACGTTGTACAAAATAAATAGGCTGAGATGGGGCTTTTACCTTCCTTTCTCATCTGTTTCATGCAGCCTGTAGTCTTGCTTTGTATGTGTTGTATTTTTTTGATTTACTTTTGGGGTGCTGGGGTGGGGGAGATGGTAAAAACGAAGAGTGTCCCCCAAACGTACACCAAATAAACTCAGCACAAGCTAACGCATCCAAAAAGTATTCTTTCGGCTTTTTTGTTTTGGAAGCAGTTTCTATGTCCCTGTTCTTTTTATTTCATTCTGCCAGCTGTCTGCTAAACAAATCTAGCCAGGTGGGGCTTACAACCCATGACTAAAAAACCTACTAGTGCAGCTGTCCAGCTTGCCTGGAGGAAGAATTCTAACAAATGGCAGGAATGAAAAGATTGGTTTTGTTTTCAAGAAAGTAGCTATGGTACCTTCCTTGCTTCATTTTTCTGTTGTTGTTATTTAGTCTTTTTTTTTTTTTAATTCTGTTTGCTTCAGTTAACTCATGGCCTCCTTAGGTTTTACAGAGTAATGGAAAATCCACTTCCATGGTTTATCATTTAATGTGCTTTTTGGTATGGCTTGGGTTTCTTTATTTTTTTCCCCCTCTCTTCTTCCTCTGTAATGATTTTATTCTGCGTTAGACACATAGGGCAACTTGGCTGCTTCAAGTGTTACTAAATGTAAAATAATCTGACACTTTTCCCTACAAATCGCTGGTAAGCCATATAGTAGCTTAGCTGGATTTTTAAATATTCAAGCCTTGAATGTATAACTAGTGAAGGGTGATGGTTGGTATTGTTTATCCACAAGCTGGGGACAGAACAGGCTTCTTTGCACTGCTTCATCAATCGACCTCAACTGTGATTTTCTAGTCAGCAAATGAGCGCTTCATTTTCTGTGTCTGTGTTGAACTAAACAAGAGCTGTGCTAAAAATTACCAAACTGCCATCTGATCTACAGTCCCAGCAGTAGAAGATTAGTATGTGAGCCACCGAGCCACCTTCCCTCACTTCTTCTGGAAAAAGGGACGTGTGAAAGGTGTTTGTCGCCAACTTCCACTTAGGTAATTCAGTCAAAAATATCTCTCTGTTCTTTGTTAGGTAATGGCTTAAAAAAACTCTCTTGCTTTGGGCCCAATCCTGCTTCCTTTGAAACTGGTGACATCTTGTTCTGTTGATGCCTTTGGTGCAGGTTCCCATTGATTGAGATGGATCTGGTGTGGCTACTTGCTCTGTAAGCAGTTGAGGGCATTTGCCCAGGTCTTGTGGGTTCCAGCTTTAAAGATGCACATGGTATTAACAACTCCTGGAGTCAGGATGATGCTTTGCACTAACTCTGCAATACGGGGTTTGGGTTTGGTCTTGGGCTAGTAAAGAGATAAAGTTTATGCAGGTGAGTGAACTGTGTGACTGAAGTCAATAAAGCTGCTGCCTAGTGACAGGGAATCTCATGTGAGGTTAGAGCTTCTTTCTAACGGGCACTCTATAGCCAAGTGCCTATGTGCTTTAAGTAAAGCTTGTCTTTAACTGCTGAACTACAAACATTTGAAAGCTTTGTAGACTTAATTTCAGCTACTGATCTGTTTCCTTACTGGAGTGGCTACAGATCTGTACTCTAGAAGTGATGAGCAAGATAGGATCATTAAGGTTGGAAGATACCTTCAAGATCATCAAGCTCAACCATCTACCAAACCCCATCATGCCCACCAAACCGTGTTCCCTAGTGCCACATCTACTAATCTTTTGAACACCTTGAGGGACAGTGTCTCTATCACCTCACAGGTTGGACAGCCTGTTCTAACCCCTGACCACTCTGTCAGGGAAGAAATTTTTCCTAATGTGTAATCTTAACCTTCCCCAGCAGAACTTGAGGCCATTTCCTCTTTTTCTATAGCTAGTGACTTGGGAGAAGATACCAACCTCCATCTCTCTCTAAATTCCTTTAGGGTAGTTGTAAAGAGCAATAAGGTCTCCCCTCAACCTCTGTTTCTCCAGACAAAACAACTTCAGTTCCCTCGGCCACTCTCCATCAGACCTGCCCTCCAGGCCCTTCACTAGTTTCGCTGCCCGTCTTTGAGCCTGCTTCAGCATCTTGAGAAGTGGATGTGCATGTGTGCACAGGGTCCTACTGAACCTCCCAAGGCCCACATCCAAACATTCCTTGTAATGTGATCAGAGCTTTGCTTTGAGAAGCAGCCAGGCACATATAGTCGGTGCTTGTTGTTAATTCATCTCTGTTCTCATTACGTCCACAAGGAAAAATGGATGTAAAAGAGAGGTAAGGATTGTTTCCAGCCCTCTTTCTAGCATGTAAACATCTCTGCACCCACCTAGCCAATGTGTTCAAGTAATCTCCCCTTTCCACTTGCTTGAGAAGACCTCATCCTGTCTCTGCAACCTAAAAGAAGGTTGTAGTGATGCTGCTGCTGGTCTCTTCTCATAGATTACTAATGACAGGACGAGGGGAAATGACCTCAACTTGTGTCAGGGGAGGTTTAGACTGGATCTTAGGAAGAAGTTCCTTCCCAAGAGACTGATTGAGCATTGGAACAGGCTGCCCAGGGAGGTGGTGGAGTCACCATCCCTAGAGGTGTTTAAAAACCCTAACCCTAGAGCACTTGAGGCCATGGTCTAAGGATTAGGGAGATGTTTTGGTGAGGGCTGGACTTGATGATCCTGGAGGTCTTTCCCAGCCATGATGATTCGATGATTCTATGGAGGAGCAGTGAGTGCTGCCCGGGCTGCACAAGTCAAAGTGGCATCATCCAGCGCAGGCAGGAGAAGCCAGATTGCTCTTGCAGGCGCCGTTATTTCCTTTTGTTGTATAACGAGGCATGAGTGATATTGGTTGGGGTGCTCACAAGCCAAGAAAAAAGAAGGCCAATTTTTCATGAGGAAATTGAAGTGCTGATGCAGAACTAACCCTCACGGTTTGTTGTTATTTAATGAAGAAGCAGTGAGTGGGGGATTTTGGCAAAACTTGGTGTGTAGCAGTCATAACGACATTATTTAACACACAATGGAGTAACAAAGGCACTTAAATGCTAGAATTAAGAACTGAGCAAAGATTCTTGAGCAGCAACTGGAAGCAAAAAATGTGACTACTTCACTCTTAAAATATATAGTTATTGTATTTCTCTGTTCCATGTTTCTGAGCCCATGAAAATCCCTAGGGTTCTAGGTAGGATCCTAGAATGGCTCCAGCAAAATCAGTGGAATTAGCTCCTTTGGATGACACTCTGCATTAGAGACTCTGGACATTGTTATCAGCTTGGGGCTCTCACCTATTTTTCTTTAGTGTTAGGCAACGGCAAGTGTATATATTATATTAAAAATGCTCATGTTCATTTCCCATCTCATTTATTTCTCTGAGGAGAGTGTCAGGTTCTGAAGGCCTGTACAATGTACAGGAGATATATAGGTCTCTGAAACAGCAGGATAATATTAGGAAAGCTGAGACTCCAGAGCAATTTGCCATAAATTATTTTACCTGATGTTATAACCACTTCTTAAAGAATTTTCTGGACTTGCAATATTTTTACAAGAAGTTCTGTTTAACAAAGAACAACATTAGTTGGGGGGGGCACATAAAAAATAGGGTGCTGTAGCTTTCCTTTAATTTTCCATACATTTTAAAACATAACTCTAAACACTCTGAGAATGACAGAATTACTGTTAAGCTATATGAGCCAACGTCATCTCGGTATTGGGACAGGAGAGGTGAACCATCTGGATCACCAGGTTATTTTCTCACTGCCATGAGAGCAGCACTTTGTTTCTGTAGACCATGATTAGAAAATGGGAGACCCAAGAAAGCTCCAGAATACTACATGGGTTTTTACCAGTCTAGTCAGTAAGCCATGGTGCCAAGGGTGTAATGTAGTATTATAACCATCTGTTGTCAAAGGTTGTTATCCCAATGGCTTCTGGACCACCACTTGCCATGTTGTGGCATGTCACCATCACATCTCGGTGACTAGCAGGAGGTGGAGTGCAAGGGAAGGTGGCAAAAGCACAAGTAATGCAAAAAGGCTCTTGAGTTGTTGAGACATCCTCCACTTCTACGCTGTTTGCTGCTGAGTACAAAAAGGGTTCCATTATAGCCTCCATATAACTCAAGCTAGCATAGCTGTTCCAAGGCTGTAACCTGCCTGGACTGCCTGACACTGGTAACAACTGGCCAGCTCTCACTGTTTTAATGTGATACTCATCTTATTTGGTGACTGAAATTTGTCATGGTCACCAGTATAATTTTTGTTTCAGATTTTGCATTTATCCACAGTGCTTAAAATATCTTTTTTTAAAAAACTACTGATTTTTTTTCACTAAGGCTGAATTAGTGGAGCTACATTTTTTTCTTTAACCCTATGAGGCTGATCCTTCTGGGGATGTCCTCCATCTGCCCCTTTTCTATTACTAGAAATGTGATGGAAATAATAGGACCTTCAGGAAATGGAGCTATTCCAATGCTAAGGAATGGGACAGAAATCAAGTACAGGAATATGGGACCGAAGATTGAAATAAAATCTGACAAGGAAGTCTGAAAATAAAAAAATGTGGTAGAACGGGGAGCACATAATATCCTGTGGGCAGTGAGCAATAGGAGAGGGAAAAGTGATCCAAACCACTGTACCAGAGTGGGAGGACAGGAAATGAACATGAGTGGCAAGAAACTGGTGACAAGGTGGACAGGGAAGGGGGTCTGCAGCAGAAGGCCAGTGGGAAAGGTAGCTCACGGGATCTCATGAGATAGCAGAAAGTAAACGGAGGCTTTCAACCCTTGCCAATAGGGACAAATTTTAGACTTCAAATGAAAATGCATGGATCAGATTTGCTAAAAGCTAGCAACTAATGTTTTCCAAGTTGTATATGATTTCGTTTTCTAGAGGAGGGGAGAAGTTTAAAGGGCAAAATAGTTTCAAACATTTGAACACTGACTAGATCAATAAATATAGATACTTCAAATACTGGTAATATCTTCACATCTGAGCATTTCTCCATCTGAAGAGCTTTTCACTTTAAACTGGTAAATAACGTGGATTCCAGCCACACCGACCACTTCCTATGGGGATAATCTGCAGGTTGATAAAGAGATAAAGACAAGGTCTATGTGGCTTCCTATTAGGCAAAATGAAAGATTAAGCTTGACCCAATATTCAATGAGGTCAGGAGTAGGCAAGGCCACAAACAAGCCACATCACTCTTGTATTAGGGAAGTTTTTGGGTTCTAAAAAATGTTAGGATTATAAGAAGCCTCACAAACCAAACTCAAAGGAATTTACAGGGAATTGACAGCAGGCGGGAAGAAGACGAGTGGTGGCTAAGCCCATTTAGGATCAAGATGACCATCAAAGAAGTAGTGACAGCAGTGGAATAGCCTGGTTTGCTGAATACGTCTCTGTCAGGCATGAATTCATACAGGGTTGGGAGACAACAATGAGGCCAAAGAGCTTGAGGGAACCCCAAATCCTCCCAGAATGAGTGACCTTTCAAGGTGGGACAAGAAGTGCATTTGGGAATTGAGATGTTGTTCAATGGGCTACTGGGGTTGAAGAAGTAGACGAGACCATGCAGATACATTGCGCCATCTAAAGGCAGTTGATCTGAGGATTTGATATTTCTAGACCTATCAGAGGAAAAAAACCATATTAACTTCAGAGGAGAGGGGAGACGTCTATAGGAAGGTCTCAGAAGAGACAGAGGTTGGAAGGAAGGGAGAGTGATGAAAAGCCAGAGAGAAGAAAGAACAGAGTCTCAGCAAGAGGTTAGATGTGGGGGAAGAGCCAAGAGAGGAGTCATGAGATACTCAGTAGACAAAGTTGTAGGAAAACGGCAATATCTGATGGAAAAAAAATCTTGTGACTAAACCATTAGGGTTAGATTCCTCTAACCCTACTAAATGAGATATGAAACGCTTGTCATGTAGCCTATATTGAAATGAGTGGTTGCATTTGTCTGCTCAGAAAATATTTCGTGCCAAAACATTTTCCAGCCCTTTTTTTACTCTTTCCAGAATTCCCTGGTAAAGTGTTATTGTTGTATGTGATCAGGGAAGAGGCTATGCCTGGAGTCCTTGCAACACTCACATGCTTTGACACTCTCACAGTGAATAAGTTGTCCCTTTGGCAGTTCTTACCGGTTGGGGCTACTTTTGTAGGCCACTTTGAAACTCCAGCTATGGAGCATCAAGCTGTTGCTTAAGGCAAGGTGCTGCGAGTATGCAAAATCCGAGATGTTATGTTCAAGTCTTCACTTCCTTAAAGGTGTCACTTCAAGGTGATGATTATGGGTTTTAAAAGGGGAATATTTTGAAAACTAGTTATTTTAGAGAGATTCTGTCATGTCAGTTAACCTCAGCAAAGAGCAGTCTGCTGTCTCCAGGACAGCTTGAAAGGCTCTCTCATAGGAGTCAGAATTTGCATTCCTTGTCAAACACCAGAGCTGACACCTCTGAGGCATGCGGGAAGATATATTTAATCACCTTCCTTTTCATTTGATCTTTGGTTCTCTTTTGGTATTTATAATCCTGAAACACTCACTTGAGAAGCTCTGACAGGTCTGGAACAAAATTAAGAAATTCTGTCTCTCCAATCCTCATTCTAACAAACACCTGTTAAAGGAAAATAAATCTAGCTCTATGCCAATGTTCTCCATTTGTTTCTCACGTTTGGTTTCAGGTAGTCCAAGTAGATCTTTTCTTCCACCTGCTTCCAGACCTCTAGCATTTCACACATTTCCCAGTCTAGAATCACGTCCTCCACCCCTCTCCTAAAAAAAAAAACCCCAAGAAGGAACTGTTGAGTAGAACTGAAATACAGAGGAAAAATCCCTGCTTTTATGCTCTCATTGAAGTACTTACCATTTCCTAAAGGGTCTCTAGATTTCCTTTGGTATACAAGCTTTCAGGAATTCTTTTCCATTCAGTGCATTAACTTTTTTTTTTAATATCATACAATCATTAGTGATTGGAAGGAACCTCGAAAGATCACCTGGTCCAATCCACCTGCCAGAGCAGGATCACCTAGAAAAAGTTGCACAGGAACACATCCAGGCGGGTTTTAAACGTCTTACGCGTTATCATTATTTTTCCCAGTATCAATAACACACGTTTCCCTCTTTATGATGCCAGTAAATATAAATGCAGAAGTTATATGCTCAGACAAATTAAGAGAAATAAACTCTAGCAGGTCCTGAACCAGGCAGTAATCATTCCTCCGTATCAACTGTTATAGCCCTGCGTACCCACAGCACATTTCCATATCGCGCAGGTGGAAGTGTGAAGCTGGAGCTCATTTAACAGGATGAATTTTCCCAATGTATCACAATTACAGGAGCACCTGTGCTTCATAACTTTCTCCTGATCCACTGTGAAAATTCAGTTGTTTAGTAACCGAACCATCAATACTCTCTGTCTCATGGTGTGTGGATTGGGATGTTTGCTTTTAGTTTCTCCTTTTAAAAAAAAAAAAAACCCACTAGAAAATACAAGAGAAAGTTGAGCTGATGATTGTGTTGCTGGTTGTACTCATTCATTCCCACTGTGTCAGATCTCTGTTGTGGAAGATCTTAAAAATCATAGACTCGTCACAGTTTGAAATGACCTTCAAGATTGTCACATCCAGCTGTCCACCCTACAACCCTGAGCCACTAAACCATCTCCTGGAACACCATGTCTGCCTGTTTGTTGAACCCTTCTAGGGACGGTGCCTCCACCCATTCACCGGGCAGCCTGTTCCAAGGCTTCCCCACTCTTTCTGGGAAGAAGTTTCTCCTGAAGTCCAGTGTGAATCTCCCCTGGTGCAACTTGACCCCATTTCTTCTTGTCCTGTTGCTAGGGAGAAGAGCCCAACACATGCCTCATTACAACCTCTACTCAGGTAGTTGTAGAGAGCAATGACTTCACCAACACATGGCAGACCACAGCAGGGAAATGCAGGACCTTTCTTTTTTGACTTTCTTTCCCTGTCTGAGTAAGGCGCTGAGACCAGTCTATGCTCATGACTCATTACTTGCTTGACTATGTGTCAAAGTCACGTCACGTAAGTCAGGCACCCTGAACAGACACTCTGCTCGGCTCTGCTAGACTGTCCTGCAGAGCTGCCCCAGCCCTGAGCCAAGGGATTGTCTTGGCTTGTTCTTGGCATCGTTTATCACCCCTCATCAACCTAGCTTGGTTTAACTAATTTCTACCAGCCTACCTAAGTTTCCTGTACTGATGAGGAAGAAATAAATGACAACGTGAGCTAAGGCTATAATTTTATCCATCTACCAAGTATGTGAGGCATTGCCTAAGTAGAAAGGGTTTTAATGAAAAGTTGAAAATGTGTTTCTACCCAATATAATAATAAATCATTATCCCAGCTATTACCCTGATTTTTAGCTTATTCGGGTTTTTTTAAGATTATAATTTGTTTTGTCCGTTGTGCTGTTGCACAGAAGGGAGCCTGAAGGAAGGAGGTTTCCACCATGACCATGACCTAGCATTGGAGGAAGGTGTCTTTAGTGATGCAAAGATGCTGCATATGGTTTGAGTGTAACGGGTTGAAACTAAGAAACTGCTTTGCTCCCAGGTTTTAAGGGGAAAGGAAACCAAAGCAGTCAGG